>BCGN01000001.1:1226119-1737440 GCA_001599295.1 Sporopachydermia quercuum | reverse complement strand
GTTGCAATTGAGTATTGATATAATGAAACTATTTCAAAGGAAAATAATTCATGAAATATGAATTAAGTAATAAAATAATTTGATATGATGGTTCAAATAATTTCTTATTCAATAATCCCTGAATTCTTATCCTTTCCACCTTCGCCATCACCATACATATATGCACTCTTCCTGTATTAATGACGCATAATGACACCAAKAATGTACTTTTTCTCACATTCACTTACATATTAGGTGAATCTCACTGTGTTTGTATACGTAACTTCCCAATTCATCACTGTAGATTCACATTTGTAGTTGTGTTTCATATTGAGAAAACTCAAATAGGTTACGTACATGCAAACAGCAAATACCCCAATGCCAATTCAATTGACTTTGGCTTCTCCTTCTTTTGTTACCTTCAAACAATTCCCGCCTTGAGGTTCTTCTTCTTCTTCTTCTTCACGTTTGATATAACAACACTGATTGAAAGGAATACTGAACAATTAATGAGCCAAACTGTAGTAACTTATTGATTGTTGTTACCCTTATAAATTGTACTACTAATAATAACAAACTACTTTTTATACAAAATGCATAGAACATACTCTTTACGCTCTTCAAGAGCCCCAACAGCTTCTCAATTGCAAGCACCTCCACCACCTCCATCAACTACCAAGAGCAGATTCTTCGGCAAGGGTGGCATTGCCCATTCTTTCAGAAAGACCGCTGCTGGTTCATTTGGACCTGAGTTATCGAAGAAGTTGGCCCAGTTAATTAAGATGGAAAAAAATGTGATGAGATCTATGGAGATTGTTGCTAATGAAAGAAGAGAAGTTGCTAAGCAATTATCTCTCTGGGGTGAAGAAAATGATGATGATGTTTCTGATATCACTGACAAGATTGGTGTTTTGATCTACGAAATCGGTGAATTAGAAGATCAATTCATTGATAAGTATGATCAATACAGAATCACTTTGAAGTCTATCAGAAACATAGAAGCATCCGTTCAACCTTCCCGTGATCGTAAACAAAAGATTACCGACCAAATTGCTTACCTGAAGTACAAGGATCCTAATTCTCCTAAGATCACAGTTTTGGAACAAGAGCTAGTCAGAGCTGAAGCCGAATCTCTTGTTGCTGAAGCCCAATTATCTAATATCACTAGAGAAAAATTAAAGGCTGCTTTCAATTACCAATTCGACTCTATTCGTGAGCACACTGAAAAGCTTGCTTTGATTGCTGGATATGGTAAGGCTCTTTTGGAATTACTTGACGACTCCCCTGTCACTCCAGGTGAAACAAGACCTGCTTATGATGGTTATGAAGCTTCTAAACAAGTTATCATTGACGCCGAAGAAGCTTTAGCTTCTTGGACTTTAGACAATGCTGTTGTCAAGCCAACCTTATCCATCAGGAAGTCAATTGAAGGCGATTACGATGAAGAAGAGGAAGATGAAGCTGAATTGCCGGGTGAAGAAGAATGGGAAGGAAAAGAAGAAGATGCCGAACCTGTCGCTGAAAATGCCTAGTTGTGTATTAAATCACCCTGATTTCAATTGATTATTGAACAGCCACTATGTTTTTTCTTTTTTTGATTTGATTTGATTTTAATTTAGTTTGTTTCTTATATATCTAATTTTTTCATTTTTTATTACCTAGTACTGAATATTTACTTCTACTTGAGTCGTAATTGTTTTGCATTATTTTTCTTGTTCTGTAGAGATGAAAGTATGTTTACTACTTCTTAAGTAGATGCCAATAATACATTGGTTGAAAACTAGTAATTGATCCTAGAGAGATATATAGATCTATGATTAAAGACCTGATTGTTACTGCAACCAAGATTGTCCTTCTGCCTGTTGGCTGGGTCTTGTCATACGGAGCTCTATTTTATTCTGAAGATTCACTTTTACAATAGATTTACTCATCTGGCACAAGCACAATGAGTTCAGAACCCTACTACTGTCAACGACTGCCGAAAACTGAACACAAATAGACGAATCTTTTTATCTTGATAAAAACTGTGTGTCTCGTTTTTTTCTCTCCTCATTTCCTTCATAACCTTCCCTCTCGTTGATTCACATAAATAACTGAAGGCCGATTGACTACCATTTGATGATCAGCTATAACAGCAATTATGTTATTCTATAGCACGTGATTTTTTATTTTTCCAAACATTCAAGTAATCGCCTAATAAGTTATGTAGTTTATAAAATCAATTAGATTTTTCTCTCTAAATTCACTCCTCTTTTCTGTTTACATAGGCCATCGCCTTAACTTGTAAGCATGGAACTCTATTAAAAATTTATATATGATTATACAAAACTTCCAAGAGATAATCAGGCCCAATCGATTTCTAAGCTAACGAATGCAAGCCAGTAGAGAAGAAAAGAGTCAAGGAAAAAGAAAAAGAAAAAGAAACTAGATTAATAGCACCTAAATCCCCTATTCAATATTCACTCAAAAGCAATTAAATGTATGAAGACAAGATGCGAAGTATAGTGTCCATCGGTGCCTACAACAACTTTAAATCCAGGGTCTAGATGAGGCTTTACTCCATCAATCCATCTTATATTTCTTTATAGGACAAGCTTGCAGGTAACATTATTTAATTCTCTGATTTATTTATTATTTTACTTTATGCATTTTCTTTCATTTATTCGAAGTTATACTGATTACATCATACAGAGAAATGTCTTTGTCTTATCAGTTTCGGGTCCGAACATTATGACAAACAGAATATTTATCTGAAACGCGAATCAATAATTGGTAAGCCGCCTAACAGTTAAACCGTTGAATTTTCAAGATTTTATTTTTACTTGATTTTCCAAATCACTTCCTTTTTTACTCACAGAAATTAAATGAGAACGTAATGAAACAGATTAAACAAACGAATTGGCAGCTATAAAGATTTGACCATACAATTACTAAATATTTTGGTACAGCACAAGAATACTTCAAAGTAACAGGAACAAGTTTGGAGTAGCAATAGCGTTTGAAGAACAGCCACATTCTTTTCAATCAATCGCAAGTGAGCTCAACAGTAAGTCAAGACATACAATTGACCACAAGTATTGAAACAAAATATACATAGCTGGAAATGGCTACCTTTTTTCGATGGTACTTACGTCAACTACATACAAGGCCATTGATAGCTAATGGCCTAGCTTCTGGTGTACGTAATATTTGAAATTTTCTGCCCATAACAAACATCGGAATTGTTAAAACTTTTTTACTTTCGCAGGTGAATAGCGTTCTAACAGTATCAGATATTATGCACAACAGGAGACTTTATTGCTCAAGTTTGCTTTCCCACTCCAAAGGGAATAACTAATGGTGATTATGAACCTCCACGACTAGATTTGCATTTATTTGGGTCAGAACAACTACCTACAATTGATGTTTATCGATCAATGCGAGCAGTGTTTTATGGTGGATTTTTTTTTATAACGCTTGGATACAATTGGTATAGGGTGATCAATAAAGTGAAATGGCCATTTGGTACTCATTTACCAAACAAACCTGATGGATCAGAACGACTACGATGGCGAGACTTGGCATTTAGAGTATCTGTTGATCAAGTGGGATTTGCCCCAGTAGGCGTATGCACGTACTTCACAGTCATGGGTTTATTGGAGGGACAAGATAAGTCGCATATTCTACAAAAATTACAAAACAATTTCAAAACAACTGTACTAGCAAACTGGTGTTTATGGCCAGCAGTTCAGTTCCTTAATTTTGGATTCGTCCCTTTGCAATACAGGCTACTAGTTATCAATTTTTCAGCTACACTGTGGAATACGTTTCTCAGTTATAGGAATAACAAAATGATGCAAAATCAATTGTATCAAACAGAAGATGACGATTTAGAGCATATGGATAACAGGGAAAGAGATCTCACAAGGAAAAAGAAAGAAGAATTATAGAAAGACAAGAAAATACAATAGCAACTATACAAGCATGCATACCCCACTTACAGTAGACTCATAAATTCAGATCACAAGCTAGGGGAATTCCTAAGAAATTTGTTAGCAAGGTTGGACAATCAATGCAATAGAATATCAAAGATTTTTATGATTTAGTTGATAGAGTTCAGTTAAACAAACGCTCTTCGTGGATATTTAATCAGAGTAGCGGTTCTTGGTTTGATTCTTCATTTCGATGACTGTTAAAACAGTCATTCAGAAGTAATCGGTCAAGAATCATCATATCAATATCAGATCACGCAAATAGTCAAGTACTACTCAAAAAGCAGTAAAAAATCATCAAATAATTGTAAGTTATAATACAAGTGTCAATTTAATGATTTCACTAGAAGAACTGTAGCAACGAAGTCATATCAAATGAGACATACCTGTAAGCAATCGACCATTTGTATGTTTTCAGATTTTCCAAAAACAATAAAATAGTATCATTGATTTCTAGCTTCTCAATCACTAAATACTGGCAAATAATATGGAATCAATTAAAATATTCAATAAAAGAAATTGCACTGAGAATTTCAAAGATCTAAAAAGTTTTTCGGTGATAAGTTTTTCTGTTTTATGCGAAAAGTTTCACCATATAAAGTGCATGGATATCCCATCTCACTTCAAAAACTATGAATGGCAGAGAGACATTGTGTATTGTCTGTCATTTGACAGTTAATGACGACAGTCTAAATGAAAGAGACCTATTGATGAATTAAATGTGGAAATTTGTAATCGTGGTTTTAGAATAACCAAATAAAAACTAACTCTGATTATTCAGAGTAGGAACARTTTGTATTATATTTGGGAGTTGACCTAGCTTGTGATAGCTAGGCAAGACATGATGATACCTCTCAATTTGGTATAATGYTGGATCACGTGATACATATTATTTTGAGTTTCATCTTAACCCCATGTTGAATGTTGAATGATCAGAAGGATGCAATTAAGAGTTGTTACATAAAAACATTTGGATCACAAAATGAGTTTATTATTCAACATTGTTACTGAAACATTATTATCACAAATTTTCCTGTTTGAGGAGCCTTTTGAACGTTTTTTATTCTGTACGTAGACGTCTTCTCTCATATATCCTCATATATCAATAAGGTTTATATAAACTATGCACGTCCATGTATAGTTCTGCTGTTATGCTAGGAAATCTAACCTTAATGTTTCTTTAATACCGCTAGATTAGAAACATTTATTATTTAAGCTATCAACTTTACTATTTTAGATATTTCTTTAATAAATCAACCGACTAATACCAAATCCAATCTTAGAACCTCAATAACCCCAATAATTACCTCTGAAGATTTTCCTCTTTGAATTCTATTTGCTCACTCTCATCAACCAGAGTATTCACCTACATCACTCTTGCATATTATACAAAACCTTATTTCCAAATCTCGACACCCCTCAAAAATCTGTTTACATGTAAATACTTTCTTGACTGAAGCCCTCAGCCTCCACTGATTTCTTCCTTTCCTCTGTTTAGCTATTGGGACAATAATTGTTAACAGCATCATCAAAGATAGCAAGAGCATCCAACTAGGTGGTTGTCTGAGAATCAATCAATTTGAATATTAGCCATACTTGTCTGCTAGTACTATTATTATTCTGCGTGGTCTTGTCGTTGTTGTCACTGTTGCTGAGATATTTTGATTGAACCACCAGTTTAATAATCAGTTGATTTGCTTAATGTGAATGTATGTGTGTAGAAGGTGACAATAATAATTAACCTTAGTATCAACACTTGAGTCCTTGTACACTAGAATCTGTACACTTAGAGTTATATTCAATCAAATCAAACGTTGTGAGAATAAAAAACATCATATTCTCTTTTTATTATACCAGAATTTAACGGTTTTTGAGTTTGCTATCAAAAAACATCCACATAGTAATAGCATATTAAAGATGATGAAAGGATTTAAACAGCGCGTATGTCTCATTTACTACCGGAGATCCATTATATGTTAAACTACAAGGTTCTCTCTAAATTCATTCTAACTCTTATTGTATTTATAGCTGTCGAGAAGTAAAAGTCACGATACTAAATCAGGGTCAAGAAAGAAAGATTCTACAGCTCAACCAGGAACCCCTGGGTCTCAGAAGTCCACGAGCAGCAGTAATAGCAACAATAGTAATCAAGGAGACAAATCATCGACAAGTACAAACCCTGGACTAACATCAACAACAGGAAATGCAAACGTATCCTCACAAGCAAGAAGCGCGTCACAACAAACTTCTGCATCTATGTCTTCCTCTCCTGAAGACAATACTAACACTCCTGCAATTACAATTAGCGCTCATAGTGCAGGTTCAAATCCCATTTCCAATCCTTTTGAACCAAATGTGTATTTATCTCAAGAACAATCCCAAGATATGCAAGAACCTGAATCCAATTTCAAGCAAGAATCCCATCAGCCACTTGACATCCAAATAGATAAAAGACCTCAGTTGGACATAACTTTATCGGGACCTGATCCAGATAGTCCAGAAATCACTTTGGAACCAACTGCCTCAGGTACAACAGAAGCACCAACTTTTGATGTTGGAGCAGAATCTGAGCAAACAGCTCAAGAAGTTACATCATTTCATCACCCTATTCCGTCCATTGCTGGCTTACATGTAACTGATGATACCATTGCAGTTGCAGGACCAGAAGAAACAATAACCGACGAAATCCATATTCCTAGGAACTCTCACTCGTTTGAAAGGCTACATATAGATGCAGATTTGGACAGAATAAGATCACCAAAACGTCACAATTCTTCCCGGTTTGAAATTGGAAACCATCAGGAGTTTATTCAATTACCCGCTTTTGAAGATGTGCCACCAACGGAGAGGATCAATTTATTCATTCGTAAAGTAGACCAATGCAATATTATGTTTGATTTCACTGATCCATCATCAGATATTCGTGGGAAGGAGTTGAAACGAATCACTTTGCAGCAACTAGTGGAGTTTGTCTCTATGAACAGATTTACTTATTCTGATCAAGTGTATGCTCATGTTGTTGCTATGTTTAAGAAGAACTTATTCAGACCTATTCCACCACCAGTTAATCCTATTGGCGAAATTTTTGACCCTGATGAAGATGAACCAGTATCTGAAGTGGCTTGGCCTCATATGGAATTAGTATATGAATTCTTTCTTAGATTTGTTGAGTCGCCGGATTTCAATCATACTGTGGCTAAACAATATATTGATCATCCTTTCATACTTCATTTGTTAGAATTATTTGACAGTGAAGATCCTAGAGAAAGAGATTGTCTTAAGACGACATTGCATAGAATTTATGGTAAGTTCTTATCGTTACGTTCATTTATACGTAAATCCATTAATAATGTTTTCTTACAATTTGTCTACGAAACAGATCGATTTAATGGTATCGCTGAATTACTAGAGATTCTGGGATCTATTATTAATGGGTTTGCTTTACCATTGAAAGAAGAGCATAAAATCTTCTTATGTAAAGTACTGATGCCTTTACATAAGCCAAAATGTCTTTCCTTATATCAACCACAACTTTCATATTGTGTTGTTCAATTTTTAGAAAAAGAACCTGCAATGACTGATGAAGTTTACATGAGCTTATTAAGGTATTGGCCTAAAACGAATAGTCCAAAGGAATTGATGTTTTTATCAGAGATTGAAGATTCGTTTGAAGTTTTGGAACCYCAAGAGTTTGCTAAGATTCAAATTCCTTTATTTGTTCAGCTTGCTAAATGTATAGCATCCCCACATTTCCAAGTCAGCGAGAAAGTACTTTGTTTTTGGAATAATGATTATTTTTTAGCATTGATTGCTGACAATACTGAAGTTATTTTACCTATCATCTTCGCACCCTTGTACGAAATCAGTTTGAATGAGCCTAAAACACCAGGCTTAGATGATCCTTTTGATTCCATGGGATCCTTTTCAAATTCTGGTGGTGGAGCAAACGAAAGATTAGCTGGTAATGGTTTAGACGGCAATACTGAGGGTTCAGTTAATGGAGATTCAACTATGCAGTTATTAACGCCTATAACATCCAATTCCTCAATACCAAGCACAGCATCTGGATATTGGAATCGTACAATCCATAGTTTAGCATTCAATGCTTTGAAATTATTTATGGACTCTAATCAATTGCTATTTGATCGTTGTTTGGTGATGTATAAGAAATCATTGATTGAAAATGAAAGAAGGAAAGCAATTAAAAATGAATCATGGAAGAGATTAGAATCATACGCTGAGAGCAAAATGATAGCTAATAACAACAGTGGTATTAGTAATGATGCTGCTGATGTTGATGTTGATGGAATGAACGAAATAAATGATGGATCAATTGTTGATGAAAGTAATAAACTAGTTAATGAAGAAACCATAGATGGGTCGAGTGCTTCAGGATCAAAGGATTTCGATATGGAGGCTTCAAGTCCTAGTAATGAAATAGAAGTAGATAAATGAAATGATTGGGATTAGAAGGATTATTAGAATTGTGATGTGGGTTAAAAGCTAAGTTACTTGAAGACTAGATAATGAATTATTCTAACAGTCTTAATAGTAATCAGCAATATTAATATTGAAAGCCATAGTAGAATTTGTTGGTCGACTGTTATTGCTTGATACTGAAAACTTATAATGGATAACGATATCATGAGTCAACCATTTCATTTCTACGCTACTCATGATTCAATGAATAATGAAAAAATCATAGCATTTTRTTCACGTTCCATTTACCTATTGTAGTTACCCATTAACTATCTGCAATTGAAAAAATACATATGAACTACTGAATAGACTTATATTCACGTAAAATAACAGGAACAGAACTTGGAGGTAAAGATCCAAGCTCGGTAATAATCTTTTTCACATATTCCGGAGGTGTTAAATCGAACATGACATTTAAAATGTTCAAATGGTCAATATTCATCCAATCATGTAATGGTGACTTACCCAATGCATTGTTATAGATAATATTACCAACATCCTTATCGTTTCCACCTGAATTTCTATTTTTGTTATCTCCCTTCTTCTGTTGATTACCATTGCTATTGCCATTGACATTAGCATTGGCGGCCCTATATTTAGATAGGAAAGCTTCTAATGAGCTGTTCTTCTTAACAGGCGGTTGAATTGTCAAATCTGTCAATTGAGAAGGATCACCAAGTTCATTAACTGATACCGAGTCTAAAACAACACGATCACTTAACTTAATGCTTTCACAGCATACCAACACTGGAATATTTCGCGATTTAGCAGCCATAGCGACAACAGCAGTACCAACTCGTGAGTATAACCTTCCATTAGAAAATATACCATGAGCACCTAAGAAAACAGTATTGACTTTATCTAAAATAGTTGATAATGACCCAATCAATACGTATATACATCTAATTCCAGCTTTAGATAGTCTTCTCACCAATTTACGACCTTCAAACAAAGGCCTAGAATCAACTACTATGACTGTGAAATTCTTTCGTAATTGGGTGTAGGCATAGAGGAATGTCTCTGCGATGACCGAGGAGTGACCAAATGTCAGTAAAATATCACCGTCATTGATATGCTTATCAGCAGTTGATTCCATAATAATAACATCTGCTAAGTCTAACTTTTCTTTGATGAATGAGTCAATCTTTTCAGTTAATTGAATCTTTGCTTGATCTTCACTCGTATCGAGTGACAAAACGGAGATTTCTCTTTTCAACCATCTGATAGCATTTCCCATAGAGATGCTCAAAGGTCGAGCTGTTTTTAAATAATCAATTTGGTGACTTAAATTGGCTGTTAGATTTCTAGATATAGACGTTCCTGGAGGTGTGATATAATCACGAATAAGACCTTTAAAAGCCAGTAGCATTGACTTGCAACGAGCACGAGAGCCAACGATATCATATGTGGAAAACTTCAAAGCCAATGTTGAAATTTCGGGGTGAATAACTATTGACGGGTGGGCCTGTGAATTTCTTATATTGAGATGGGGKTCTAAGTGACCAAATAATGCTAATGTATTCTTAATACGATCTGCCGCAACAGCTTCCTTAGCAGATTGGGAGTTCAGTTGGGTGGTTTTGCCCGATCTCTGGTCCGCAGAAATTTGGGAACTGTTAGAGTTGGAATTGGAGCTGGTGTTGTTTTGCTGAGCATTTGGACTAACACCAGCAGCAGTCTTGGCCGCAGCTCTTCGTTCTGCTTTCTCTCTCTTTTTTAATTCCTTTAATTCTTTGTTCGTAAGCTTTTTCCCTGTGGCCGGATCAATGCCTGATGTAATAATAGATGCCAAGGAAGTTGAGTCAGTTGGAGGTGTAACTAGAGTTGAAGGTGGTGTAGTTGTTTCTGTTGATTGAGTATCAGTAACTGCGGGACCCGCAGTAGCAATTGCCGTTGTWGGCTCCGTAGAATTTCCTTCAGCCATAGGTAAGATATATTAAAATTAGGTTTATTGAAAGTCTCCAGCTATAAAACTGTTCAACAATGAGCAACTAAAATCGGTTAGGGAACGGATCTTTACGACTCTCACCAAATTTGAGGCACGTGAATATGATGTATTTCCTAGGTTCTTAACCAATCAAACTACTGGTATACTTGAACTCAATTAAGTATGGTCTAAAAACAATTAGGGTACTGAAGATTGAATCCTRACAGAGCTAACATCTGACTACAACGATAGATAGCTAATCATTCAAGTAAGCACTCCCGTTGTGTTGAAACGAGCCGTAGTTCGGCCGCGGATGTTGATAATACACATTACGAAGACGAGTAAGATAAAACGAAACATATGAAAAATTAGTTCATAAGGTATATTGGAGCATGTGTAATTACCAGTCTGAGAGCCTAGCCTCATCAATGAGCCACAYTTATTCCAATTTGGGAAAGTGATGTAAATTCACAGTTCACCTAATTGTTCAATCAGTGATGATGTTATTTGTACCGATAAAATTGAGGAGAACTTAAAAAAATCAATTTATCAAAAAGAAAACTGGATATTACTAGGGCTGTGGAATTTACCAGATTTTGAAGTGTAAAAGATTCTCCTTTATCTCCTCTACATACTTAGGGTATTTTGAGAATGAGCCACCGAGTCTTAGACTAGTGAACGTTCATTATCTTATGCCAGGGCTGAGGTTGATGCAAACTTTCACGCCTTCCAAAACGGTAGCTGCAGAGGATAATGAGAGACTGTTGCTATCTTCTGTGGCATTGGTAAGACAATGTGGCTGTATGTGTCCAAATTTAGGAATACATAAAACACAGCAGTATATAAATGATAGATGTGGCGCACGCTCCATAGTACAATGAAAAATAGTTTCTTTTGCATGAGTACTATCAAGTTTTGAATACGTGATTTGAATAAAAATCACCAGTTTCTTCAAAAAAGAAATTGTATATTACATAAAAGTTGATTAGAATCAGCTTCCAGAGTTTCAAATGTGCAGTGTCTGGTGTTCTTTTCGAGATAGGAAAACAGTACATATAGTAAAAGTCGATGGAGATAAGGAGAAGAAGTTGCACCAAAGACATCAATTATTCTGTTGATAGACTATCTTTAATCCTGCAAAATGGGATTCAACATTCCATTCAGATTCCAGACTTTCCGAAAGGATCAGTTAACTCAATCGTTCACACCATTGTATGTTACTTTTATGCATGTTTGATTTTATTTGATAAATGAAAAGCATTCACCATGAGGGACATTCTTCCATCTTTCATATAGAAAAGACAGAAAGGTACTCTTTTTCATTCAGATCCTGAAATCCTAACATATGTTAATTGTAGCTGGTTCGTGTCAATAATGGGAACAGGTATCTCATCCTCAATTTTATTCAGCTTTGGTACGACCGTACTTGAATCACTTGTAATTCGCATATTTGGTCTCATATTTTTTGCTATAGCAATATTTATATTGTTTGGCACACTTATTCTATTTCTCACTAGACTCATATATGACTATCGGACATTTACTCTAGTTTTGAAAGAACCAACGCACATGGTTTGCCTGGCATGTTTTCCCATGGGTCTCACAGCTGTCAGTAACACCCTTCATTTCATAGCCCAATATTATGGAGCAGAAGCACCGGGCTTACATGGATGGAATATGTTTTGTTATTCATTGACACTACTTAATATTGTTCTTTCCATATGTTCCGCATTCTTTATCCCATATATCATGATTACATATGGAAACATAGATCTGAAGAAAATTAATGCACTGATTCTACTCCCAGTTGTTCCATTAGTTGTCGTCTCTTCACAAGGTGCTATGCTCTTTTATGCTATACCTGAATACATGAGATTCTCACATTTGATTCTTTGCTTCTTATTATTTTCCCTAGGCGAAACCTTGGCATCTACACTCATGGTCTTATATCTGTATAGGCTACTTACTTACGGTCATCCTCCAAAAGCAGCTGCATTCTCGGCATTTTTACCCCTGGGACCCTTAGGACAAGGAGCATTTGGAGTGTTTCGTCAAGGCCAAGATGCAGCAGACTATTTTTTTCTGAAATCACAAGAAGCAACAACTGCATTTGAGAAAACAAATCTTCTTAGCGTTTCGAGCACATGTTCGCTGGTAACAACTTTAATGGCGTTCTTCTTATTAGCTTATGCAACCTTTTGGCTGTTTATTGCAATCTTGTCCATAGCTAGATATGGCAAGCTGAGTTTCTCCAAAAATTGGTGGGCAGGTACATTTCCRTTGGGTACAGTTACAACTGCATTGCTGGAAATAGGTACCAAGTATAATTCTTTACCTGTGAAGATAATTGGGATTATTTTCATGTTTGGTACTGTGGTTTTAACACTGATATGTTTAATTGGATCAGCCACTGTTGAAGTACCTTTGATGTATAGGACACGAAAAGTTATACAAGATGATGAGACTGAAAGTTTCACATACAGTATCGACAGTGATATAGCGCCGGCTGGTGTTGCATTTCCATTGAACCAAAGACAATATTGTTAATTGCATATGAAGTAGAAGAGAGAGCGAATAAAAATTCAATTAAGGGAGGGAAAGAAGAAGGATCCACACGTAGGTATGACAGATAATCATTTGTATTTTTATGTATTTTTTGCCTGTTTATATACCAATGTTGTATATTAGCAGTATCTTCAATCAACAATGATTCTAGATGATCGACCATATGTTTCTGTAGCATGTACCTTGTGAAAACCAAATGTTTTTGTATAATCTCAGAAATTAGAACCTACCACTAGTAATGTGCTATTGCCTCAATTCTCTTAAAAGTTGATGTTTAGTGTTAGAGTATATATATACCAAATTATCTGTAACAGCAAAAAATTAGTTGATCAGTTGACATATTCTAGAGTTCTTATGGGGTAATCTGTATATCTCTGATAATTTTCCAACTGTTTTAAGCGTGCTGAACTTAGAAATGGTTCTGATTTAACACGATTTTGTTCTCTAGTATCGAATATATGTAGGAACTCTTCAATATTAACGCCGTCACACTTTTCAGCTTGTAAAAGCTCCTGGCGGAAGTTCTCATTGATTTTATTTTTCAAAACCGATTCGGATACATCGAACCCATTTGAATGTGATATCTCATTTTTTCCTTTCAGATACTTCCCTCTTAATGACCACAAATGCCTGATAGAAGATGTACGACTATGACGCCTGATTGTGTCAGTATTATAGCAGAACACTTCAGGCTCCGGACTGAACTGAATTCTACTTCTATTGTTATTATTGTTGGTATGATGACTACTTTTGGTTTCCATATCTGGCTCAAATAATAGAGGACTAAGAATAGATTCTCTTTCATATTTTGAGGTTTTCACTGGTGTTTGCAAGTTCACGTTGTTACGATTATAAATCTGTGGAAGAACATTAGCTAGGCGAGATTTTACTTGGTATTCATCAATATCTGAGAAGGCTTCATAAAAAGGATCCGAATCAATATGTCTATTAAATTTTTCAGCTAAAAAATATTGTCAGTTCTGAACGGTAGAAGTGATTCGCATATTGGTAATATATACTGTTCATTTGCAGTCTCTCATGTTGATTAATGTTATTATTTGAAGACAAGTAATCAGGAGTTATAGGTGAGTAGAAGAAAGAACTATTATGATTGCTTGGAAGCAAGGATTTGAAAGTCCCTGCTGCATAAGTTTGGTTCTTAGATAATCGTTGTGATGTGCCTTCATCTTGAAATTGATTATCATTATCATAATCACATGTGTCCTCATTACTCACTTCAAATGTGTTCGAATACGAATTACTAAGTTTTCTGTTGATTGAATCATTGTGTGATGAAAATCTACCTGGAGCGTAGATATTCTTTGGATTTGGATCCCCTGAGTTAACTTTGTAATTGCTAATTGGTGTTTTCTGCATATAGGAATCAAAAACATCCGAAAGATTTGTGCAGTGAAACTTTTCATAGATAGTATCATTAGGGTCTAACGTATGCAAATCATCACTAATATCAAGCATTGTCAAATCTCTAATAGTAATCTCAGTAGGAGCTGGGAACTGTGAACTGTCATTGTTCTTCTTTGGAGTGAAGTTAGAACAAAAGTCGACAGAAGAGCAGATCGAATTCTCTCTTTGCACCAGCGAACAAACAAAGGGGCTTGTATCGAGCGAACGATTAAAATAGCCAACATAAGGATCACTTGAATAGGGGGGTCTTGTAGACCTCAAACTAGAGTCCTGCAGGTCATCAAGCTCCAACCTTGAAGGGATATTTTCATAGACTTCATCGATTGTAGCATCTCTCATTGTCTCGTCTCTCATTGTTGCACTCGCTGATGAAATCGGAGAATCAAAATGATCATCGCAATAGATGTCATCACAATGGAAATGATTCTCTGGCCAACGACGTTTGGAATATCTTCCTTTGTACGATCCCCATTTTGATTTCAGTCTCTGAATCCTTTCGTCAGACTGTTCAATATGAGGTGATAAAATTTTCAATGCAAGCGATTTCCGCATCAAATTAGATCCAAATTGACGTAACTTCATTTGACGTCTCAAAAACGAACCAGATTTATTAGAACCATCTGATGAAGGAGAGGAGCCATGATTGCCGTGGCTGTTACGTAACATTAATGGCATCCTCTAAAGAACATACCATTTACAGACCCGTTAATATATTTTATTTCTTCTATTCCGTTTATATCTGTCTTTTGTAAGCCTTGAAATATGCTCTTTTCACTCAATTCACTTTCGATCTTGAAGAAACAATAACTACCCAAATGAAAGTAAGTATCTATCCCAAATCCATATAGCTGACAATCCCCCAAATTTGAATTCAAATCATTGCTGTAACAGCAATAAAAAATTCAAATCTCTTATTGTGATGACACCTTATCTTAATAGTTACTGGTTCCTCCAAGTTGATCTTTTTCAAACAATCATCCACTCTTGAAAACAACTCCTTTCTACTGTATGGATTTTTATAGTTCCGTAATATATATCTATCTAGCTTTCAATCTATTTCAAGTTCTTCTAGCAAATTTCTAGTTCGACTGCTGATCTTWTCTATATTTCCTATGTAACTACTATCTTCGTAAAACGAATCAAACATGGTGGTACACATATCAMCAAGCTTTGATCAACTCATATCAACAAGATATCATCACCACAACAAAAAACAGAAAAAAAGAAAACTGCCATCAAAAGAGTGGAAACGGACAGACCCTAGTTACTATACCACAGAAGCGAGATGGGCGACACTTAAATGGATTTGTTCAACTTTTGTTACTCAAACATCATTCATATGAATGTCACATGCAGATTGATAGCAAAGCCCCACATTTCGAAATGCTCACAAGAAAGTTCTGAGAGGTTTGCGAACGTGAGAAAAGATTTATAATGAAAGACGCTGCTGCTTGTATTGCTACTATTGTATACGAAAAGACGTAAATAACGAAGAAAGAATTTGTTTAAATTAACATGATCATTGAATAGAGATAATGATTAATTTCAGTTGAAATGATGTTAGGTCTTTATTCGGATTTGAAAGTGTTGGGATTGGTAAAATCTTCTTATTTAGGCAATACTGTACACTATCTCTCTCATCTCTTCCTACCATCCATGGTCTGAACAAAGAGATAAACAGTATAAATGAAAAATAAAAAGAGAACAAGAAAATAAATCAGTCTAATAATTAACATGTTTTCTAAGTTGTGCAAGTGTTTTTTTGGGCGATTCAAAGATTGATAAAATTGGTGAATGCTTTGGAGAGAAAGAGAACTTCCAAAACAAGGCAATTGTATGTCTGACATTACCATTCACTTAGAAAATCCAATAGGGATTTGATCAGTTAATGAATGGTTTGTTGCTGGATAGGTCACTGGGGTTAACCAAGGATCCCTGGAAGTTAAGACGTCAATTTCAAGAAAATAGAATCCAAAGATTGCATATCGTTGAAGATGAGAGCTTCCCAATACCAGCGCACTTGGGTGCAACTAATTATTTGACTATTGAAAGAGCAGAGAATAGATAGTATGTATGAATATGGCGAATGCTGAGACCAAATATTATTCTTACTGAGGAGAAGTTAAGCTAACATTCTCTAATAGTATGATATCTGGAGGAGCTGATTCCAGTTTAAAAATATGGGATTTGGAAGAGTTTGATGAAAGAGAATCAGATTACGATGATAAGAAATATGTCTGTTTAGAGACAATACCGAGGTAAGTATTATGTTCCGTTCCACTCTGCGAATTCTTCAATTTGAAATCGATTTAATTATTGGCTAACTTACTAACACAGATTATAGACATGAAGGGCATGATTTTGCTGTTTCATGCTGCGCATGGTGGCCCAATGATAATGGAATGTTTGTGTCGTCCTCATTTGATAACACTGTCAAAGTATGGGATAGTAATGAAATGGAAAGTGTTCTATCGTTTGACTTGGGAAATAAAGTGTACAATTTTGACTTATCAAAAACCGGTCAGCATACCTTAATAGCTACTGGTTCCGACCATCCAATCGTACGTTTACTCGACATCAGAACCAGCTCAGCTACTCATTCACTAGCAGGCCATTACAATGGAAAAGTTCTAGCTGTCGCTTGGTCACCTCAAGATCCAAATATTTTGGCATCAGGCGGATCAGATTCAACTATTAGGCTTTGGGATATTAGAAGAAGCAATGCATGTGTTTGCTTGTTAGACATGAACAGAGTCGATGATTCAAACCCTCCTAAAGCCCAACTCTATCTTAACAGGAAGAGTCTGACAACTGATGCAAAGAAAGACAATAGGTATGATAATTTCAGAATAAGATCTCATATGGGTCCTGTAAATGGTCTTGCTTGGTGTAGAGATGGTGGGACCCTTATATCCTGTGGTAATGATGATAAGATGAGAGTTTGGGATTTAATACCAGAGGGTGGTATCAATAAACTGACAAATTTTGGCCCTTTGATAAGAAACAAACATTTACAACATCTAGATTTTTCATTGGTAGAAGAACCCTATCGATATGGAAGTAGAGAGATTCTGGTATTTCCTAGTGATACTGGCGATGTAATATTTTATGATTTTCGTGAGGGGAAAATGATCAATAGACTCGCTAGAGGTGTTTCTAGTGCACGATGTAGCACTATTGATTTCAAAGATTATGAAACAGTCGAATTTTTCACTGGGGGGTTGGATGGAAAGATATTACATTGGGCACCTGAACCTGAATACAATGAAGATGATTCTGAAGATGATTMTGATAACTCCGATGATTTGGATGATATCTTTGGCACAGATCAAGTTTCACGCAATGTGCTAGATAGTGTCAATAATGAAATGAATGCAAAAAGGATAAAACTAGGTTAAWTTCTTAGAAGAATAGTAGGACGTGGTCACTGATAATTTAGTATAAGTTGATGACACACCACATTGTATTGTGTTTATCGGATCAACAAAGCGTATTTTGTTACTTTGGAGTTAAGAGCTATACAGTTTACGATGTCACACTGAATCTGTTATATTGCTCTTTTGGTATTAAGTACTTTTTGATAACGTACAGAGTATGCCGTGAAGTGTTATTGCAAAATGATACACCGAGCTTACCTTTATTCCTAAGAGTGATCAGCCTCCATCAAAAAAAAAAAAAAAAAAAAAAATTTAGACAACTTTACTACATCAGCTCAATCTCTGTCTATTGAGAACGCTTGACAATGGGATGATGAATTCTTGTTCACACTGCCATACAGTTTACGCAGCACATTTTTTTAATTAGGTATCTTTTAAACTATACAAAATACACACTAAACTCTGGTTTCTTATTATTGAGCAATTTTGAAAGAAAAATTAATACAGCRCTTACTGCGTTTCCTATCTATCGTCAACCTGTACAACAACTGTCATTRAACATTCACATACTCAGATAGTGTCTGTCCCATTAAGATGATTTCAAAGCCAATCCGTACATAAACGATTTTCAATGTGTCTTCACGCGATTCAATTCCAAAGTTGTAAACTTCATCGATTCTGATATCTAAGCCGAAATTAACTTAAGGTGATTCTCATAGAAAAGCACGTGATTGGCATTACTTCTCGTTCCTTAATAACAGACCTCCGGAATTGACATGGGAAACCTCCGGATACAAACGCGTAAATTGCCTTTCAACCAAAACCTTATTTCCACACCAACTACATTTCTACCAAGAAAAAATAGAACCATCTTTGTAAAAAATCCATGCAATAACCGAAATACTACTATTTTTTCATACCATCTCCAATAAATCGTTACGTTATATTCTATATATTGGCTTAATGTTAATAGTGACTTGCACAATATTGTTACATTAACCCGACAATCAATTGGCATTTGTCTGCCTTGGAATTCGATAACACTAGAAGTATTTCCTGTTCACTTTGGGCTGATTTGTTGTTACCTAGTCTACACAGGAAACGCACTTGACAGGCCTCAAATCAAATAAATAAGGTCAAAAATTCCATCCACAATTATTGTCTGTTTCGAGATTTGACAAATACTTACTAAAACGCTTAATTTTCATTATCTATACCCATAATACCTTTTGGATGTTTTTGGTAACGATAAAGTAACTATAATCTTGTATGCACAGAAAATAAGCTCGATTACAATGTTGAAACTTCAAGTAGTTCTGATCCCTTGGACAAAACATATAAATACCCAAGCGACATATGGAGAAGATAGTAACAGTCAGATATACCCTCAAAGCAATGTCAGAATGCGAAATACTTCCGGCAGGGGGCGGCACTCACTTACGGGAATGTACAATACACCTCCATCAATAACCCAGGCTCGTATGACATCAATCGGCTACGCAGCATCTAGTCCACTGGTAACGGGATCACCAATTTCCAATTATCAGAACGTGGAATTAAAGAAATTTTTGCATTTGACGCATAAAGGGTATAATTTATTACAAATTTGCGAAGAGATCGCTACCAGATTTGTTAAGCTATATCCTGATGAAAGGTAAGTAAATATTTTGTTGAGTTAAAGACAAACGCTACTCTTAATTTACTCTTATGTTTTCTACATGAGAGCTTTTTCTTTTTTATTGATTTATTGATTAAATACTGACCAATTATAGACCTCTGGATATAAACAGATTACAAGACGTTAATGGTTGCGACTTAGACCCTGATTATATTGCTGAAGATGTTTTCGATGATTGTAATATAGTAAGAGTATTATTGAATCCTCCTATAGATCACGACGAGTATTCACAGCTTGCTAAGAACGATGAGCTATTAGATGTTCCTCGATATAAAGCAACGGCTCGACTTATGGTGAGCAAACGGAAGCCAAGTTCGGAAGTTCCTCGATCGGATGCAGATACCAGYGGAAATACTAATGCAATTATGCATGCAGTCAGTAGAGGAAAACGTCGGAAGAAAGATAGCTTTTTGGGCTTTGATACAGATTTTGAAAACGATAATGATAGCATAGAGTTTAACTATACTAGACTTAGTGAATCACCAAGAGCTGTAAGAACTTCTGTACAGACTTTAATGCATGCTAATGATGCTAATGATAATTCTCATATGATTAATCAGGAAGATGGCACGAATTCTGGTAGGGGTTCAAGAAAAGAGTACATAGATAGGCAGAAGGACCAGGAAGAGGAGCACGCATCGGAAGAAAGCGATGAAGATGAAGAAGATGAGGAGGAAAGCAATTTATCTTTAGCTCCTCCTCCTAGTGATGACTCAGCTATGAATGTAGATCCCCAGAAGTCACCTCTGCTTTTGGCTCCCTCTCCCATTAGAAATATCGACGTTAGCACTCATGAAGATTTATTGAGTCCAAGTAATATGAGCAAAGAAATGATTTTGGAACCTGATGAGATCGAGAACAAATCATCTTCTAGTAGTAAAAAAGTAAGGATTCAATCAAAGCCAAGACAATATAAAAAAAAGGCTACGATAAATGAGAAACTAGGAAATGCTGAAGCTGTTAAAAATACTGATGATGCTAAAGCTACTAAGAAAAGAGCATCAGCAACGAAATTAGATAAAGCTGAAGCGGTATCGAATAATGCAAATAAAACAGAAGGTTCAGGGAAATTGAAATTGAAATCCTTATCAAGGCCTCCGACAGAATCCATCGAAACTATTAAAAAAACATCTGATGATGTACTAAAGACAGATGATTCAGAATTACATGACAGAGAAGTAGATACTTCTAACAAGTCATCATCTTGCCGACTCTTAGCCTGTATGGGTTGTAGGCAAGTAAGAAAAAAGTGTGATAGAGCGCTTCCGTCGTGTGCAAGATGTTTAAGATTAGGCATCAAATGTGAAGAATCTGTTCCCTCAACTAGCAAGAGTATTCGTAAGAAGGTTGATTCAAAAGAACAAGAAGCAGCTGTGAAGAAGCCTGTTAGATCTAGGGCAACTGCTGTTAAAAGTGGAGCAAAAACTGAAGCAAAAACTGAAGAAAGGGCAATTACTGAAGGTGAAGTACATGGAGAAACTTCTAACAGAAGATTCTCTACTAGAAAAGCTGCTCAGAAGGCATTGGATAAAGTGAAGGAACAAATGGAACATCCATATGATAACTTAACAGTTCATAAAATTGCCCCAAGTGATGCTAAAACTACTGATAATAATACTAAAGCTAATACTAAAGCTACACTTCCACTTACGCCTGCCATAGATGCTACAGCTGGTACTAGTCTTACTACGAATAGTAGTGCCACTCCAAAGGAAACTCCTATATCACCAGGTGATTCRACCTCTGTTGGAAACACTACTTTGGAAACAATTGATATTCCAACAAGYGAAAATGGTGTTTCTGAGCTTGCAATGATAGCAGCATCTACGCCCAAAGTGAACAATTGCAATATTGCAACATTGAATAAAGAAATGTTGACAAAAGAGGAATGGCTGAAGCAAAAGCAGAAGCTAGAAATTAGTGAAAAAGTTGAGAAAGACAAGAGAACTGCTAAAGCTGACATAGAAGATAAAGATGTGTCTGAGCTAAGTGACGGTGCTGATACAAAGCCACTGCCAAGAGCTCCACAGAACAATAGCGCAAGAAACACTGTGAAGTCAACTGTTCCTAAAGAGATATCTGGGACCTCTATTTCCACTGTGGATAAAACAGTTACTTTGTCTGAGGACAAAACTGCTGCTGCTGCCAGACCTCCATCAAAAAAGGCTACCAGGGCAACTGATAATGAAAGGGTTCTAAGTAAAACCACAATTAGTGATGATGACGATGATGATGATGATGATAATGAAGGTATATCAGAAGACACCAAAAAAGTCGAAGCTACTACTGAAAAGGCAGTTGAATCCAAGGCTAACAATGAGGCAAACGAAAAATCTAAACCACCAGTTAATAATGCTATTCGTGTTAGGGCTAAAAATCCTAAGCCGACAACAACAGACGCACCAGCAGCAGCCACAGAGAGCACTATGGTTGGAACAACTTCCAAGAACCTTGAGGCTAATCCAACGACGAGGACAACAAGTGGCGCAGTCGCCAAAGGTAAACTAGAAGAAAAGCCTAAAGAGGAAACGAAGAGAAGTAAGTCCCAAATGGAGGCTAAGGTGGAAACGAAAGCCAAGTCTGAGGACATTGTTAAGCTTGGCGAAACTGAAGCAAAATCTGAAGCCCCAAATGACAAAAGTGTGGTTGAGACTCCCCTTCCTACCAAAACGGATGTTGTGTCGCCAACTAAGCCTATAGAAACCTTAAATGCAACAAATGGTAAAACATTTACTCAACCCAGCAGTGCTAAACCAAATTTCACTTCAGTATCAGCTCAAGCTCAAGCTTCGGAAGGCGTCTCGGAGGATGATGATTCAGATGAAGATTCGGAAGAGGATGACGACGATGACGATGACTCGGATTCCGATACAGAGGTCCCGAGGCTTGCAACGTCCGTTAGTATATCGATGCAAGAACCTACCACAATTTTTAAATCCAGAGAGAAAACACCAACCCCAGAGGCACCTGATCTCCGAAGCCCCCATTTAGTAAGACCGCCACCAATACAGACTACTAGAACGAATACTAGCAGCAAGAGTAGTGGTAGTCAGAGCGCCATAGAAGCTTTGTCACCAAGTTTTGTCCCCAGATTGAGAAGGAATAGTACCCCAAAAGAAGAAGCTCCCGAATCAGCCAGTGGCTCAGCTGGTGGTTTGGGAGATAATCTTAACTCCAAAAATGTGGCCAGAAATGTGACCATATTTGATGCTAAATCTGAGCAGAACACTAAAGCCAGTAGTTCTAATCCCACAACAAACAAAGCAGGAATTATGAAAGGATTGAAGAGTTTATCATCGTTGGTTAATAGAGAGCTTGATGTTCGAGAAGGTCTAAAAGAATTGGTTAATGTGAAAAAGCTCGACCTGAGGAAAACTTCAAGCCGGGAGAATGTTATTACTGATGAAGACTCGGAGTCAGAAACTGATTCTGATTCCGACTCTGGTTCTGGCTCTGATTCTGGTTCTGGTTCTGACTCTGACTCTGATTCTGACTCCGATTCTGACTCTGAGCTGGAAGAAGAATCCGCTAATGGTAACATTAAAAGAAATGGAAATGTTTTAACCATGAAGAAGGCAGAGAAAATCCTTAAACAAAATTCCAGAAAAAAGACGAAAAGTAATTCTGGTTTTGAAGGATTGCTAAAAGATCATGGTGTTATGAAAAAGGTGTTTAAGAAATAGTTGTAAAAGCCCGAGAATGGTTCAGATTATTTCTACAATAATGAATATGATCTATGGATGCAATTTATAGATGTGATTAATTTAGTGTTGATGTATGATACTCATATCTTAGACAGAAAGAAGTGCGAGGCAGATGAGTATAATAGGATGTGATTAGATGGGATATTTAGTAGTTTGGTAATCAGTTAGTGTGAATAATACATATGTGAGGAAGTGTAAGTGGATGGGAATGTAAATGTAAATGAGTCCGTGTCTTTAGATTCTGGTAAATAATAAAATGGAATATATAGCATAATATAGTAAAATATAATGTGCTTCAATTGATTGACCAATTGATTGACCAATTGATTGGTAAATTTTACTATTTATCAGTATTTCATTTATTTATTGGTTTACGTGCTATGAGCGCGTTTTTCGAAACTTGTATTTCACTGCCTCACTGCTTCTTTTTATTTTTTATTTTTTATGTCCTACTTCGCATATTTAGTTGCAATATTATTGAATTTATCATCTTTTCATAGAAAGCACTTCACTTTAATTTAATTGATTTCGAAGGTTTACTTTTCTAAATATTGATATTTTTGTTGCTCTTGTTGCTCATATGCTCATTATTCACTAAATAATCAAAAGCTCCTATATAAATAATATTTATAGTTGGCTTTCTGTGATATATCTTTAAACATATAAAGCAAACGTCTTTTGCTCTTAATAATATTGATAAAACTTGTATTCTAGAGTGTTGTCATTCTACTACACTAACGATTGATATCTGCTTCTTCTTCTTCATTCTCATTGTAGCAAGCTGGACTATCAACAAGTAAATCCTCTACCAGTCAAAATTACTCTTTATCTGCTTTATCGTACTGAACTTGTTTCACTTCTATTAACTTTCTGCCAAGTACAACTTGGGGGGTCAAGGTATCATAAACACAATTCTACATAGGAACATATGGTTCACTAGTTTGTCTATAATATCTATCTTTATAATCCAATACTTATACTATATACTACAAAAGAACAAACAGCGGTCTCAAATTAATGTTGAATCATCAATTGTGAAAAGGACCAATTGCAATAATCTTATATGCTACTTGATAGTAGTATCCAGTAATAGATTATAAATGAGGTTCGAGAACTAACAGTAGTAGTAAGCAATGTGTGTTAATAAAAACCAGTAGTGCATTAACCGGAAACCAGAAAGCAACAATTAGCTGAGTGATAACTCGGTAAGCAATGAAACAATGAAGGCAAATTATAAATAAGAAGTAGTTGTTGGTAATTAATTTGATATTGAAATCTAATGCCATGAGATTAAATATTAACTTGACTATGACAATAATGGTGAAGCTACATAATATGATACCATAATATGATATCATAACAATAATGTAACAATATTATAGCATTGAATCGTTGACATATGACAGGGGACTATGATCGTTTATATTCATTGTACCATCAGGCAACTAATTTGCCGTTAAGTACTTATAAGATAACAACTTGCCATATATCTCATGGAGACGTCCAATTTCTTATTGATCATCCTTCTTAGATCACAGTTCTTCCCAATACTGTATATTATCAACTAATTGATTATATGCAAATGCTAACTCAGGAATCAACTTACTAACCGCTTTAAACAAGCTTTTTGCAAATGTATTGATGAAAAATAACTGTCCGTTTTTCAAATTTTTTTCGCACACTTCAACGACATTTCCTTGGCCTCCAGTTTCTATTTCCAATTGAGCGATTTCATTCATTTCATTCAACAAATCAAAACCCCATGGAATCGACACTTCTATAGGTCTAGAAACGTTTGAAATGTCAGCACATTTTATTAAAATTCCCAAAAGAAGCCTTCTAATCTTAGTTTTCTCATCGTCAGAAACTTCGTTATCCAATAGAGATTCTTGTAGCTTATCAGAAGATTCTATTAGCTTATTCAATTTAGCAATGTATTCAAAATGCACAGCCATATCAGTAGCTAATATTGAATCCACAATGCTTGTATGAAGTTCAAAAGTACTTGGCCAGTATAAATTGAGAACTTTGGTGAACAAGGCAGTGTGAAAAGACTCTAAAGTCGATTTAGAGTTATATAAACAAGACAAAGGAGTTTTATGCTTGTTAAGAAAAACATTTGTTAGACCAGGATGGCCAGAATCGTGACCAATAGCTGCTACCAATAATGATAAAACATCCAAAGGTGCTAGGATATCAAAGCACACAGCAGTAGATTCTTCTTCTTGGCCCCAAGCGGGAAGACAACCTAAACGAAGTAGAAAATGGAAACACATTTGTAGAACGTCAACAGCATGTCTGAAATTATGAAAAGGATTGCTTGTATGATAATGATCACGTACTGAAAAGACGAACGCATACAATTCTGCATCAGGGATAACAAAATCATCGATTTTCGTATCGTAGTTTCTCATTTTGAACACATGCTTGAAGATGTTTACTCCGACAAAAATTAATTCATTGCTATTAAAAGTATGAGCATTAAAGCCATACTGTGGAACTATAGATAAGATCTCTGTAGCCCTTTCAGGGGTTAATCCAAGCAGTTCATTGGGGATAATATTCAGATTCTCATTGAAGAAAGTCTTGATAATATTGGTTCCTATTTTCTTGGTGGTGAGTTGTTTAACTAACGTAGTGCTAATTCTATAACAGGGAGCTATAGAATTGCCATCAGAAATATCAGACCACATCTTAACAGTACTTAGCCTATCAGAGGTCAGAGTATGTAGATCACGATAGGTTTCAATCAGGTTATTGAAACATGGTTCACTGGAAACATTGTCGAGAGTTTCACCGTAGATAAAAACTGATGCTCCAGCTTCGATAAGTTGAGAAATATAAGGAAGGTCTGAGGCTAATGTTGTTTTCTGTATAACAGGAGCGAGAACTAATGATAAATGACTAAAATTTGAATAATAGAAGCCTAAAAGTTCTTGTAAGATAGCTTGATTGGCAGACGAGTAAAAAGATTCATGAAATATTATGATTGATGGTGAAGAAGGATCTGTTGACTGAGCGGCCATTTTATAGAAACCCATCAAGGATTGTGAAGGATCCGTAATTGCTTCAAACAGTGTACTCTCATTTGTTTCGATGCCTAGTTGTGGGACTATCTCAGCATTGAATCTCTTTAAATGAYTATTGATACTATTCGAGAATTCGCTCGTGACTTTCAGAGGCACAACGTAATAAAGACGCATTATGAGTTATTTTTATAGGGTATGGTATGCTATTGATACTGATTCTTGGATTGAATTTTGTTGCAATCCAGTATTATGGTGTATAGTGGTATGATGTTGATATGACCTAGTTTATATCCTCAGTAATTTATTAGTTGTGCAGTTGCCGTTGGAGATTCTAAGTTTTTGCTCTTCCTTAATATTATTATAATAATTGAATGAGTTAAAGAAAAGAGATCATTAATGACAATCAATCGTTCAACTATTCGCCTGTCAATAAACAATCAAACAAGTAATCGGCCAACCATAAACACCTATTAATAGTTGTTTTGGTTTATAACTATAGCTGACTGAATAACATAAATCAACTTGATACGATAATAACAGTTTCAATATTACCGATGAACAGCTGGTAAACTAAAGTATCAACTTCTAACTGCATTGTTAAAACTTATGTCAAATTCTTCGCTTTCTTCAGTGGTTGAGGAGGCTGAAGTGGTTCAAAGATTGGGAGAATGGGGCCAGCAAGCATAAGCTTGATCGGGAAACAAATAAGGTTAACGTTCTGTTACTGTGTAACGTCTCTTCAATTTGGTAAATAAAGTTACAGACGTTGAGGATTTATCCGTATAGAAATGTACAGAAAGAATGGCAGATTATACTGTTGAGAAGCTGTAAAGGGTGCTTTTCAGTCGCTTAGAAAGAAAGAAGTAAAAGAAATATGAAGATTAGAGGAAAGGTGCAGTTGTGGATTCAGAAATAATTGAAAGAAGATCAATTAAATCTAAAACGATTTGGCTGGTAGAGGAAAAATTATAAAAGTCTGATTAACCTTATAAAAGCATAAACAATGGATAGGTAAAGAAGGAGCTAAAGAGTAAGTATACTGTACTGGTTCATGAGAGTGAATAGCAAGATTATATTCTGGAGGAAGAGAGAACCATCATTGATCGAATAGGGTAAATTGAAATTAGTTACTCTAATAAGATATATTAATGATGATCACTATAATGATAATTAAATCAACTATTATGAAACGTGATTGGGAAAGTTCTAATGGTTTCTCTTTGCCTGCCAGTTAGTAAATGGACTCTGAACATCCAGGCTGTTATCTTAACCGATAGTCTAAGCCGGTAAGTATATCATAATGAAGGAGTGAGTATTTAGTTTCTTACTTAAACTCCTACACAAAAACCGTTGCAACTTGTCTTTTCCGTACAATAAGAAAAAGTTAATTTCCTTCTGATCGAAGCAAAAAGGCTTTTTTTGGCATTGGCTTGCCGAAATTTAGGGATTTATTTTTGAGATCTGAGCTTGATGAGATTGACCGTTGAAAGAGAGATAAGTGAGAAGCATTAAAAGCGTTGGAGTATGTTCGACTTTAAAAGATGTTGGCGTCCGTTCTCTATTTCAAAAGGGGTTATTATGGGCAGCTGCCGAAAACTATGTCAAGGATAATATCAATCAACCCTACATCATCAAATAAATTATCTATTTGTTAAACTTGATAATTAATAGGTGTATATCAAGTGAAAGAATTGTTTTGTAGAATGAATGACTGTATAGAGGCTTAGTTTGACAGTTCATGTAAAATCCTTTTAATAAAGTTTTCACATGTAGCAATATGCTAGTAGTTGCAGGCATAAAAATATCCAATTGGGTAAAACCGTTGGAAAGATGAATTAACTATAATTTTGGTAGACTTGATTCTTGAAATGATCAATAAATGTGGTAAATAATAAATATGTACCTTGGGTGAATAATTCCAATAGAATTTGCTGGCTTGATGATGAAATAACCTCATATACTAGAGAGAATCTGGT
The DNA here is from genome assembly GCA_001599295.1 of Sporopachydermia quercuum. Taxonomy (NCBI): domain Eukaryota; kingdom Fungi; phylum Ascomycota; class Sporopachydermiomycetes; order Sporopachydermiales; family Sporopachydermiaceae; genus Sporopachydermia; species Sporopachydermia quercuum. The sequence continues at coordinate 1,709,330 of BCGN01000001.1, read as the reverse complement.
TGGATTCCTGTTGTTCTGTAATAATTTTAATGATAATACACTCTCTGTAGATAGACATTGTTTGGTTAGGTTCATATGCTATGGAAACAATCGCACACAAACTAAGTGGGATACTGTATATCAAATATTGTTTTATGTTTATAAGTGTCGTGGCATTTCAGAACAATAACAACACATCCTGCTTCGTAGTGTTACTAAGTTTGCTTGACATTCAAAGAGAAAGAAATTAGCAGTCGAACTATTTAACTCATTCAGTCAATCTGGTACTCATGGAAATAAAAATATCATGAAATGCATGCAAATGTTGATACCTCTTTTCCAAACATTTAAATCATCCCCAGTAATAAGATTTAAGTAATTTAAAAGCCAAATACGCCAAAACAATATTCGTTCCGTATAACATCAGCTTCTCTTTGATTATTTCATACTTCTCTTCGCTAAATAGGAACAAGTTGCTATAATCCTCGTTTTCTTCATTTACCTTCTCGACACCTTCTGGAAAATGCTGAACTAATGACTGTTTTCTTCTCCGTTCTTTTTCGTTTTCTATATTCTGTTGCTTCTCTATTTCATATTCTGCCTTCTGYTTAGCAGCATATTCAACTTCAGGAAAAACAGAACCACCTAGTTTTATCCCTCTTTGAATATCATCCTCTATACTAGGATTCGTTGATGTAAAGATCACTGTATGATAAGGAGTCGGTGTTTTTTGAAACACTCTAAGCATTATCCAGTCATTACGTTGTAGAACTTTTCTTCTCTCCTCCTCGGACATATCGTCTTCTAATGCTTCGAGTTCCATATATATGACCCTTTTCTGAGTATCAATATAATTTTCTATTTCTGCTTCACCACTTATATAAGTGAGACGTTTCGCTCGACATGTATCTTCAACGTACTCTATCAGTTCTTTGAACCCATTCTTATCTAGCTCAACTGAAGGAAAAGTAGCAACTGTTACAGCTCTATTCATAAATGTCCAAATGGTAGAAAAACTTTGTCGTTCACTCAAATCCTCCATTCGTAATCCTGGTAGATTCACTATAAAATAAGCGTCGGATGTGCAAGGAGTAATGAAATTTTGAGCAAATTGTTTAAATGAATCTGCTCCTACAGTGTCATCTTTATTAGGTACGCTATCTAGTACACCTTCAATTCTGATTGCCTGATGTTAGTATTTTTCCTGGAGGAACAAATAACAATATTAATCTTTAGTAGAAAATTCATCATCATCATTCGCAGCAACCTATATCGCACATCTCAATTGTATACTTACAATCTTTGGGAGTACAGCAAAGCTGGTGCTGCAATTGACAGCTCCAAGAGCAATAACAATATGGAAATGACGGATTTCATTGTGACAGTTCTGATATAAGTGTTACTACTTTCGAAAAAACCATCTACACTTTCACTGACAGTATATCGTCATTGATTAGAAAAATCAATTGAATACCAATGCTCTGCGGCTCAATGAGAAAAAGAGTTCCTCCTTTCAATGGAAGCAGAAGTACGATCTGTCCTATTGTATGTATCACTCACTGTTAAGACTGTTATTCTTATGAACAATGAAATCTCACTTCTAACAGCACTCCCAAGTAAATTCTGAATATTCAGTTATCGTTCATTGTTCTGTTTATTATATGGCAAATAGCTAATTGAATATTAATTTTGTTTGATGACAAGAAACTTATTGAATTATGCTTATAAATAGATTGCATACTCAAAATAGAGATATCCTAACATCTTTTTTTCTATCATGTCCAAAACACGTGAGGTTCTACGGAATCAACATTAATGAAACGGAATCGTCAATACCTAACTGCAAGATAGATAGAAAATACGCGTCTGAAAACAAATAATTATTATAATTATTATTATAATACAAATAGAATATTATACAGGATATTTACTTTAGAGAAGATAATCAACATAGCCTTTTACTGATTAATCTTTTCAAGTTGAAACAGGAGATCGTACTGATAATACATGCATGAGATGCAAATATTCAAGTTGATGGTGATCTGACGATAGTTAAGATATACTCAATAATGCTATTTGACGACAACATCAATAATAAATCCTTCTTCCAATTCAGTGGTTTGTACAGTTTCATTTAAATCAAGTACTTCATCGTCAAATAATAGATTCACAGTTTGATCACCAGGGACATTCTTTTGAGACCGGTAATGCTCAGCCAGTTTCATCAATTTTGTCGATCCAGCTACATGTACTATTAATGTATTGTTGGCTTTATCTTTTAGTTTCACAGGGAAGTAATCTTGATCTTCGTTGTTATTTATTTTAATTTGTGCGTCTTTTGTTTCTTCATCATTATCTGATTCGAGATAAAGGTTTCTATCATATATATCACCACCATCATTAGCAAGAAGTTGATTTTCCGCCTGTCTAGCTTCCCATTCTTGTAATTGATACTGCTTATCAGTGAGAATCTCAAATACCACATTGTCAGTGAATTCAAAATTATCCCCTAAAACACTTTTGAGAGTAGTTGAGTTGAAAACTCTAGCTGTGCGATAGCGAAATACTAGTTTTTCTCTCCCAAACAGTTTATGATAATAGCCGGGAAATTGTGATATTACTGGTGAAAACTGATTTACCCATAATGAGTATAACTTTTCTACTTTATCATGACTTCCTAATGTATACTTTCCTGTTAACGATACGTTCTTCGGTCCAGGAATGCGGCATTCAACAGTAACATTTATTTTATGTTCATCTCCAAATTCTCCCTTATGTTCATCCTCTTGATCTGCAACATGCGGCATTACAACAGGTACATTCCGATTTGTGGTTTCATAGACTTTTTGTTTTACTATAGCAGAGACACGTCGCCTAATTTCATTCTTTCGGGAAGCTTCACTTTCTATTGCCACATTCTCGTCATCAAATATTGCATCATCCGAAGGTATAGAAATAATGTCGCTAGCAGTTTTCTCTATACTTTTGCTGCGAGTGAAACGTTCATTTGATATTGACTTTGAGTTCAGGTCCCCTTCAGCAATTTCTGTAATATCACTGTCTTCTTCGCTAGTGTAATCACTTTCATCTCTTGAGCTCGCTCTCAGTGCAACCTTTCCTCTGGTTCCCTTCTTTATGGCTCTTCTTTTTTTCTTAGGCCTCAGAGTTTCTAAGCTTAATGGGGAATCAATTGCAGTATCAACCTCCCTATTAAATATGTGTTAAGAACTGTTGTTCAACCCAACGAATACTCAAATTGTTTCTATCTCAAAATCCTAACTTACTTTGTTTCTTCTGCTAACTTTCTTATCCGAGCATCAGAAACATTGGATATGCTTGAGAAAGTAAAAAGGTCTAGATCATTCTCATCCGAACTCTCAGAATCAAATTCATCGTTATCGGACATTATAAACAATTCATTGTTTACTATTCTTTACTTTATACGTTCAAAATCTAAATCTTAATTCCATCCAATATAAAGCCCAAGTTTCCACAATAAATCCTCATAAACCTTTCCTATTCGTCTATAATGAAAAGAGGAACTAGATGTGATTCAGCTTATCTTGCCCTATTTGCCAACATACAATTATTACTTTCACACAAACATAGAGATAAAATTAAATCTGAGATACTTACCGACCTCTCAACTATCATGATTACTTAATCTTTCTTTATCGGAAACTTGAAAGGAGACGTCGTGTTATCGACAGTATACTAGTTAGGTGAAGAAAAACCTGCATGTGATTCTCTGACTCTTAAACTGAATTTTCTTCATAAAGAAGAACGAAATAACAAAAAAGATAATGAATTATTAGGTAGATAGATGAACGAGGTATCTTGAGTGTAATATACTAGGACTGAGATATTAATTTCTCATTGGAGTCGTGATTGATTTATTTATAAATTAAAAACAAAGGATTATTACTTATATTTGTTGAAATTATTTATGAAGTTGAAGTGAAGTGGGTACCTGTTGTTTACTCAACAAGTTTCTCTATTTTTCATTGGTTCTGTTATTTAATAATAATGGATGACGAAGTTGAGAAACTACGGAAGGAGATAGCAAGACTTCAGACAGAAAATGAGATCTTAAAATCAAATACTAGGCTTGATCTTGACGAATATATTCGATATGGAAGACAGATAATCATCCCTCAAGTAGGACTGAAAGGTATGCGCTGTTTCGCTGTTTCATCTATTGTTAGATATTAATTTTTGAATCACCAAGTACTAACTTGCATTGGTTCTTTGTTCATAGGTCAACTTCGACTGAAAACTTCAAAAGTGTTAGTAGTAGGCACAGGTGGACTTGGCTGTCCAGCCTTAGCATACTTAGCAGGATCAGGTATTGGAAGATTAGGTATCGTCGATAGTGATACAGTAGATGTATCTAACTTACATCGTCAAATACTACATAGTACAGAAACAGTTGGTGAATTGAAATCTCATTCTGCTATTGCTTTCCTGAAAAAGCTTAATCCTAATGTTGACTGTGTTACTCATGACATAATGTTAGACGTATCTAATGCATTATCAATAATATCACAATATGATATAGTGCTTGATTGTACAGATACCCCAATGACACGGTACTTGATATCTGACAACTGTGTGTTAGCAGGTAAACCTTTGGTTTCGGCTTCCGGTGTTAAACTTGATGGTCAGTTAACTATTCTAAATTATCCACCAGGAGAAGGACCTTGTTATAGATGTTTCTATCCTAACCCACCCCCTGCTAATTCTGTGTCGTCTTGCAGAGATTCTGGCATCCTTGGTCCTGTTATTGGTATAATGGGTGTACTGATGTCTTTGGAAACTATCAAGCTACTTATTGGGCATTATGAGAATAATTTTGAGCCATTCATACTTTTATTCTCAGCATTAGACGGGAAGCTTTTCCGTAAAATGAGAATGAGAGGTAAGAAATCAAACTGTGAAATTGAAAACAGTGAGTTTGCATCAATAGTGCAGAAAGGCGAGTTTGATTATTCAGTGTTCTGTGGTAAACCTGACCAGGTCCTTCTATCTTCAGAGGAACGAATCACTGTAGAACAATTAAGTGTTATGAGGAATCAGAATCCAAATGATTATGTTCTGCTGGATTGTAGACCAAAGGAGCAGTTTGACATTTGCTCTTTATCAGAGTCAATAAGTAAGTAGTATCGCAAGTTTGTTCCACGTAGTAAAAACTAGTTGGATGGAAAGTAGTGAGATCTCTTCTCTCTGTACTTTATTACTAACAAACGAAAATAGATATTCCAATAACTGATATTGAAAGAAATACGGCTGATTACCAGAAACTGGTAGAAAAGCTTAAAAGCAATTCTGAAAAGGAGATTCTTCTGGTTTGTCGATATGGCAATGATTCTCAAAACGCTGTGGAAGAGCTGAAGAAGAGGGATTTGGTCTCTAGAGATATCATTGGAGGATTAAATCAATGGAGTATAAAAATAGACCAGAAGTTCCCCAGGTACTAATTAATTATGAAACCAATCAACTAATGGATTCAACACAGATCAAGCCCTCCTTTGTAGCTGTTGCCAGCCATGAACCAGAGCTAATATTAGGATTCCAGCTGGAAGAAACAATACTGATTTGTGGGGGATAAGTAGGTGTAGGAGCACCATATTCATTGATCACCTGTAAATTATTAGTTATCAAGTTAGGAAAAGAATACTGGATTAGCGATAGATATATGGTCTTAGAGTGGTGTAGTGACTAAAGCACATTGTGATTAACGTACCTGATGGATTAAAATGTCCGACATTTTATAGGCATCTTCTTTTCTACTATATTCTAATCTCCATAGAATCAATTGTTGGTTTGTCTAAATATGAGTTGTTCTGTTAATAATTCTGTCAAGGTATTTAATGATTCTTACCTCAGAAATCAGTTATTTCCAAATATCTATCAAACTTACCATATCGACTTTTTGAGAAGTTCCAAATAAAGAAGTAAATATGTTGGTTATAATTAATCCACCGTCAGATCCTCCCGAAACAACAAATGGGTGAATTGGTGACAGTGAAACTGTTGTCACTGTGCCTGGGGTCATAGTAAGGACTGTACTACTATCCATCCATCTAGGTGATAATATTCTACAACCACTGTATCTGGTTGAACCAACTATTCCTTCAATTATCGGTGAGAATTCAGCATATGTAAAGGATCTATTCTTCAAAAGAGAGTGTTTCAAAGGGAATGACGATAAGTCAACTAGTATTGACTTAAAATCAAATCCTATTGTAAGTATAATATCATTCAACCTTGGAAAGCAAGATACAATTTGACTAATTCCTGATACATGAATCGGATAAGTATAAAGTGGATTAACTAAGCTGTAATTCAAAAAATCATATTCTGCAATACTCCCGCAGTCCAAACCTATCACAATCCGTGTTTCAGATTTCCAAGCGAACGCAGTTATTTTCCTAGTAGGAAAAGATAATTCAAAGCTTTGTTTTATCTTTGAGTATTTAAAGCCATTTTTCTTCAGCTTTATTATTTTTATTGATCCTGAATGGGTTAGAACACCCAGAATACCCAACAAATCGGTAGTTGAACATTTCATTGGGTTCCACGACAGACTAGAAAGAGGACCACCTTCTATGATAATACTTTGGAAGAGAATCATATTAGTACTGCTAGTATTAACCTTGTATAAACATAGAGCTGAGTATCCTGTTGATGTTGTTGAGTATACTGATAAGCCTTGCTTGTTAAAATTTGTTTCTATTTGATCTTTGGATGATGTAGCTACCGCTAATATTTGGATAGATCTATCTTCTATTCCAGGTACCCACGAAAGCTCCGTAGTAGTATTGCCGTTAAATATCATCATTCTTTGATCATTTATTGATTCTTTGACGTGAAGACGTAAAATTCGTGGTTGGACTTCTTGATTAATAAACATCCTAGCTGATATGTTGGGTGACATTAATGCAGTATATTCACTGTTAACATATTAGTATAATATAATCCCAGTACCAAAACATGCACCAGATTAAAAACATAATTCCTCAACATACCTTTCTTTTATCTCTTCATATATACTATCAACAATCTTATTCTCGAATTCAGGCCATAGTGAATGATTGATAAGATTTGCCGTATAGTCAAAAAATTTTGTCTCATTGGGAAGAAAAGGGTCTTCCATCCAATAATTGACTAAAGCTTCACCTTCTTGTATTCTTGAGCTTGTTCCAAAAAATTTAGCCAGCTTTCCATCCAATCTTCGTGTTTTGAATGAACAGAACTTCATTTTCAGTAATAGCTCAAACAAAGGTAAGCTGCTGCTACCTGAGCCTGCAATTAGCTCTTTTTTTGTTATGGTTGACGATTTCCCCTTTTTCCTTTTACCTTTACCATCAATCGATTTCGATCGACTTTTACTAGCTCTGCTGTCTAAAATTTCATTGTCAGTATCAATTGGTTCCTCTTCTATTATCTCATCATCCGCTGGATCTGATTGTATATCCTCAATTATTACTTCATCGTCTGAATCTTCTTCGTTTCCTCGATTCGATGCACGCTTGTCCAGACCTAAAACGGTCTCTAAATCATCAAATTCGCTCCATTCATCTTCTCCTAATTTACTATAGTTTACTTGAGATTTTCCTCTTAATCGTGTGGAACGTCGCGACATTTGGAATATACGCGATGCAGTATTTTCATTAGGTTCTTGTGGTGATACGCTATAGCAAGACTCAACAGTGAAGAACGTTAGCTAAGTGGAAAACAAATGAAGTTTTACAAAAAAACAGATAACTATAAAAAGCAGGATTAATTGCAATAATTGATAATCGTCATTATTTGAGGTCTCGCATCAATAAAGATGTCAATTGTTGTGAACTATTTCATAGTGATATAACCTTTTAGAGATTGTGAAGTTTATTGATAGCAAGTATTTAGTGTTAGGCGTCATACCTAAATAGGTAGTATAGATCCTCCTAACTATATTGGAATAATATATTGCATACTTATTACATATCATTTCTACATCTTCTAGTATGTAGGTAATATAAGAAAACGAGAAATAAGAGTCGAATAATAGATTATACGATGGTAATGGTTATATATTTATTCATTCAATCGTTTCATAAGCTTTAACAAGTCTCATATATAGCTGCTATTAGTTGAAACACTCAATACTTTTCAACCGCCTTCAAACCTTGCTCAAGATCATTGATCAAATCTTCAGTGTTTTCTAGACCAATAGAGAATCGCAAAAGTGTTTCAGAAATATTAGGRTCTGACATAGCTCTCCATTCAATAAGAGATTCAGCACCACCTAAACTGGTAGCATGGTGGAATAACTTGAGCTTGGAAGGTAAATATCTAGCTTGTTCTCTGTTTTTCAATTCCAAAGAGAAAACAGGAGTGTGTCCACCTTTCAATTGAGCTTTAACAAAGGGTTCATCTTTTTGAAGCAACGAGTGGTGGATTTTGTCCAAAGATTTTAATTTATCCTGGTTGTCAATAAGGAAATTAACTACCTTTTCTGCACTTGACGACTGAGCGTTGATACGAATATTGAAAGAACGCAAAGATCTTAATAGCAAGTAAGCCTCAAGATTGCCAATATTGGTTCCAAGTAATAACCTATCATTAATAAGTTGTTCCTTTACTTTAGGATCTTTGGTGATCAATAGCCCTGCCAGTAAATCGGCATGGCCTCCAAAGTATTTAGTAGCAGAATGCATAATAAGATCTACATCAAACTCAAAGGGATCTTGCAAAGGAGGAGGAGCAAAGGTAGCATCGACCATAATTTTGGCCCCTTTAGCATGAGCAATATCAGCATACTTCTTGATATCTATACAATAACCTGTGGGATTGAGCGGAGTTTCAAGGTGAATGAGATCACCTTCTAAAATATCATCCTCTTTGAATGACTCTAATGCCACTTTCTTCAATCCATAATTTCTAGTCCAAATATCAGCAATACCATGACAGCCGTGATATCCTTTGTCCATAACCAAAGTTTTCGGATTCAAAAGAGTAAGAGCAGCATAAAAAGCACTTAAACCTGAGTTATACACAACAGCATGAGCACCGACAAGTTCAGAGATTACTTCTTCGACTCTCTCGGAATTAGGGTGAGTCAATCTTGAGTAAATTGGTTGGCCTTTGACAAGGTATCCAACGTTGGCGGCTTTCTTTTCTCTGCTAGTGCGAAGTTCTTCAGGATCCTTAGGATAAGAAAAGGTGGTTGAAACATTGATTGGCGTTGTGATATCAGTTACCCTGGAAAGTTCATCGTCCCCGTGAATGAGAATTGTTTCTGGATGATAAGAATTAGTGTCGTTTGTCATTTTGATGAAGGTTTCTAACTGTGATCTTTTTCTTTCTTTGCTTTTAATTCTAAGCTTGTAGTTCTATCAGATCAATATGAATTTTTATTTATGTCTGAGAATCCAATATGGTAACTTTCAATTGTTTCGATTATCAATTGTCAAGAATACTTCCTACTATTCCTCAATTAGGAGACTACTCAATTATTATATAGAATCAAAAATACAAACAAGACTAACCTGCCAGCTGTCAATAACAAATAAACAAGCCAAGGATAAGTGATCAGTGATCAAGAAGAGATGGAATTTTATGGCGTAATAAACAACTTTTAACACAAATGATCATTGAAAGCGATGAGATGATGCCGTATAAAAAATGGGGTATTTACACTTTGGCAATTCTTAGCTCTAGAGTTTGGACAGATAGGGAATCTCCTACTACTTTAGAAGCCGCCGAAGAATACGGAAACTATTGACACTCATCACGTGCTGCTCTTTTATTATTTCCGGATTAGCTTGATAGGGTCCAGTTATGGAGATAACATAACTTAGCGACTTTCTTAAATCAAAGCTTCCTATTGCAATTAGCGTTGGTTGATTGATATTTTTGAAGTTTGATAGGGTATTATTACTTTTTCTTGTAGTTGACGTGCTTGTACTTGATGTTTAGGACGATTGGTTTCAAAAATATTTGATTAGAGAGAGAAATCAAAACTTTAGTAGTGAGTCGCAAGAAAAAATTGCAATCCAGATTCGTTATGTCATTGAAAAGCATTAATTGTGCGAAAGAGTTTCTTACTTTCGTCAATGCTAGTCCTACACCTTATCATGCAGTTGCAACTGTCAAGGAACTATTACTGAAGGCTGGTTTTATAGAATTAAGTGAAAGAACATCATGGTCGAGAGTGGTTGAGAAAGGCAAGAAGTACTTCGTTACCCGTAATGGAAGCAGCATCATTGCATTTGCTGTTGGAAATCAATGGAAAACAGGTGGCCCAATTTCTATTGTTGGTGCTCATACAGACTCTCCGGTATTAAGAGTGAAACCTATCTCGAAATCATCTACAAAAGGGTATCAACAAGTTGGCGTTGAGACATACGGTGGAGGTATCTGGCATAGTTGGTTTGACAGAGATCTTAGCATTGCTGGAAGAGTTTTCATTAAAGATGAAAAAGATGGGACATTTGCACCGAAATTGGTAAAAATTTCTAAACCACTACTTCGTATTCCCACATTAGCCATCCACTTGGACAGGGAAGTGAATCAAAAGTTTGAGTTTAATAAAGAAAACCAACTCTATCCTATCTCTAGTTTGGAGTCATCCTCCAAAATTACAAAAGCTGAAGAAGAAGAATCAGTATCAGGCCATAGTTGTGCAAGCGCTGAAAAGAAGGATTTTGAAGCAATACTTACTATTGAAGAACGGCATGATGAAGGGTTACTAGGTGTGATTGCTAAAGAATTGTCTATTGATGTTAAAGATATAGAAGATTTTGAATTAATTTTATACGATGTTCAACCTAGTACTTTATTTGGTATTAATGAAGAGTTCATATCGTCACCAAGATTGGATAACCTTACATCTTGTTTCTGCGCCGCTAACGGTTTGGTTGATGCCAGTACAGAGGATTCATTGCACAATGATTCTAGCATTAGATTGATAGCTTTGTTTGATCATGAAGAAATAGGATCTCAAAGTGCTCAAGGTGCTGATTCTACGTTTTTATTGTCTGCTTTGAAGAGGCTTAGTTGTTTATCTGGTTCAATTGAGAATCCCGCTGATAGTGCTGCCATCATTACGGCATTAGAAGAAACTGCCTCTAAATCATTTTTACTTTCTTCTGATATGGCTCATGGCATCCATCCCAACTATACAAATAAGTACGAAAAGAACCATGGACCATCGTTGAACGAAGGACCTGTAATTAAGATCAATGCTAATCAACGGTACGCCACCAACTCTCCAGGTATTGTCCTGCTGAAGAACGTTGCAGTGAGGGTTGAGGTACCCTTGCAGTTATTTGTTGTTCGCAACGACTCACCATGTGGGTCAACTATCGGCCCTATATTAGCATCTAAGTTGGGAATCAGAACACTTGATTTGGGTAACCCACAATTGAGTATGCATTCTATTCGTGAGACTGGTGGCTCACATGATGTTTTGTACCTCATTAAACTTTTCAAGTCATTTTTCAATTCATATGATGAATTGGAACCAAAGATTCTCGTTGATGGCGTTAATGATACGGCTTAGACAGGACTTACTTTGGTACAAGGTTACCACCGAATGACAATGACAATGACATAAGCAAAATGTACCGTGATATCGAGCTAATGTTTTCATACTACTGTTGATAATATTGATTGTCATCATACATCTTAGCAGTTGCGCAAAATGTTATTTCTATTTTATATTTTGTTTTCAAATCAAGATTTTGCTATATTACAGAACTTTTGCTTTCACTAATACCTGTCTTAATGTATACATTTGAATGAATCCCACTCCCGCAAGCAATAAGATTTGAACCAAGGACAATTTCCATGCTTTGGTATTGGTTTCTTCACTGATATTTCTGAATAACTGTTCTCTTTCCTGTAAAAGAAGGGATAATTAGTAACACAAAACAGTATATGATTTTTCCCTTGTCTTGTTGATTAGACCGATTCATTCCTTGTATAAAATAAATACATACCCTTATAAGTTCTTGTTCTCTTTTTATTTCCGTCAATTTCACATTCAATTGCCTCACTGTATCTAATAAAGACACTATATTATCTCTACCTATTGAATCCAGTCTACTTCGGTCACCTTGTACGAAATCGATATGTAGCTGTGCCATACTCTGCAAATCACTTAGACCAGAAACAGTCAAACACACATAATGATCACCAGACTCAAGAGCTGTGAATGCGAATTGACCTTTGTAATCTGCAGATGTTTGAGCAACAATATGAGTGTCATCAAATAGTTCCTAGTAATTCATGGGTTAGTTACTCTTCTCTTGATCGTTAACCCTTTTGAAGCTCATGTAATTACAACATATAACTCAAGTTAACATACCGTCACTGTGATTTTGATTGTAGCATCTTTATTTGGAATGTATGATTCAGTTTTTTTGTCATACTCTTCAACAAGAAATTCTCCTACTAACAAGCCTCCTGCAGTTAGCTCTTCCATAAAACATTTTTCCTCTTCTTCCTTAACATAAATATACACACCACCTAATGCTTGCTTTATGTAACACGATAGTAAGAACAGAAAAATTATTATCAAAGAAAGCTTTCTGGGTATGAAAAACAGTATAGGATTTTTCATTGTTGTATCTGCAAACTGGGATTTTGAATATTCACAACCAAGTCAGTGATCCATGATGTTGTTGATCTTAGCAACCTAACAAATTGTTCATTGACAGATGTGTACCTTTCGTGCGCGTTATATGAGAGTACTATCTTGATTGATTGGAGTAATATTGCCTTTCTAAATTTACCATTCAATCAAACAACAATAATCCTTTCCTTATGTTGATTGCAAACTCATTCAAAACATTTCACAGTGAAAGTCACTATGAAGCCTTTACTTGTCCTGAATGAAAACAATAGAATTATTTTCGTGCACAGTTTTACATACTTAAAGTTGCCCAAAATTTTCAGTTAAACATCTTGGGACTCTTTAGTAAAACTTTAATCTCGATGATCTACCTAAGTGAATGAAAGCTGTACACTCTATATACTCTATAGTTATGAAAAATAGATTTAGCTGTACTAAGATAATGACTTCGATGCAGAAGAATGAAGTTTATATTTTACCTTTGGTAGTTAACGTTTCCTGGGATAATTCATATTTTATGGTTGAATGTGTTAATATAATGAACTTGATGCTATTCCCATCGTAAGTTGCTAAMAGCCAAGAGCAACTAAGTTTAAAAGCAGGAGGCTCACAAGGGTCGCCGAAATAGTTAGTTATATCGAATACTTGATTGAATGGATTCAAAGCTCTGAAGTTTTGATGAGTCATTCATTTGTTTTGCTTGAGCTTCTAATTGCTGTTAGAGCCCAGAAGTAGATATTATTAATTTGAACATATCTCGAAAACACTGTAATGATGAAAATTAGTAGAATGTCTAAGAGAGAGAAAACGGGGGAAATAGAGTTACAGAGACTGCCTAATTCAGAGTATATATGTGCTCCTTATATTACCTTTATTATTCTGTCTTATTAGAGAATACTTGTTAGGCTGTGAACCACATGGTGTATAAAGTTGTATAACCTTTGGCTAGGTACAGCCCAATTAATTTACACTCTGATTCAAAGGGTTGAAAGAGCTAGTAGCTTACAGTTCATATAGTTTTATTTGCTTGGTTCTATACAGGATGAAGTATCAATTGGCTTTCTGATTTTTCAACTTCTTCAATAATGTGTTAACATCAGCACTTGTGGAAATAGAAGAGTTACTCTCATGTTTTCTCTTTCTATTTGAACCTTCCAAGGAGTCAACAGACTTCTTATGTTTACCGTTTCCATGATTTCGTTGTCTGTTACGTCTTTCTTTGAGCAACTTATCCATAACTTCTGTCTTTTTGAATTGAGGTCTGGTCGGATCAATAGCGTAATCATGATCTTCGAAGACTGCTTTGAATCTATTATCTTTCAAATCTAAGGCAAAATTATCTTGAACCAATTCAGTATCGATTTTCTTCTTTTGCTTTCCTTTTCCTTTCTTTACTTTATTTAACTTCTCTTGTTTCATGATCTCCTTCAAATCAAAATGTTGCGTTTGTTTACCCTGTTTGCTGTCTACATCTTCCATCAAAAGCTCAAGCTCTTCCCTCTTTTTCTTCTCCTCTTCGTCATCTTCATTAATTCCCTTCTTAAACTTCTTCTTCTTCTTCTCATCCTTATTCTTCTCATTGGTTTCAGCTTTAGCTTGTTTTATTCTTTCTAATCGCTTCTTCCTTCGTTCTTTCTCTTTCATCCTATATCTCTCAATCGAGGTGAGTTCTTTTTCTTGTTGTGTCAACTCAACACCACCTCCACCAATTTCATCACTTGAATCATTTGCTGCTACCTCGTTCAAACCAGGCGTAAATGTTATTTCCATATCAACGTCCTTCTCGTCATCAAAACCATTTTCCAATGCTTTACCAACTTTAGCACCTAAAATACCCTTGTACTTTGCTCTCATTTTTTCTTTCTCTTCATCTTCTTCGCTTTTATCGCTATCTGAAGCAAGATATGCTTTGAAATCCATTTCTTCGATTTCCTTTTTACTGAAAGCTTTGGACGCAAACTTCAATCTTTCGGCCGGGGTTTCATCCCAAGTTAACTTGACTTTAGAGTGATGTAAAGCATCGGTGATGAATTGGTTAGGCTCATAGCCAATAGGTACTTGATCACAAGAATCACGGATCTCCGATTCTTCAAATTCCATCTCATCAGGAACATAACGCAAATCAAAGAAATTGGACGTTGATTCGTACTCAGCTCCATCACAATTGTCATAGATCGCTTTTGCAGTAGCCACACTATCACATTCAACAATTGCATAGTAATAGCGTAGACGCTGTAACTGATATTTACGTAACAAACTAGAATCATAATCTTCTTCCCCATTGYCTTCTTCAATCAAATCCTTCACTGTTAGTTCTTCACCATCTTTATTTTCATACTTGTTTTTCCTGCTTGTTTTCTTTTTGAAGATCTCTCTGGGTGGTCCTTCTACTTGTTCTTTGGCCATTTTTTCTTTACCATACTCTGAAGGATAAATAGCTATTTGAATTATTCGTCCTGTAGGTGGAACAAAAGAATGAAAAGTTGCCATCAAATCAACTGATCGAACATTGTCCCAATCAAGATTAACTACAGCAATTGTTTTGGTGGCATCACCAGAAGGAATATTTGAATCATGGCGTATTTCACTCTCATCTTCCTCCTCAGCCAAATCATCTTCGCTGCTGTTATCACTATCACTATCATCACTACTATCTTCTTCATCACTACTTGACATTAAAACTCTTCCTCTTGCTAAGTCACCTATATCAATAGAATTGCCTTTTTCGCTGTCGCCTTCACTTTCATTTTCACTATCAACATCATTACCATTATAGTTATCGTTGTCAACAATTCCTTTGGATCTCAGGTTCTTTGACTTGTCAGCTTTGACCTTCTCTTCTAATATCTGCTCATCTTCTATTTCTTGCTCCTCCTTTTCTGATTCGTTTTCATCACTCAGATTATAGTACTTATCCAACTCCTTCTCACCCAAGTCCTTCTTGACCGCTCGACCATATTTATCGAYACCTGCAACATTCTTGAATTCTCCTTCGGCTATCTTGGTTTTAAAGCGTGAGTCAATATTGACTTTTACGTGCTTCCTATTGGGTCTAGCAAACCGAGGATCTGAATGAACAGATGAAAATCTTTCATCTGTTGTTACGGGTTTCCTTGGCTTATGTCTAGTAGATGTCTTACTCTTATCAACCATTTTCAATGATACCTCTGACGACAAGTTTGCATCCACAAGTAAAACTTAACTGTTTACGTACTTATCACAGATTATGTAGGTTTATATTTACAAATGCAAAAGAAATTCTTATAATCCATAAATCTAGGCAATTCAGTGTCCTCTTGGGTCTTGTAAGAGAGCGAACGGAAGCAAGAAAAAGATCGCTCGCTCTATCACCAAAAAAATTTCTTCGTCCCATTACAGGGTTATTTCCTGAGAAAGAGAGATGTGGGTAAAGAGCTGCCGTCTGGATGGAATGTTGACATAGAATTGGTATAGAATTGGTATAGAATTGTTATAGAATTCAACGATCGAAGAAATTAGATGAAGTATAGAAATTGCATTTTAAAGGTAATGATATTTGAGTATTAGAATGGTTCAGTTTGAGTTATGTTTGTTTGACTTTCAAAGTCGTATTGCGAAGTATCGTGGGTTTGGGAGGAAACGGTTATTTCTTCTATTGGAGTTGAACCTCTGAAATTTATGTTCACATGCATATTTTGATTAAACCTTAACCAAGGATTAGTTTGTAAACCCCGAGGCTCAAGAAATACTTAAGAGTAATCTTATAGAATCATTGTAATCTACAGATAATCAATAGGAGAAACGTGCGATAATATTTGATATCTATCTAACATATCAGACTAGTGTTCCTATGCAAAAAATGCTAAAGGTTGATCAACTAAAATAATGTCATGAGGAAAATCAATCTTGGTGATACCACCATGATCACCATTGGAATATGTATTCAATGCGAGGTTGGATTCAAATGGTTTGAYCCCATTCATTGTTCCTAGTGTTATATGAGGGAATCGGTTGTTGCATTTGACTGAACTTAACAGTTTTGGTTTGATACGTGACCCTATGACGCCTATGGTTTTGAATTCAAGAATATCACAAGCGACGCATATTAATTTACCCTCAGAAATGAAAATACTACAAAGCTTGATGTCAGCAACAACTCCATTGATGATATTCAAATCACCCTTTTTATAGGGCGTGTCACTCAATGTGATTGAAATGATTTCTTGTAATGCTTGCCAAGCTTCCAGGCCATCTCCATTATTTCYTTGCAAACTTGATTTGTGAACCAATGTAATGTGGAACCGAGGTTGAATCTTTCCTTCTGTTTCAAGACTTCGGAACGTAGAATCTGATAAGACAGCGGAGCTATCTTTCACTGCTTTCATCACGCTTTCATGATTGACCTTAATAGCAAAGTAATCAGCTCGCTTTGCTATATGTTTATTTGTTGTAATAGTGTTTTCAATTTTCATAGGCTTCCTAACTACAACTATGTTTTCAGGCTTATAATCAAGCGCTTTCGTAAATGCTTCATCAATTTGGTCGCTAATTGGGATATAGGGCAAACTAGAAGGATAATGCGTTTCCATGGCATTTAATATTATTGAAACATTTGCTCTGCTTGGTTTTGGGTCTGTGATATCTAACTTGATCACAAGATCGAAGCCTTTATCTGGCTCAACATCAGCATCGACGGCTTGGTATCTTCGAATGAAATCATCCATTATCTGCATCACCTTTCTTTCCCCTAAAGAAACTCTGACTGTCTTATGATTATCCCCTCGACTGGTTACATTAGCATAAGTAATTTTCTTCAGCTCCTCAGTAGAAATATCGTCACCAACAAAATCCAAACATATAAATCGTAGTCTAGGTCTAAGATACGGATCAGCCTTCTCTTTGAACAGCTTCAGCAGCCTCTCTCTTTCTATTCTCATGGAATTATTCCTATCAGCAATAACAAAGTTATTCGATTTACTAAATGCATCCAATGATTGAGAAACAAATCTCTGCTCTCGTCCTTTACCAGTTAAATCATCATTTTGCACATGTCCCCATTGGGGGAATAAATTGTGTAAAGTCAAGGAAACTGTAGTCTTACCACAACCAATAGTCGCCACAGGTATAAATACAAAATATGGTTTATCAAGGTATAAATCAGAAAACTTACTGGATAGTTCATTAATTTCCGGATCAGCCACCAACTCTAAGCTTTCTTCCTGAATGATTTGCACACCAGATTTTCCTATGGATTTTAAAAACTCTTCTCGTAAACCAATAATGCCATGACCATTTCGATATTTGTCGGCAAACTCTGGGTTCGCTGTCAGGAATTTAATGGCAAAGCTAAGRTATAATTTTGAGACTTTGACGTGTTTATTGACTTTGATTTCTTCAACCGATTTACCACTCAACCATTTTTTAGTCATTTCTCTCCATTGTCGATATAATAAATATGGCTCTTCAAACTTGTATTTCCAAAAGYAATCTACTATTTCTGTTGAATTTAACACTTCTTTACACCTTATCACGAACCCTTCAATACTTTTCCCTTCATAACTCCCTGTTTCTGCACAGGTTTCCAAGAATTGCTTTAAATTCTTGAAGTTGTCYATAACAATATAATCTGTTTTGAAGAACCCAAATTTCTCAGCAAATTCTGATACATTTTCACAAGGGTAAGTAATAAACTCTACAGTRTTGCAGTTGAGTCCATGTAAGTATAAGCCTGAATGCTCTCTATCATAAGCAAGYACATGCTCTTCAAATTTATCATCGCATAATTCAAATACAGCTGTAGCGTTCAATTGTAGTAAATCCTCAGCGAGCTTTTCTTTTTCAATTCCAGCTGCCTTCAAGTGTCTTTCTAAATGTTTCATTCCAACAAAAGAATGGATCTTATTGTATTCTCTCTCATCACTACCTGGTCCTGTTGAATGTTTAGAACATACAACCAATTCCTTAGTATCAGGAAAGACAGAAACGAAGATAATGCAACCGTTTTCTTTCAGTGACAAGTAATAAGGTCCTTTTGTATTGCTTTCTAGCCATTCCCATTTGGTTTTCTGGACTTCATCAACATTGAAAAACTTGTCATACCCCCGAACAAGAATATGGCCCTCAGAATTCTCATCTCTGTATGTAAATAATCCTCTAGCTTGCGTTGGCAATGCTATTTTGTTTGAGCTGTAATCCCACTCATTGAATTTCCACGATGAAATGATCCTGTCCATTCCCCATGGTTTTAGCAGTGTTTCGTGGGCTTTCCCCTTCTTGTTTGGTAATTGTTTAGCTGCATCAAGCAGACTCAATAATTCATTTACTGAAGTGTTTGCTCTCGGTTTCAAAGCTTGGAATGAGAGTTTTATTGGCTGACTCATTTCTCCTTAATTTATATACAAGAGGCTCTTCCAAGCTTTTAGAATTTTTTTGTTTGACACCTGAATTGTTTCTGGGTAATACAGGTTATTGATATGAAATGCTATGTGTTTGAAAAGCAATCTGATATGGTGATTGCTGGTCTACAGTGTGTTCTCGCTATCCTTTCAGTTTGGGCTTTATAAATCAAAACAACTGATGCATAATCCTTCTATTAAGGATTGCGGAGAGCTTTAATATTACAATAGGGAAATAATTGAGCATCAAGATCAATAGAATCAGTGATCAAGGGAACTGTCTAGCATTTATATGSGACTTTATTTCATAGTTTGTTTTTTTCAGGTTTCTAAAGTGAGAAAATTTCGGAACTTATAATGTTTCAAGTCTATCATGTTTTCCGAAATATGCTTGAGTGGTTTTCTTTTTCGAGTATTACTGTGAATTCCATTGTTCAACTAAGAAGCTCAATGCATTCTGATATCAACTAATATCAGCTCCTTTATTATAAAAGATAGTATTGCATAAAAAGCCGTATCATTCTCGTCTGTCAAATGACTCATACCTAATTCTTTCCATCATAAGATTCCAATTCTCCTTTAGATTCCAATTCTCCTTTATGGTTTCCGCTTTTCCATTTTCACCAATTGTTTTAAAATATAACATAATCTCTAAAACATAACTCAATGTGATGACATAATCAAAGCAGCAACTGATCTTTCGCTCTTCCCTATGTCATATATTCCACATAAAGAAGAAGGCATTACATTCTACACTCTTTTGCTTATCTGTCGAGTCAACAAGAGAATRCGTCTGATTGAAWAGAAATCATTACTGATCAGTCTTAATTGTTACACCTCAATTGGAGTAATCAAGTAAGGACGCACGAACGCATATTTATTTTTACACGTATATATCAAACAAGTCAAGCCATACCTGATAATGGTGTTAGGCTTGTATCAAGGAGAAGTCGACATTGATGTTGATGCTGATGAGGCAGACATTAAAATATTAGAAGATAACCTAACAAAATGTTCCTCGTTATCCTCAGATCTGTCTAAATCTCTGCGAGGACTATCAGCGAAGGCTTCGAAGTCAGAGAAGATTATTAGACCCTTGGCTGCTGCTTCTTCTCAATTGAACATCTACAATGCAAATGTAACAGAGTGTTTAAATTTACTGTCAAGTATTGAAAGCTCGGCATATACACTTCGACAGAGCGAAGAGGTGATTACTTTCAAACAATTAGTAGATAACCCTGATATGACGATATCTACTTCTATAGTTGATAAGATAAACGCGGTAGGACTTAGTAAATAYTTAAGGGCTGTTAATTCATGTGCAAGCATTAGAGCTCATATGAAAACTAATCAACTGGACAGATCTTTCTCACGAATTTATATCGACACGAACAATCTAATAAAACAAGGTGAGAACTCGATTGTGATGTATTTCCAAGGTTTGGTCAAAGAAGCCTCAAAGGATTCATTTAACCCGAAAACAGTTATTGATGAAAGACAGCCGTTCCCATATCCGAATGATGAACTGATAGAGAAAATCAAGCTTGCAGCTCAGATTGTCTCGAAAATTGATGCTGATGATACATCGGTATTGACAATCTATACTGCTGAAAGAACAAAGTTGATCGACAATTGTTTGAAACATGTATCACCAACATCAATGAACAACCCAGCAATACAAAAAGTACCTACAGAAGTTTATATACAAGAGCTAAGTATTTATAGCGAAAGTATAATAGGCTTCTTATCAAATGAATTTCAACTAGTATCAGATTTAGGCCAACCACTAAAATTCTTTAAGCCACTAGCTGAGAGTATCGTTAGTGGTTATTTGAATACGATTGCCAAATTGATTGCCTTCGTTGAATCCCGAATTACTACAGAAGGCTTGCTAGTATTTGAAATGTACAAATCAACTACAGGTGTTGATCAGTTTATAAGCAGTTCAGTTAATGATAAAGTCGTAGATCTAGGAGATGCAGTTGGTGTTTCAGTTTTGAAACAGTATGAGAAAACTTGTAAAGATTTAAGTCAAACATTGCTCAAGGAATTCCTTCGGTACGTCGATCAACGTGTTGGTTCTATGACAGCAATACCTTCTGATAATGGCGTTTCAGAAATAACGGTGGAAGTTATGTCCAAGGTGCGGAAGTTTGCTGAATACTGTGATTCTGCTACTAAATCAATGGATGGGATAACCCCAGGATCATGGATTCCAAGTCCAAAGCCTACTTGGTTATCCACTTTTAGTTCTATTACACCCGGTTATGTTCCTTCTAGTGACAACAACGAACTGTTTTCTTCATATTTATGTGATTGCTTAGATGCTCTTATGGTAGGTTTAGAACTGAAGGCTAAGCAATTAGTGAGCAATTCCTTAAAAGGAGCAAATCGAAGCACAAAAATTGGATTTTTCTTGATCACCAATCTTACTTTGGTCGAACAAATTATATCAAGGTCTCCGGATTTGTGCAAGGCCTTAGGGACTGTTGGAACAGCAAGAATTGAAAGATTGAAGAAACGGGCGTTAAATCTGTTCTTGGAAACGTGGAAAGGCTTAGCTTCACATTTAATGGATGTAACAATGACACAATCTACCACTATGTCATCAAAGGATAGGGAAGCAATTAAAGAGAAATTTAAGAGTTTCAATTCTGAGTTTGATGAACAGGTTTCTAAGTTTCAACAGTTGAATATTGCTGATCCTGCATTAAAGACATATTTRGCCAAAGAGATAAAGTTTATCTCTCCGTTGTATCATAGATTTTACGATAAGAACTCCAAGAGTGACTTCTCGAAACATACTGAGAAGGTAAGTRTAATTCAGTAAAAGATTTTCTTTTTTTTCGTTATGAGGTAGTTTGATAATAGAATTGAATAATTGTTGAATATTGTTTTACTAACTTGAATTTATAGTATATTAAATATACTAAACAAGGTTTGGACAAGAAATTAGAATCACTTGGTTAATGAACTTGAATCAAGGCCATATACTATATTAGTAAGATTTATGGCTATTAAAGGGTATTTTCTGGTGGTTTTATAAAATAGTTTGTTCACCAGTTAGGTGTCGATGCTCAGTCAGGATCATAGTATACTCCACGTTCAGTAAAACCTCAAACTAGAAAYGACAATCAAAATATAACTTTAGTCTGCAATTTCTCGATTCCCAATTCAAGCAAATCTATTTATTCCTCTATGGTCTAGTTTCATAGAAGTATTTTTGATATATCGGTAATCATGTTTCACTGATCAATCGCTATTAATACTCATTTATGTCTTATTACCCGTGCGAATAATGGGGTTAAGTCATGTCCCATTAACGGTAATCTGATTGGCATTCTTTGCCTAACCTAATAACTTATTCTTCACACACCAGTAGAATTTTAAGAAGATAACCAAGCTGRAMTGTAGATTTACAACTTTCACTAAGGTCAGATAAAAATAACAAACATTCACCTATATTAGTGACAAATCAGATTGTAGAACCTTTCTTTTTTGTATACGATAATATTCAGATCCCAKATAGCTACTTACTTCTGGTTACTCGACTTCTGGCTCTATTTACTTTTTCCCCAATCATCTGCCGATCCTTTATCTTACTTATATTTGATAATGGCCAAACAACCTTTGTTGAAATTCCAGCACAAATTATTTATTGGACTGTTTGTCTTTTATGCAGTAGGTGGGTTCCATTATATCCATGATCAAATAATAGAAATGGATAGGTTTAATCAAAGAAAGCGTGATGTTTATGTTACGGAAGAAGGCCAAAGTGCTGGATGGGATTTCAGAAACTTCTGGAGAAGATTTTAGAAAATTTTCTGACAGGTCTGTTTGACGTAAGAACCATAGAATAAAGGAGAACAAGGTATCTCTGGTATTTCTTTTTACTAGAATATATGGTTGCACTCGATTTTGAAACAATGAAAAGTTGAATGAAAATGACGGGTTAGCAGGACAATTTGACTTGATTTCTGTTTTCGTTGGCACGTTTTCCAGTATTCACTCCAAGAAACTCTTATTTGTTTTCAGGGTTGGAACGATTTAAAGTGCAAGTAGCGAAAATCAATGAATGGCGTGCATCCATAAGTGGTGGTGACAAATATAATTCCTGGCACCTGGAAGCAGTATTGGTAAGTGATAAGTGATTGCTACTAGTGGTGTATTTGCATCGACTGGAGTTGAGAATTTCATACAGTTTCTGTTTACTAGTGATTGTTGCTGGAAGATCATCCTCAAAATTTTGCATCTATCCCGAAGATTTAATAGATTCAATCGCTATCCATAGGGTATTATGAACTACCGGTTCGAGAGACTGCTGACCTTTTCTGTGACTCTTGGTGGTTATTATACAAGATATTTTGACTTATGTCTTGATTTATATATATTCTGTCTTRCTTTTATTAGAAAAAACGATTGTAACATTGAATGATGGTATTGGAGTCTATAAGACGGCCGGCTATTTAATGAGAGAGATGAATCAGCACGAACATTGTTATCGATGTGCGGTAAAAATAACAAAGATTACTGGTTTACTGACTCACTTTCATCAAATAATCCGAGAGTTGGGGGTTCTGATCAAAGCAAGGCTCGTTTATACGTTTGAAGAAAGAGAACCTTTCTGACTAATTGGAATTTGGTCAGATCTTTAGAATTAGATAGTATGAAGACAAGTTTGAGTGCTGTTTATACATTTATTCATGTGATGCTCTTCGATATATTAAACTAATTGGTGACTGAGTAACAAGGCCAAAGATACATAGTCATATAAGAGAATGATCTTTTCTATAGTAGTGATTTTATTATTAATTCTATTGAATATTACTGTATAAAATGTTGCCAACTACTACTCATCTCGTATTATACTTACGGCCCATTTATTCCGTTTACTCTATCTATTCATTAAATAACCCTACTTTACTTCATCACACTCTATCTTTCCCTTTCAATCCTTTTCATACAACTTTTCATCTTCCACTCCATTGGATGCAATAGTAGACAATATTGGCATCGCGGCATTATATTGTGACTGTGATGATGTATCGCATCCACTTTTATTTTTCCTAGTGCTATTGCTTGCAGTGCTAGCAGATGGTTGTCCTAATGATTTGATACCAACTCGGTTGAATGTTTCTGATAGTTCCGAAATCTCCATGTCAACAGTTGGATCCATTCCGATTCCAAAAGACGGAGATCTCATGCTCTTCAAACCGAAAGTTATTGGTTCATTATAAATATCTTGTGATACTTCTTCAGGATTTTGATAGTTCTTTCTGGTTTCTTTTCCACTTCGGAATAACCCAAGTTTGAAGCGCGGGGAGGTATCTCTTGTATCTTCTCCGATACTTCCTGGTACAAATTGAGCTGGTTCTACGGGACTAATTGAATGCCCTAGAACGTCTGAAGCCAATGTGAGTTGCGAACTTCTCCGTTCTGAGTTTACTAACTGAGGATAAAACGATGTGATATCAACAGAACCATTGCGATCACCCGACAATAGACTGGCATTTGATTGTCTTCTCAGATGGTAGAAATTCGGAGGGGGGTGGGCAAATGAGTTTGAGGTTCTATCTGCTGATGCTAATGATGAATTTGATGTAGCTGATTTGATAGTRGTCAACAGTGGCTCTTGCTCAGCTTCCGAGAACGCTAAAGATGCAGCATATTCCGACGACGGAGAAATTGATCGAGATATTGTATTGTCAGCTTCGATATTATCAGACGCAACTGAACTATCGGGACTATTAGAATATTCCTGATGGAGGAAGTCGGAGGCGGTTATTACTTGATTCAATCCAGTCCCTCTAGGAGTTTCTACGCTATCCTTTCCTGAAGCTTCAGGTGAACTAGCATCAACTCCATTATTTTCATTTTCCTGAGTACGGGTAGACATACTGGTACCATCAGGCAATCTGYTGCTATCATTTGACATCTCTCCGGTATGGAAACTACTAGGTAGTATGGATATGGGCACGTTTAAGGATTCTGAGTGTTTCGAACCAAGCCCAAGATCTCCCGAGCTTATATCCGCCAGCTGTAAGACCGGATTAGATTCTCCAACTTCTCCGCTTTCTCTGGAATTTCTAGTGGAGACTGAACGCAAGGATTTCCCGTCTTCCGCTCCGTTAGTACCGGTAGCAGACGGTGCTATTGAATATGATGTGGATGTCGATCCGCTAGCCGCCCCGCTACTCGTCGATGTTAATATGCTATTACTATCTGTTTGATATCTATCATAATAATCTCCGATATCTGGTAGAGTTTGTACCGGTAGATCTGTTCCAGCTCCTATTGCAGCCCCAGAATGATCCGAAGTTTGAGTCTCAGAAACTGGAGTTGATAACACAGATCCCAAAGCCGTTGTTCTGACAATTTCTTCATATATAGGAGGCGCTTCGTTTATAATCGGATGACGATCCCGTTCTTGAAATGGTGGAGGAGGCACTTCCTGCAAATGAGGTGATAATAACGGAGAAGATATAGCAGTAACTTGCGGAGATAAGGGTCCTGTAGCCGTTCTATGAACGTAATTTCTGGGATAATATACCATTGAATCATTTGTAGTTCCACTACCAACTCCACCGTCATCGGTTTGCATACTTGAAGCTGTTCCGATACCTGAACCCGGAACAGGGACTGTTGCTGCTCTACTTCTAAGATGACCCGGATTTGAACCTACTTGTGGACCTGCCATTTGTCCTAAGACCGAGTCAAGTGAAAGAGTTGAAGGTTGAGAAGGAATGTTTAAGCCTGAATATGTGAGTTCCAACATTTCTGAAGTTTCCGGAATAGCGTCTGGGGAGTAAGGCGGAAGTGAGATATATTTGAGATTGCAAAGCGGAGATAATATATGAATAGGAGAATCAATAGAGATTTCATAATGTTTCCGTTTCTCTGGATTATCGGGGTCTTTCCGAGATAATCTTAATGAAATCTTAATCCAATGATGAGCATTGATATTTTCATAGGAAGAATCCGGTTGAATAGTGAATCTTCCTTTAGATAAAGTATCAGGAATAAGCATTGAAAACTCGGCTTCCATGGCACCTACTCCGGAGTTTGCCGATCCAATCTCTCCCACTTCTTCCAGCGTCCCGAAAAGAGAGTCTTCCGCTCCACCGACGGGAACATGTTCTAGAATCAAAAACTTCTTTATCGTTTCAAGCCGATGAACCTTCTTTTTCTTAGCGAAATACTCCACATTCTCGGTAAGATAAACTCTAATTCTATGAAGTTGGATCTTAGCAAGCGGAGTAAGTTTGAACGCTATGGGAATACTTGTGTTGATAGGGAAAGCTTTTCCGCCAATAACGATATCGTAATGAAGCTGATCTTCCCAATCTCTAGAAATTGCTATTGGTTCCGAGGATTCTTGAGAATCATCTGAGACTGTCCGGACAATCGTCACTGGTTTCTTACCGACAAGATTTGATTTAAAAGTTCCGTAACGCTCTATAGTGGCTTCTAGACAGTATTGAACTGTTCCGAACGTACAAGATATTGTTTCCGGAATAGATGCATGGATTGGCTGTTCGAAGTTGTATATGTAGTCACCAGCCGGAAATACAGAATAGCCCTTACTTCGGATACCGGTTATGGACATTGTATCAGATGCTAAAGTTTGATGCAGGTTGAGTTCGGCATCTGCATTGGAGTTGAGATTGGAAGTATTGGATCGGTTGTATTCTGAATCGGAACCAGATCTAAGGCGAGATTTTGGAGATTCCAAATGATTTAAAATTGATGCTGAAGGTCTGCTATGCTTTAAAACGGGAGACAATGATATTGCAGATATTGAAGATGACGAGATTCTTGGAGAAAGTACTCCTAATATGGGTGAGCCCGGCATCGGTGATATTGTAGTAGTTAGATCCGAAAATCCACTGTCCTTGTCCTTGTCGGATGATCCACCGTACGGTCGGATGATATGGGCTCCACAAAATGGGAATCGATCATTTTCTAAGGGATAATGAGCGTTGAAAAATGGCCAGCCATGTGATATTAGTTCAATGGTTTCCGATGTCTCTTGCCGTTTCGGTGGAATTCCTTCAGGCCATTCCGTAGTCGCTATCCCTTTAAACATCAGCGAAATCGCTTTCAGCTTTGTAGGTCTTGATATTCGTAGAATTAACGAGCCCCGCAGCATCGTTGGTGGTGCTTCCTCCATCTCCTGTTCTTCAAATCCTTGGACATATATATGTGGTTCTGCCAGCATTATAAATGCTTGTATTGTTGATGAGCCTGCAACGACATCTTGATGGCTTAGAGCATTCGAAGGAAACCCTGCAGCAGACACAGGTGGAGAAATAGGCCTTGAGTTAAGAATTGGCGATAATGGACTACCTGGTCTAGAATTATTTGTTACTGATGAGCTGTGCGATCTTCTGGATCCTGATGATACAGTACCTGAGCGGCTCACCATGATGCCTGATAGAATTAGTGCTTGTATTACTTTGGATTCAAACTTTTTTCTTCTAGATTTATGTACAACTATGCAATATCAATAGAACTGTAGATAATGTTGTTTACAGYTGTTGTTTTGCTTGGTAACAAAAATAAAAAGCAGTTTCCATGTGCAAACTGCAATGGGATCTATCTCGTTCTCTCACTGTAAGTAGAGACAATAAGCTTTTTTTTACTCATGCACCCACGCACGCAATGATACACTTCCCGTGTGTTTGATGCGTGATTGGCTGAAAATTGATGTAACTTATACAGCTTTTCTGGAAATTAGAAATGTTTCTCTGACTGCAAACAAGCTTTGGTTTCTAGACCTATTTCCTTGAGAGATGGATGATAAGTTGTAACAGGGAATTCAAATGGGAAAGAGATAACAGAAAAGCTTTTCGTAAAAAGAAAGAGAATTTGAGTTGATTGTCCGGTACTCAGATGGTAAGGAAGACTAGCGAAAGGTTGATTGTCCGGAAAGTTTGGAACTAGGGGGAGATATGAATTTGTTTTTCCACTTTTCTTAAGGCTTGAAAATGTTTGAAGATGCAGTAGATTAGGAGTGTTAAAGTACTTTTTGATTTTAGTTTGAGAAATGTTGGAATTCAAAACTGTTACTTGGATCGTGTTTAGTGTGTGGAAGAAGATGTCTCGTGCTGGGATAGATGGTTCTTTAAAAATATCAAGGAGGCTTATCGGGACGAAGAGCAATAACGTCCCGAAAGTTAAATAAGTTTATGCATAACGTTTATGCAAGTCAATGAGTAATTTGACGGGTATACGGAATGAGCAGGAGGGATAAGAACGAAAGGGAAGCAAAGCCTGGGTAAAAGAATATCTATTAAGAGAGAAACCTGTTATCATCAGCAAGAACAAATCATGAATCAAATATTTATAGTAAAGGAAATCTAAATCAATCAAATATCATCTCGATTATCTCGAGGGTACTTGCATTTGAAGTAAAATAAAATAAGGTTTAAAGTTAGAAACTAATATTTCACTAGCTGCTTCTTCCTATATCATCAGAATGCTTAGTTTATATGTATCTACTACTAGCTTATGTGTTTAAAATCTATTTTTTTTTCTTAATTTACAAACCACTTCAACCATTGTAAGAGTACAACTGTCATACCACAAAGTATTGTTACTTTGTTCTTAGTTTCTTCCTCATTGTTCTTCGGTTTCACATGGACCATCACTGTGATTAAGCTTATTTAGCTTTTTGTCTTGAGCTTATACCCAAACTCAATTTCTCAAACGGGGTATTACCGAGCGACAGTTATATTTAATGAGAAATGATCAAATAAGAATAAAACACGGTAGAGTCGATAGAGATAACGGAATATAAATAATAAATTAAGTATAACAGGTTTATTGGTTGATTTTTTCTAGTTTCTTTTTGGCTGTTGAAGTTATTTCAAAAGCAGGTTCAACATCATAAATTTTAATCTGTTCAGGTCAGTATACCACACTATTAGTAATGACGGGGAACCTCCTGATTCTTCTCTTTTAATTAATTTTATTGCCATGTAAGGCTGTATTATCCTCAAGAAAGTTTACCATGTTACTACAGGTAAAACCTGATTCAAAGCAAGAATAAGTTAATGGATCTATGCTTATTAATAAATAAATAAAAAACTATAAGTGATAAAGATAATGAAAAGTTTTAATTCGGTGCTGGAAATTTTTCACTACTGATCATTCACTAACCTAAATTCATGTAGCAACTAACTGATTATCAAAGATGTATAATCTATTACTCTTTTATGAACCACGCCAAAAAGCTTTTCCACCTGACCTTACCAATCGTATCATGTGACAAAAGCACCTTAATCTGAGATCTAAATTCCTCGAATAAAACTTCTCTATTAGGATACAACTACCTCAAACAAAGCTTCTTTTACAAGAGTGTTATCTATCARAATGAAATACCAGTTTGATTATTTGATCAATTGAATCGGAACTTCCAAATAAATGAGAAACAACTTGTCTAGTGTCTGGGTAGAATTATGGCTACATGCAAAGTTTTTGTCCTAAGAAGAACAGGAAGCCTCTCAGATAAGCCTAACCGCCCACAACATTGTTACTTCTAAGCAAGTAGGCCAATGGAAAAATAGATTCATATATACTAACTAGTATAAGAAGTTGGGATTAATATAACGGATTCTTCTTTGTTGTCTAAATACTTCACAAGCTGTATCTATAAATGGGATACAATTTACTTTAAGTTAGGTCTCTGTCTCTATTTTCTTTATTTTCTTTACAAGCTATCTACTACTCAGAACAATACTTTATAAATACAATTATGAATTAAACCGCCCAATTACATATGTATATGCTATAAAATGCTAAGAGCTTAGACAGAAGGACCAGCTGCAATAACTTCCTCAGTAGCGCCAGACTTGTAGGTTTCAAAATTTTCAGAGAATAGCTTGGCAAGTTTGGTAACCTCACCAAAGAATTCTTCCTTTCCTCCTTGCCATGCGTTTGCAGGATTCAAGATTTCACTTGGAACAGTTGGAACTGACTTAGGAACTTGAAGACCGAAAACAGGGAAAGTTTCGTATTCAACCTTGGAAAGTTCACCAGAGTGAATGGCATCCAAAATAGCTCTAGTGTACTTAAGTGGACATCTCTTGCCTCCCTTGGTGTAAGATTGACCAGTCCATCCAGTGTTCAATAACCAAGCATTGGCCTTGTGTTCAGTCATCTTATCAGAAAGCATTTGAGCGTACTTCATTGGGTGTAAGACCAAGAAAGGTTGACCGAAACAGGCAGAGAAAGTAGCCTCAGGCTCAGTAACACCTTCTTCGGTACCAGCCATCTTAGAAGTATAACCAGAAATAAAATGATACATAACTTGAGAATTTGTAAGCTTGGAGATAGGAGGGATAACACCTCTAGCATCACAAGTCAACAAGATAATGTTGGATGGATGAGAAGATGTAAGACATGGAATCTTTGCATTAGGAATATATTCAATAGGATAAGAACATCTGGTGTTTTCAGTTAAAGTGGCATCATCGTAATCAACTTCTCTGCTGATAGGATCGAAAACAACGTTTTCTAAAACGGAACCAAATCTAATAGCATTGAAAATGTCAGGTTCCTTTTCACCAGAAAGACCTAAGCACTTAGCGTAACAACCACCTTCAATGTTGAAGACACCATCGTCAGACCAGCAGTGTTCGTCATCACCAATAAGTAATCTGTTAGGATCAGCAGATAAAGTTGTCTTACCAGTACCTGATAAACCAAAAAATAAAGTGACATCACCGTCAGAACCTTCGTTACAAGATGAGTGTAAAGTAAGAACCTTGTATTTAACAGGTTGTAAGTAGAACATCACAGTGAAGATACCCTTCTTCATTTCACCGGCGTATTCAGTACCCAAGATAAGCATTTCCATTTCCTTGAAGTTGATAGCAACTGAAGTGTTGGAAGTCATACCAGAAGTGTATCTATTGGCAGGGAAAGTACCAGCATTATAAATAGTGAAATCAGGCTTTCCGAAGTCTTCCAATTCTTGCTTGGAGGGCCTAATTAGCATGTTTCTCATGAATAAGGCATGATAGGCTCTAGCGCAAACAACTCTGACTTTAAGTCTGTATTTAGGATCCCAGCCAGCATAAGCATCAACAACATAAATACGTTCTCTAGTATTCAAGTAATCAATTGCTCTTTCTCTGTTAACTAACCATGATTGTTCAGTCAACTTCTTATTCACGGGTCCCCACCAAATGTGTTCAGAAGATGATGGTTCATCAACAATACGCTTGTCCTTTGGTGATCTACCAGTCTTCTTACCAGAAGATGCAACTAAAGCACCAGTTGAGTTGATAGCTGATCCGATTTCGTGAACTAAGGCATCTTCGTACAAAGATGGAACACTAGGGTTATGGTTGATATGAACTCTGTTATAATCAATATGAGCAGTTTCATATAATTCTTCTTCCAACTCAGTGTGATCAGGCTCAACACCTTGAGGATGCAATTTGGTGACGTTGACAGCAGGAGTCATTGTGAAAGGTTGCTATGAATAATGTTGTTCTATTCTATGATAGCTAACTACAAATACGATAGAACTGAGTGATTTGATGATTCGATATTCAATCCAAAGGAAAATTTTTAAAATATTTAATAGTATTTTTTAAGTCTTTTAATGGGAATTCCTCCTATTTAAATACTATTCCCATATTTCTTTACCCTCATTATTATCACACTAACCATTTGTCCTTTGATGAGAGAAAATGAATTGTGAAATTTGCATTATAGTGGTAATAATAGAAATAAAGTTCGACTTCTTCCATACATTTACTCCAGATTTCGGAACAAACAGGAGATTAATTTTTAGGTCTTGCGTATATGGATGAGAATATCCTTCAGTATACTTTTTAGCGGAGAAAAGGGTGACAAAGAATAGAGATGAGGGAAACTTGAGGAAGAGATGGTTGGAATGTAGGGAAAGAACGGGTTGAGTGTCGGATGATTTGATGACAAGAATTGAGAAGAAATGATGGTAATGCGAGTAGTTAGTGTAGTTCCAGTCAAATTGGTGATTGGGATGATGGTAAATGAGACATGATGAGCATGGAAAATGAGACTGAGTACATTAATGTGACAAAGAGCTAATATGAGACATCAGATATATTTTGTCGGGATTTCACTGATGGAAGATTTATTTAACAGAATGAACATTATGCGGGGGTTGGAGTTGAGTATTAAAGGATTGGTAAGTAGTTGAGATTGTGATGATTGGTTCCTCAATGATAAAAATATAACACACATTTAAAATAGCCGTAGAGTTTGGTAAATTATTTGTCTACTTCCTCTTGGTGTTCATAAAAATACAAATGAATCTGATTTGTCATGACTATTTTATTTTCCCCAGATTTCGAAGTTATGCTTGTATTTCATATCAGACCTAATTTTCCTTCAACCTATGATTCTCCTAATCAAACAGTGCATTCTGGATTTGATGACCATTAAGAGCCTTCGAAATAAACAAGGATGTCTAAATTAGTCTAACTCATGATGTGCCCAAGTAGTGTTTAGTGTTTTTTAATCACTCCAAGTAATCTTGTTCATTGACAGGTCATCTCTGCATGACAAAATAAAGACACCCACTTAGGAAATGAAATTATTGTATGACAAGTGAACTATTATACTACTACAAGCCAATTGCAATTCAATAGGCGATATATATGCAAAAGGCCCTTTCTGACCCCAAAGACCTATTCACCTACGGAAACTTGCCTATTATTGCTTTAATTCATTCTGAAAGCTCCTTCTTTCTTTCTTATACTTTCTTCTACTTCAGCAGTCTGATTTTCTTCTACTTACACGTCTCACGCGATGACTTTCCACCTATCACTTGATAAAGCCTAGATTCATCCTTCTCATGTCATATGAATTGTACGTATCCTTCACACAACCAACCCATTCCTCATTCCGACATCTACCGGCTATTTCAAGGGTACACTTGCTACTTTACTCATTTAAATGGTGAGCAACTGGAGTCCGTAAACGAATCTGGGGTATTAACTTTGAACTTATTCCGGATCTATTCGGAACAAGCTGTCACTTCTTACATGTACATACATTTTTTACTCACTACATTTAAAGTTATCTATAATTTCCGATATTGTTCCTCTTACGTAAGCAATAACGTAAGCACCATAGTGAAGAAATACTTTGCGATTCTCCGTGCTCGGCTAAGCAATATAAAAAACATTGTGTTTGGTTCTTCAAATTGACAATTTTCACTCAATAACCCGATTGAACTAAAAATAGGAGGAAAGAATTCGGGTGAATAGAATGGTGGTTGGATCGTGGGGAAATTGATTACCTTGAACTGTAGATACCTAAATATCAATCCTGGTATAATTGCTATTTATTCATTCGAGGAGATTGGGTTGACTAATCTCCAACTTGGCTCGCCAGAAGATGCGAGGAAATCTTCAATTTATCTAGGTATAATGGAGAGGGTGATTTCCCTGCGTATAAGATTTTCTATAGAGTAATTAACTGATATCTCTTAATTGAGTTATGAAACAATTCGATCTTCTTTCAACAATGTATTAAAGAAGTAACCACCTCATATATTCTCTTCTCCCTCTACCGTTCCTTACATTTTATCCATTTATATCATCTTTGTCATATGATCGTTTGGCCTTGTCACATCATCTGACTTCGCTTTCCAGATATGACAAGAAACAAGATGAGATTCAAAGGCTTCCTATCACATGCGCGATATCTACCTGATTTCAATCCATATCCTAATAGGGTTATGCTGGCTTCACGAAAAAAAACCGGAATAGTACCTACCCCGGATTTCGGATAGATCAAAGAGACATCAAGGCAGTATAGGAAATCAGGTGCTTTAGGCCCGTGGTATTATTAGGATTATCTCGGAATCTCCAAATGTTCCAGAATAGTGTTAAATATTCCCTAGCGCAATAATGGATACTTGTTTTATAAGCTGGTCATAGATACACAATAAGTTGATCCGCACCGGAAAAACCATGCTAGAACCAATGCTTCTCTATTTTTTCTAAGAATAGACTTGAGAGAAGTTGATGGAAGAAAAGCTAAGTTAGTATGTGAAATATGACGATGAGCAGTATCTGTTGAAATAGTATTTGACATTACATAATCACATTATGCTCATCGTAATCTTTGGGTACTACTTTAATCATGATAGCTGCTCAATGATTCATTATCACAATCTGTGGATATTTCAATCGCTTTAAAGTAAAATATGTAAAGAATAAGCGATAAGAGCATTAACTAAGTTTGCTGTCTTTGATCAAAGTCAGAGGGTCTGCTTCCTAATGCTAGTCAATAGAAAAGACGGAATGGTTTGATTTGAATGAAAAATCAACATCTGAGAATTCTTCTGAGCCCRAATCGGATGGTACAACAAACTGATCCTTACTTGAACAAACCATTTTCTTCTCTGACTGCAGTATTTGTTCTCTCTTTCCCATTCCCTTTCCCGATGTGTCAGGTTTTTCCGCAGCTTTGAATAGGTTCTTCCGTACATCGGCAAGTAAATTAAATCGAGAGTTGGCATCATATTTCAAAAAATCACGGTCTTCGGATTCCTCGTCTCCTTCATCAGAAAACTTCACATTCTCCAGAGCAAGCATTCTCTTTCTTCCATCGTCAGAAATCATCCGCCTTCTTAATGGAGATTTCAATAACTCCGAATGATCCGAATTAAAATCAGACTCCGAATCCGAAGAACCCAGTAAAAATAATAACTCACTTGTCCCAAGTTTACTATTCTCAACATTAATTCTAGGGGTTCTATCATTTCCCTTAGCTCCCCCTATTTCTTTATTTTCTTTTTTCTTTCTTGGTGTAGCATCTAGCACTTTGGAATGACTTGGTGGATGTTTACTAGGACTAGTGAATTGTATCTCTCCACCTGTGGTTATTGTCATCTTTCCGTCAACAAAGCTAGTTATATTTTCGGGCGCGGAATCTTCGCTAATAATTTCTTCTTTGATTTCCGTTTTGTCAAGCTTTGTCTCTCGGGCAAAGAAGTCATCAATCGTTTTACTACTACTAGGTTTCTCCTTTTTGGGTTTTCTTTTACTTTGAGATTTTTTCCGTGTTTTTAGGAAACTGATCCTTCTTTTGCTAGGACTTTCATCGTTTTCCACAATTTTTATCCTACTATTTTTCTCAATAAGCTTTACATGGTAATTAGGTCCATGTTTGTTAATCGTTGTAGGGTGGGCAGCCTCAAGCCGTGTTTTCCCCGTCGGATCCAACACAAACACTAGCTGACCAGCAGAAGGTCTATTTAATTTCCGGGTAGCTTTTGATGCATTCCGTTGGGAGAGCGGTGATGATTGCTTAACAGTTTTGACTTTCTCCTCAAATTCGTTAATGAGTCGTTTGTTGATTACCGAAACAATGTCCTGAGAAATCCATACAAAGTCATTTTTTATCTCATTGTTGTTGGCCAAAATAAGGTCCCACTCTTTTGGAGAATATACTGTTTTGAGTAGTTCTGTTGCATTAAACTCGATTTTGACCATCTGAAGTGTCCATTTGAACGGATCAGTCTCCAAACTGGGAAATACCGACGCATTTAAATCGTTATCAAGATTTGGATCACTCCGTCTTTCTCCGAAACTTTGATCCTTGACCTCTGAAATAGCAAATGGATGAACAGCAGTCAAATCTGCTATATATCTCGGAATGAATGCTTTGGCTAGGTTGTTTATTAGATATCGTTTGAATGGGAATGGTTTATCGAACTCGGAAAGCCTGCTGAACCGAGCTTTCTTAATGAGCTGTTCGAACTGGTTCATGTTGATATGATGTGTCAACAAGTCATCCAAAGAGATTTGTTGTCTGATATCAAGATAATTGGCTGTTGACAAGTTATCGAATTGAAATACATGGTCTAACAAAGCCGGATAGAAATATAGTTTGATAATTTCATCGGAAGGGAAGTGATTGATAATGTCAATATGATACTTGGTTCTTTCAGTGACATCATCTGGTTTCCTCCGAGATTTCTGTTTCCTAACGTCTTTTTCTTTATTAGTACTAAAATAAGCATCCGGCATCTCCCTAAGCGATTTTTGTAATTCAGCTTTGAATTTTTCTAATTGCACTATCCTAACTTCCTTTTTGTTTGTGGTGGATCCATATATTCGTTTAAGTTCAACTGTCGGATCAAATTGAATTGCTGTGGCTGGTCGTTGTTCCGATACGGACTCTGTGGTTCTGTACTGAGACTTATCGTTCATCCGAAGACCTACTGTTGCAATATTAAACGCCCGAACGGCTCCTAACCCTTTGACACCCGGATGATAATCACCTCCGCTTAGTAAAGCAAATAAAATCAAATGTTCACGTTGAATATTCATGTTAAGCTTCATACGTATCCGCTCTAGAGAAACTGGTGAGACGTAAATTTCCTTTGTGGGTGCTAATGCAGTGGAAGTAGAAGTAAACGTGGAAACAGAAGCTCTACTAGTTGTATCGCATCCAGCATCACTGGTAGTTTCCGAACCTGACAACGATTCAAAAAAATTGGAAATACTTCCAGCTTTATTATCCTGTTGTTTATTCCGATTTTTGGTCGAGAGTCTAGTAGTGAACGGAACATCCTGTTCATACATACTATAATTTCTTAGTACATTTGATCCTCCAAACACTAAAGCATCTGCATCATTTGTGATTATCCAGTCAACAATCCCTTCCGAGTTAAGCCGAGCACATTCCGCTTCCGCTTCACCCGCGGCTTCAACGAACTCAATTGCCCAACACCGCAACATCTCCTTCACTGAAACCACATCGTCCATAAATCCTTGTCCAAGCCCATCAATCAAATCTGACTCACTATCGCTTGAGCCTTGACTGGCTTTCATCGTTAACACATTATTAGCATTCCTGATTTTGTCATTACTAAAACCTTGACAKCTTCTTTTGCTTGAATATTTCATTGGTCCATCAAATACAAACAACAACATAACATTCAATGATAACAAGTATTTAACTCTTAAGAAAATCATTTGAACACATGGCCTTCCGGCGTGACCCAAAAATGGTTGTTTTCTATGCCCAGAACCGTTTCCGTGATAACTTTGATTTCCTCCGCCCAAACGGCCTTCAAAAATCCACTGGTAGGCATCGATAGCAATTCTTGGAGCTCTTCCATGATGTTTGTGAAAATGAGAACAGAAAACAGGGAAGGGAAGTCTTTCATGGTGTGTTGATGATAGAACATTCCATAAGCCATTTACACCCATTGTAGAAATTAATTGACCTTTCCTCAGGTTTCTTTTTTTACTATTTCTGTTATCTTCGAAAACAACCATCAGATGTACTCCATAAGCTTAGTGATCTATAGCATCCAACAGCTACAGATTCTGATGTCATTTACATCAACTGTAACGCAACACTATTCAACAAATCATGTATCATACTGTCAACATTCATCATTTTCGACTTTTATGAGCTCAAATTAATCTTTGTCTTAATATTAATACTACCGATTGTACCCCAATTGACTAATTATTAATAGTAATAAGTGCTCTTCTGACCGTCTCTCCACTGGAAAATAATTGGAAGCTACTGACTCAAAATGCAAATGGTCAATTTCAAACATATGAAATTGAAAAATGGAAAAGATTGAGATGATGATTTAAAATTATTTCCGGTATTGGAGAAACAGAGTACTGATATTACTTCCGGGATTGAGAAGTAACTAAAGCGGTGTTCGTGAGACTATTAATATTGGCATCTATCTGATGCTAACCAACGGTGGACATTCATTTGATGTGATTATCAATACTACAAGCTATATATATATACAGAATAATAGCATCTTTTATAAAATATTTATTTACAGGACAACTTATATAGTCTATGCATCTCTTGTTTCAACAGTAACATGTACTCCTCCAAAAATCACTCATTGCAATGAAGTAGCAGCTACAAATGATGCACTAACATTATCTGGAACTCCCACTTCAGTAGTAAAGGAACTACCACCTAAACTGACATTCCCATCAAATAAATCAGAAACAATATCATGGACATTTGCATTGGCATCAACAAATCCAACTGGGTACTGTGGAATACAATCAACATTCAACTTAGCTCCACATAGAACTTCATCATCTCGATAGTAATCAACATCTATTCCAACATGTCTCTTCAATATGTTCTTACTCAAAGCTATTGCTTCTTTATCATTCCTAGGTATATTCACTGGATTTGAATAGTACTCACCGCCAAGCATAACAGTTACCTTTGAATAGTTTTTCACTCTCTTAGTTTGAGGAATATCATCAGGTGTTCGTTCAGCTTCTATCTTACTTGGATTGTAGCCAATAACTTGTTTGAGATGTTTGCCCCAGAATAATATGCTGTTCTTTTCAATATTCGAGTCAAAAATAACTCCCAGTAGATGTTCAGGTGTTGCTTGAGTCTTAGGTACCAAATAACCAAAACCTTTGTATTCTTCGTTCAGTTTGTTTGTAGCTATCCAGAAGCTTACCACGTAAACAGAAACGTAAGGAATATTAGAACAATGGGTGGAAACGTATGGAGAATGCTTGTTGAAAAGTGTGACTAACTCAGGTGCTGCAACAGTACTTCTCAGGTATGATGATTTGATAACTTGTGATGAGCTGTCCTTAGGACTGTTTTCTATGTTCGACGTTTTAACGGTCAAAGAAATCATCTTAGTATCTTTATCATAGTCTAAGCGCGTGGCAACACTGTTGTTATGAAATTCAATATTATCAATATCATTCAAATACTCATAAAGCTCCTTTGTAAATGTTTTCAAGCCTCCATCCATAAGCACTAATCCCAATCGTTTGAATTCAGGTACTGTGAGCAATTTGCTGAAATGTCCTCTATCAGGGAACACCTCACTATATCTTTCTTTAATGTATTTCTCTATTTCTTCTTTCTCTATAACAATCCCATCGTCTAAAGATCTGTCTTTATTCATCATTTTAGTCATTATATACTTGCCTAATGACCCATATTTTTCTTCAGCCAAATAAAWTTTCTTAAACAGAGATCGTACACTGAGCTTGGTGAAATCTCCAGCATAGATACCATGAACCATTGCTGATCCTAAACTATAAGCAGCCTTGGGACCAATTCTTCTTCTCATGAACGAATAAACTGTTTCATCTCTAATAGAATTATCCTTGGGTTCAGCAATAGGTTCACTGAACATGCGGAAAAGTGTTCCCCAACCTAAAGAACTCCAGAAATAATCCATTGGAGAATACATAGGAGTTCCAACAATGGAATCGTTTTTGCTTAGTAAGTATGAGCCTTTAGTAGCGGGTAAATCTCCATTGATAGTATTCACTACATGACCTCTGCCTATTTGAGCCATAAYCTCAGCCATAAGAACTGAACCAATAGATGGTAACCTTGCAGTATGAGGGCCAAAATCAATATTGATACGTATTTGATCCCCACTTTGATCTTCTACTGAGAAATCTTTACCGTCAATCCAACCGCCAACTCTTGAGCTTTTCTCTATAATATGTATCTTGATATCAGGTCTAACAGCATTAAGATAATACGCAAATGTCAGACCTGAGATACCTGCTCCTAGAACGGTCACAGAAGCATTTTTTGGCAATGACTTCTTCAATAAAATCTTCGGTTCGTAGTAGTCTTTGAAGCCTCTTGGATCATCAACTCTTTGAACCATCATGACGTCGAATCTGTTTTCTACATCTTCCTCACTCAGATCCAATGATGTTATAGGTTTCTCATTCTCACGGGATTTTTGAGTTTTTTCTACATATTTTGGAATCTTCTGCTGGTATAACGTAATCTTCCTAATGTTTCTAGACGGCGTTTTCTTTGAACTTTTAGAGGAATTTGACCCTTGAAACCCAACTGCTGATCCATGAAATAAACGAAGTTTGCTGATGCCTAGCAAATTTGCTCTCCAAGCTGTTCTTGCAGCTAGATATGTAGTTCCCGTTGCGTTCATTATGTAGATATAAATGATAAGAGCGTTTCGAAGCAAAAAGAGAGATTTAGATAGTCGAGAACGATTTATATTTGACTACGTACTATTTAATTGCTTTATTGAAAAGGTATTAAATATAATGAGATGATGAATTTGATGAGACGAGAATTTCGGAAACGATGTAAAAATGTAAGTCTTTATCACGGTAATTTATTCTTCAAAACGGAGATGATCGTGCAGGGGAATGAAAAGTAAAACAAGTGACTAAGCACTAAAACAAAGCTTTTTTGTGAACAAACTATCACTTTCCAGATAGTCATACTTGCTTGCCAAAAACGTTGATCCAACGTATACCAAGCACAATAAGTATAATGATCTGGTTCACTTCACTGTTCCTACTAACGATTCATCTATTCCAGCATGCATTGTCTCCGGTTTCTACTTTTTGCATTAAGTAATCATTAACTAATTCCCYTTTAGGTATAAATTTCCATGGTTTCTAAGGTAAACTTAAACTTATCSTTCTCGAACAGCTTTGTTTATATATTTATATAGCATTATCTATTAATTGACATGACTCGGTTTCTTTGATTTACCTTTGAACTTTTAGATCTTTTTCTTATTATACACAGGAGAGCATTCAAACAGTAACATGACTGAATAATCAACTGTAAAACCATATTAAGCATACTCCTATTAATGCAACTACAGTCAATCATTTTCTTCTATCACCACCATCTATCCTAAAGAATAATCCTACAAGATAATAACCCCGCTAAAACAAACCTTGAATATTTCCATCATCGTCAACCTCAACATCCATAAATCCAGAATGAGTAGACAGACCAGGAATCGTCATGATGTCAGCTGCTAGTGCATATAAATAACCAGCTCCAACACTAGCTCTTACATCTCTGATTGGTATCTTAAAGCCTTCTGGCACACCCTTTAGTTTAGGATCATGCGATAAAGAATATTGTGTCTTGGCAATACATATGGGTAAATTACCAAATCCTTGCTTGGTGTAGGTATCAATCTTTTCTCTAGCCAAGTCAGATAGCTCAATATCAGCACCATTATACATCTTACGAACAATAGCTCGGAGTTTATCTTCAACACTAACATTTAAATCGTATGTGAAGTTAATTGGAGACTTTTCAGGTTTGGATTCAACAGCAGAAATAATAGCTCTACCGAGATCCACWGCTCCTGCACCACCTTGAGAGTAATGATTAGTGGCAACTGCATCAGTCGCACCAGCTGCCAAAGCTTCTTGTCTGATGACTCCCAACTCAGCTTCAGTATCTGTAGCAAATTGGTTGATAGCAACGATCACTGGTACATTGAAGCTCTTAGCATTTTCAATTTGTTTTCTTAAATTATCGCACCCTTTCTTTACCAAATCTACACTTTCTTGAGTATATTCTTCAGGTAGTACTGAGCCTGGTTTAACATCAGGAGCGCCGCCATGAAGTTTCAATGCTCGAACAGTAGCAACAATGACCACAGTATCAGGAGTTAAACCAGAAGTTCTACACTTGATATTGAAAAATCTTTCACCTCCCATAGTGAAATCAAAACCAGCTTCAGTAACCACAAAGCCTTTTTTAGAAATTGGTTCGTCAGGTTCAGAACCAGCAAGTTTCAATGCAAGCTTATCTGCAACAATAGATGAAGCACCAATGGAAATATTAGCAAAAGGACCAGCATGAACAAAGACTGGAGATCCTTCTAATGATTGCATCAAGTTTGGCTTTATAGTATCTTTTATCAGAGCAGTAATAGCTCCACCGGCACAAATGTCTTCAACGGTAATTGGCACACCAGATTTGGAGGATGCAACAACAATTTTACCAATTCTCTGCCTCATATCTTTGAGTGATGTTGACAACGCTAAGATGGCCATTAATTCGGACGCTACWGTAATATCAAAACCTGTTTTACGTATAAGCCCTTTTTCAGTAGGAGCTTGATTGATAGTGATTTCTCTCAAATGACGATCATTCACATCAACAACACGTTTCCAAGTAATTGTATCAGGATCAATATTCAATCTCGCAAATATCTTGATCTCTTCTGGTGTTAAATCATCAGGATCTGTCTTATTGATACCAAGTTTTGCTAATCTTTCCAGCATTCCTCTAGAAAACTTCCTTACTCCATTTTTCTTAGGTACTAATCTACCATAGAATGTTTTATCATTCTTTTGAGTAGCCTCGTGAAACATGCGTGTGTCGATAGCAGCGGCTAATAAATTGGTAGCAGCAGAAATAGCGTGAATATCACCAGTTAAATGCATGTTGAATTCATCCATAGGAATAACTTGTGCATATCCACCACCAGCAGCACCACCTTTAACACCAAAAGTAGGCCCCATACTAGGTTGACGAACATTGGCGATTGCAACTTTGTCCAGATGGCTGGATAATGCTTGAACAATGCCCATTGTAGTAGTTGATTTACCTTCACCTAAAGGCGTAGGAGTTATACCAGCTACTAGAATATAATAACCGTTTTCTCTATGTTTTAGTCTGTCATAGACATCTAATGAGACCTTTGCTTTATGGTGACCAAATGGTTCAACTTCAGTATCACCAACACCCAATTCTTTTGCTAATTTAGTTATTCTCTTAGGTCTTTGAGCTCTGGATATAGCAATATCCGAAGGAGTTGGAGTTATTGGTTCTATCTGCAAAGGTTCAACTTTTCTTGATTTATCCTTAGTACAAGCATCTTTAGCAGATTTCACAACGTTTTGAACAAGCATTGCAACAGTCATTGGGCCAACTCCGCCAGGAACAGGAGTTATTTTAGAGGCGACTTCAGCACAGTCATCATATTTGACATCACCAACTAATCTTTTCCCTGATTTTTTACTTGAATCAGGAATGTAATTTATACCAACGTCAACCACAACTGCACCTGGTTTCAACATATCAGCAGTAACGAATTCGGGTTTACCGATAGCTGCTACAACAATATCAGCCTCCTTCACAATCTCCTTTAGGTTTGCAGTTCTACTATGACACACAGTTACAGTAGCATCAGCATTCTTTAATAAGTATGACACAGGATTGCCGACAATATCTGACCTGCCAAGAACCACTACTCTTTTACCTTCAATTTTGACACCTGATGATTCTAGAATATACATAACGCCATTAGGAGTGCAAGGAATAAATTTTGGAGTTCCACCTCTCTTAGCAAGCTCACCAACGTTATAACGACAGAATCCGTCAACGTCCTTTTCAGGAATGACAGCATTAGTAATGTCTACTTCAGAGATCTGTTTCGGCAACGGTAGTTGAACTAAAATACCATGAACAGATGGATCGTTGTTAAATCTATCAATTCGTTCAAGAACTTCTTCTTCAGAGATATTTTCGTCGAAAGTAACGTGCTCACATTCAATATTTGCTTCTTTAGCAGCCTTGAGCTTCATACGAACGTAGGCAGATGAATCAGATCTGGCACCTACTTGTATGATTACTAACTTAGGACTGAATCGTGGATGCAGAGCCTTAATAGCTT
This sequence comes from Sporopachydermia quercuum, assembly GCA_001599295.1. Taxonomy (NCBI): domain Eukaryota; kingdom Fungi; phylum Ascomycota; class Sporopachydermiomycetes; order Sporopachydermiales; family Sporopachydermiaceae; genus Sporopachydermia; species Sporopachydermia quercuum. The sequence goes on along the minus strand of BCGN01000001.1, from coordinate 1,665,892 downwards.
GAACATCGGATGCAACAGCATTTCTCAACTCTCTTTAAATAATTTTTTGTTAGTTGAAATACCTAAATTGAGGCTGTCAATGATTTTTGAGCAATTGTGTACATACTTTGCAATTTGTTTGCCGTTTAAGACATCAGCTCGTAGTAATAGCGATGAGCTATTGAATAACCTAATACTACTAGAGTTAACTAGCCTACTTGAAACCAGATGCCTTCTGATGGTCGATGTAGATAATCTAAGCATTTTCTCTATGAATCGTTTTGTTATCTTTTCGAAACCTCCTGCAAGCCAACCTCAATCCGTGATTTTAATATTTGACCAATACCTCTTCGCTTGAGATTCCTGTCAAATGGTAATACAACACTACCTGTCACTATGATATTCTGACTACAATCATATCCTCACAAGGGGCATAAATACAAATAAAAATATCTCTAAATGAAGGCCAAGGACTGAATAACAAGAATGAATACCTTCATTGAAAATTTTTACTTTAACCAGCTTCCAATTCTCGTTTCTAGTTCCCGCTTCAAATCTCTATATTTTTCACTTTTTCTGCTTTAACAAAATTTTACACGTGATTGATTTTCCTCAATTAGGCAGGTAAGAATGCAGAAAGCGACCTCATCGGCGTCAAAATATGCAGTTTGCTGTATGATTTCTATGGTATCGATGCAGTCGGGTAATTCTACATGTATCAATCACACTTGTTTGACATTGCTGGGGACTACTGACCAATAGTAAAGAACGAAAGAATTCTATTTCTACGGGTAAATGAGGGAATAATGAGTCACAAATGAAACTAACGGCGTTCAAAAAGGTGGGAAATGTATGTATTTTAGTAGAATAATAGTCATTCTAGTGAAAACTTCAAAGTATTTGCTGAAGGTAATGGTAGATATTGATAAGGTATAATGATCAACCTGTGGATGCCATGTTAAAAGGAAGTTATCCATGTTTGTAGGCGTTGCACTTTGTTTAATTAGTGCACTTTGATATTTTAAGGTATTTCCACCGAGTCAGAAAACTTTGTTGATAATTTTAATCAGTGATAATTTTTTACTAGGGGAATTCCTGTGAAGTTTCCTTTTTTTGATACTTTTTGAGTATAGGTGAATCACTGAGTCAGTTTTTAAAAAGGTCTCCAGAACGACTCTCGAACTTCTGTAAAAGGACTTAGGGTTTAAACGAGAACTCTAAATCATAAACTTTTTCACGTGAGGATAAATTTCGGAAATGATAAATCGTAAGAATGTCAATGAGGAAGATATATCATATATCGATCGAAGAGAACAATGAACTAATCTTAAATTAATGATGAATATAAGGACAATGATTGATGATGCGCATATTAGGAATAACCTTTACTGTTATACATGAACATCTACTGTATGTGAGTTGCATGGGCTCAGTCTTAAACCGGCCTTAGTTGAATTTAAATGTGCTACATACAAGAGTTTCAACAGGTATATTTCGACTGAACTTAATTATTCATGTTGTAGATGAATAGATTTTTCTGACCTTTGGGGAAATGTCTTTCCATTGGAGAGGCTAGTAAGCTTACGTAAAGGATAGCCAAAAGTAAATGAATAGACGAACCAATCAAGAAATTTCAAATATGAGTGAAGTAGTGAGATTACTACTCAATTATTTACAATGAACTTTCCAGTTCACTACAAAGACCAGTAGAATTTTCTCAAGAATTGCATTTTCAAGTTTTTCTTCCTGCCGTTGTTACAGTATTAATACGACCAGTTAGAATCCATAATTCACAGAGTGTTGTAGATTTCTAATCAAATRTCTATCACCCGTGACCTTTCAGGCAGAATCTCTCACATTTAATACTAAGAACAAAAGTCATACAGCAAAACAGCTAGTCTTGATTATTGAGAAATGCTGTCCTTCGTGGTTTATCGATTCTACCGTTCGAAATATTCTAACATCTCGTAACCGAGAACCATTTGGCATAAGTCGCCATTAGCACTGAAGTATTCTTCAAACATTACTTGAAGATCAAACTCCATTTATGATAAACTGGTATTCCTTCATTGAAACCATCACACTCTGTATGTGCTAAGTAATGTAATGGTTCAAACTTGTGAAAACAGACATTATAATCGACCTTGATATCTGCAGTTCCTTTCATATCAAGCAGCAAACATTTTAGTTCTACTTGTTTCTCATTATCATATAGCTCAACTAAATATGAGAAATTGTTGAATCTATCAACACTTTTTACTTCAAAAACCGGTTCTTTGGCATTGTTATTCTCAACATCAGAACCACGTTTATAATACCCTGCATCCTTCATCTCATGCAAACCGCTTTCTTCTTTACTATTATCAATATGACAGCAACTATCACGGGCATCCACACTTCCATCAATTATCTTTCTTTCTTTCAAAGAATTCATATTGACGTTCATAGCACTACTACTTGATACAGTCTTAGCTCTCTCCAGATAACTAAAACCTGTAACATCAATCCATGAAAGAGTTTGAATTAAAGCATCAATAGTAAGTTTACCTAGAGAAGACTCTCCAAAATCCATCGCTCTACTAGGTAACAAAGAACTGCTTGTGTTGTCATCAATAGCTAATGATCTAAACGGTGATTTGTCTGGAGTTCTAAGACGTCTAGTAAATAGAGAATTCATTGATTGCCGTTTCTTCGCAGTATTAGTAGGGGTAGAAACTTGGTCAGTAGAAAGGTAATCATTGCTCCCAGAACCTACAAGGATTCCATTCATAGCCTCATTATTTAACTGGTTGCTTTCTAAAGGGCTAGCTTTTTCGATGCTTGATGATTTATCACCGGATCTTCTGAAGAAGGAAGACAAGCTTCTGTTACCTGGTTTATCTGTTTGCTTCTGTGGCGTTCTAACATTTATTCTATCCATGTATTCAGCTGAGTTAGCACTCGATTTAAAAGTATCTTGGGTTTCATCTTTTCGTATTCGTTTGAATCTATCTTGTAGAGAAGAAGAGAACATTTTTAATGGTTTGGTCTTTAGCGGCTCTTTGTTTCTTCTGTCTGCCATGTGAATARTCAGTGCTCATCTTGAAACTTGAACTACCAGTAAAACAAAGTAAAGATGCAAGATTAGTCATCTCTATAATATTTTGCACGGTTTCGGCCTCAAATACCGAAAAGTTGGGCTTGTTGATAAATATGATAAGACTTAAATGCCAAAAGATAGTAATTGTTAGATGTTCTATCGTGAGTTTCACATTTAAATAATGATTCATAATATTATATTACGTTATTACATAAGTTATTGAGAAAATTACGAACTTTAATCAAAATGTTTTTCTCTTGGTCATCTTGTGCTGATTTGCTATGATTTGAGAGCTAATGAAAATGAAAATTATATAATAGAAGCAGTTGATTATAAATAGCAATTCAATTTGGAACTCTTAAAGGTTGAAGTTTCGAAACAATAGATAAATTATGAGAAGTTTTGGTAAGATAATCTCAAGAACCACCAAACTAGACAGAATACCTAAACTTAATCTATAAACCCCCAACCTTAATTAGGTGTTCAACTCATTCGACCTACAATATATTTTTCACCATGTATTCCAGACAGTTGCCTGCTAAAGTTCAGTGTCCCAAAATATCTAAAGAAAATCACAGGTAATCAAACCGTTTGATAAAGTTTGTTATATGTTTGTATGTGTATATATATATATATATATGTATGGATGTATGTATGGATGTGTTTATTAACAATAAATACTGTTCTTCAAGTTACTTTGAACTTAAGGTTTGAGCTAATATGAAGCTTAACCTTATTTTACTAACTTTTATTGCAACTGTTCTTAATAGTAACGTACTATTCAGTAAACCTTTTTAATGAGCATTACATCATTACCACAATAGTAATGAGTAACTGTATTAATATATATATTCTGATTTTCAACATAAATACTATCAAAGTGCACACCTAGTCAATCCCGCCATTTATGTTGGCACTTGCTTCAAAGAACCAACTTAACGAGTGACACTCTACTTTATTGGCCAATGCTTGCAATCTCATGTTCTTATCATCTGTAATAAGAACAGCATATGACAATGGAACATTGGTGCCTTGACTGTTTATATTAGCTTTTAGTGCTATATCAACGTTTTCCTGCCTATCAGTATCCATTGAAACAACTGAAGAAATTGATTGAAGGTCATCAGCAGTGTTCTGAGATGATCCACTGCTAATCATAGATCTCAAGTCTTCTTCTTTCTTGAGAACGCTGTCATAGTTTTTGACCARACGAATAATCAAACCATCCATATTCATTTTGGATCTCATTTTTTCTTCCCCATTAGCATTTTCGTTATTCAAGGCCACTATCAATGCATCAACATCCACCTGTTCCAAAATTTTAGTAACAGAAGCAACGGAAACATCGATATTCAACGGCCCATTGGGTCCTAGAACAATAATCAGATTTTTCCTAAGAAGTTGATTGATGATTTGAATAGCCCTTGATGCCCTTTCAGTTAATACAACACCATCGTGATACTTTAATGTTTTCAATTCCACTAAGACCATAATCGGTATAGCAGCTTTGATTGACCCTCCATCGATTTGCTTATAAAGCTTCCCGCTGTGTGATATCCATACATTAGAGTCAAAGCAAAAATAACTTTTCTGTGATGATACATGGGGACCCATATCAAGTCCTAGAGCTAATCTTTCTTTTTCTCTTCTTAACTTTATAGAATACTGGTTTACTCTTCTATGTGCATCTGTTGTTTCCATCCAGTCTAAACCATCAATACTTTCACTTTTAAGACTATCGGAAGTAGTTCTACTTAATAACGTCTCCTCGCGGTTCAATTGTGCCTTTGGACTATCTGAAGAAGCATAATAAGGTCTTATATCTTCATCGCTTTCTTCTGCACCAGTAAGTCTGTCATCATTAGCTGATCCCTGCCGTAAGGTCTCTAAAACTGAAGATTCAAGCTTCTTGAACCGTAATGCAGGAGCATCTCCAGTTCCTGTTCCATTGAACCCTTGTGGACTACCTYTCATTGAGTCATCTTTATCTTTACCTTTGTCGGAATCATAAATTGAGTTCTGATCACCCGAGCTAGAAACGCTGGCTGGTTTAGTAATTTCTTTATTAACACTATTTCCCTCATATAAAGGAATAACATAACTGTTGTTGAACCAAGGAATTAATTCTGAGTATATCTGGCCAAAAAACTCAACCTCGTTATCGAAAAGCTTAAACTTTCTTTCATCCAAACCAAATAGTTTACTTTCCTCGTTGAAATGGATAGCAATAACGCTTGAGTTTGCTAAGTATTTACCTAAAGTTGCTATTTTCGAATATCTGATTAAAGTGTTCGATTTGTAGGCAACATCCCCCGCAAACGGAGTATCAAGAGCATTCTGATCCACAACAGAATCCAATAATGAATCCGCACTGATACTAGATGCTTCTACTTGAAGATCAACACCTTCACAGTTTCTGAATTTACTAACATAATCCATCCATTTAATTCCCAGTAATCGCCATTCTTCCGGTAACACATTTGATGTTACCATTCGATCTAAATTACCCGCTTGAGCCCATAACTCAAATATTGACACAATATGCGATACTTCTGGATCCAATGCAGCATGCTCATTTACATGGACCATGATCTTATTGAGAAATGTAACTATATGGTTCCAAGGAACAATCCTAGCCCATAGTAGCTTTATTAGCATTTCATATCGTGGAATGGATTTCCGTTTTCCAGACATAAACGCTCCGTTAGTTTTAGCTGTTATGCGAAGCTCTTCTTCATGTTGACGTTTCACAGCAATAAGAGTGGCAGTTATAAAGTGGAGCCATACTAAAACATGAGGTGCCCCTATAGCTGTAGGGAGTAAAGTGTAAGATTTAAGCATGCTCATCGAAAAAAATGCAATTTCAGGTTTAATCTCTAATATTTGTAACAGTAAACGTGACTTTTCTACTTCAAAGTTGTTGGTTCCGGTTTCAGAGTTCGCGTCGCCACGTTCTGGGTCGCACTTGAAGAGTTTACTGAAAAGATTTCCCTCGTCAAAATTTATAAAATGTGATATTGTAATTATGGCAAACGGTGAACCTCTTTGAAACCAGAAGATATAATGGTCCTCATGCTCCAGGAGATTATCAATCGAGCGTGATTTATATTGCCCAGCCACTCCATAATTCGAGTTAATAGGTTTTCTCACACCTGCACCCGGTACAATCCAAAAGTGTGATTCCAGCGTTAACGCATCTTGCTGTCTTGACATTGTTTCTATATCTCGAAAGATCCTATCACAATTCCGCTCAAAGTCTTGTGCCTCCAAAGAAGACTTTTTCATTCTAGCATTTGCAGAAATACCAGCTGCTTTGCTGGGAGCATCGTTATACTTTAATCTTGGCAATGATGCAGAATTAGCGACTTCGAAAATGTACTTGTGACTAACGAAAAAGTAAAGGATGTTGGATTCGACAGAGGGAATTACCCGAGAATTAATCCTTGACAAGCTTTGCTCTTTCAACAATGCAGCAATAACTTTTCTTGATGGCAGATACGATTCAGAAGCGGTCAGAGATTTGCTCAAAAGGTATAAAGACTCTAAACCCTCCATTGACACTAACGCCTGGTGATAATAAATTCTCCCTTGCCCCGTTAATAACCTAGAGGCAAACATGTACCAAAATTCTGCTGAAACTTTCCAATCGATTTCTCTTACTCGATACCAGTTGATAGCAAACTTAGAAAGATCACCTAGGTCCTCGGCCCATATATGTGTACATTTATATGGAGACTCAACCAATGTGGTGAGGATGGAAAATGAATAACTAATAAATAAAGCAGCTAGTTCTTCATACGTATTAGGTGCCATTCTATGTAGCAAAGAAGATGCGTTGACCACTGCCGCTGCGGCAGTCATTGATAAGGAAGATGGCGGTAATGATGTCATAGCTGAACCTGGAATGGATCCACTTTGACTGGCGTAACTATTATATCCTGATGATGAGCTGCCGCTGAATTTAGATGTATTGCACCTTGAATCAAGCTCAAAATATGTGATAAGGAAAAGTTTGAGGATCTCCAAAAAGTTGAATATACCAAATGATCTTAATCTGCTAGGAATTTTGTAGTTAACAACAATCTTTTGAGAATATTCTGTACCACCTGATCTATAAGCATACGATAAAAAGTCATGATACAAGTCAATTAACGTTGTGTGTGACCGACAAAGTTTCCATAACTCATCGCTAAATCTTAACAGCTCTTCCTTCTTTCTGACATAAGTGTTCACAGTTACAGGCATCTCTAAACTAGAAACTGTGCTCAACATTTGAATCTTTTTGCTGAAATACTTTCCTTTCTCTGAGACTTCTAATTCTAATTGGCCAATTGTAGGAATCATAGCTGATAGCTTTTCTCGTATGGCTTGATTAGATTTGTCTGTTTCCCAAGAGTGACCGGTACTTGTTGATGAGAGAGATGAGCTGGAAGAGCGCACACGTTGCATACCTATTCCGATGGTACTCGGAGTTGAAGCTGGGGTACCAGCTAGAACTGTCGCTGCAACAAGACCTGGTGTGGATGCTTGTACTTGAACAGGTGCCGGTACAGGTGCTGGACTACTTGAAAATTGTCGATAAGTCGGTACTGCGTGGCTACCAACAGGGCTCTGGCTTGCACTTGAAATGTTCATCGATTTAATGTTGGTCGATGAAGGAAAAGGAGAAATCGATGTTGCTAATCGTAAGGCATCTGAGTTATTTTGTAAATTTGATTGTTTCATTTGATTATTACTGCCACTGGTATTATGATGAGTGTTCAGGCTACCGCCTATTGTTGGATGAGTATGATGTGGATGTGCAGTGGATAAAACAGGAGTGTTTGGAATACTCAAATCGCGGTTAGTGCTGGTGTCAACGCTAGTAGCATTTACAGCGTTTATACTAGTTGATGATTGATTGATTGCCAAATTTCCTGGGACAAATGTAGAAGCCAAAATTCTCCTTCCTGAGATTGGTGTTAGATGCCCATCTTCAGTTGTGTATATGTTGTGTTGTAATTGAGGTTGCCCTTGTACTGGCATCTGTCCTTGAGATTGCCCTTGAGCTTGAGCCTGGGCCTGGTTTTGAAGTAAATCTTCATAGTTTGGTACTCCTCTTTCCATACCTGCAGTTAATAATCCTAATAGTTCTCACACCATCTAGATACGTCAAGACAGGGAGGTCAAATTTCAGGTTTCGGGAACTTTAGTATCTAATCTCGAAGTACATTTACTGTTGAGGTTGACGGCCGAATTATACCCTAGGAGTGAAAGAATCGATTCCACGTTGCAAGTGAATTGCTACTGTAGCAATCTTCGTAGAAGTAATTTGACTACCAAGAAGCTTTTTACTTGTTGCAACGTTTTGAATTATACCAGCAACATATGATACGTCTTTTTCTCTGCTTTGTGCTTTCAAATTGATTTGTGATTGGTGGTTGATTTGATTGTAGTTTGTGTTCAACACTAATGCGATAAAGTTTGCTGAATAATCGACAGGTCCACAATGTTGAAGGGAAAAGTGATTTATGGGCGGGATTGGTCGGGATCAACAAACAGTTTAAAAAGCGAGTTTTAATTGCATTGACCTATAGTTATATTTGACAACAACAGTAATTTGAACACTTTATTCTGTAGTAAATATAATGTCCAGTTAATGGAAGTTATGTAATTTTTCATGTGGGAGAGCGCTTATTTGATAAAGGAAAGTGAAAGTGCAATAGTTAAAAAATAAACTGATGGAAATGACATGTATCATTTCCGTTATTCACTATTTCGTAATTAAAAGCTAGGCCTCGATTTGTCCGTGATTCTGTGAACGCTTCTTACTTGGCACTTTTAAGAGATATGGTAACATTAGAATATATATTTAGAAAGAGTCTTAACTGATTACAGTGGGAAATTATTAATCATACACGTACACAATTGATGTATTAGCAAGTGACAAAATAGCGGAAACGATACATCAACATTTCATATAAGATCTCCTGTTCCGGTAACTCGGCATCCCTTATAAAGTACCAGAAGAGAAAGTCGAGGAGAATCATTCGATGAGATACTATCAGAAAGATGGAAGCACAATAGTAAACTCGACATTATTCTTTAATGATACAGATTATCTAACAACGTCGGGCCTTTTGAACGATCTTCTGAGACTATTCAGAGCAAAGCTATAAAATTGAAACAAGCATTAGTTGATGACATAATCTTGAGTTGGTCAGGTAACATTATTTCATATCATGTGATGTTCCTCCATGAGAATATTATATCTATCTCCATATAGTACAGTCCTCCAAATTGATTCAACATATTAGATAATGATTGGAGTATACCAGGACATTGCTGGCTTGAAATTCTGGCTTCTTCAAGCAAATAATCGGATATTGTTTCTTCCTCTCATGACACATATTTCAGCTGGGGTCTAAATGATCATGATATCACTCAATTCTCTTTAATCGTTGTTTTATCCTTTATCTGTAATTATTCAAACGAACGACTTATATCCTCCTTATTTATTTCTGCGTTAAGGCAACTGTTATTTATATATTGTGTCAACATCAAGGTCATCCAAACACTCTATCAGCACTTTGATGTTGTCCATCAAACTGTTAGTTGCTACTCTTAACACTCTATCACTAACAGCTTTCAGATGTATCACGACTATTTCATCMCGCGTTGTGTAATTAATAGTGATCTCATTTGGTCTCAATATTGGATCAGGCTCTAAAGATTTTTGTATTATCTCTGCTTGTCTAGATGTTTCAACTGGAATCTCCAAGTCTCTATCAAACTGTGGTTAGTAAACTCATTCAAGCCTCYTTCAAACATATTATTTTGATCGACAATTATTTGATCCCATTTGCTACCCATTATAGATTCATTTCCTATTGTCTCTATGTTTGGGGTTTCATCTTTTTTTGTCTTCTCTTTGGAGAAACGTTTCAATTCTCTTGGGCACTCTGCAATCTCAGCAGTCATTGTCGGCATCCCCATCCGAAAACTTACATAGTATATAGTTTATTGTTATCTGGAACAGCCATTTTGAATTTTTGATACTCTTTATCCCTTGCTGTCCTGATGTACCCTGATATTCAAGAATCCAATTCTTGTAGTTCATATATAATTCAAAATAGTGATTGAGCCGCCGTTAATAATACAGATTGAATTATATGTTTGCCAACATGACTCAAAAATGTCTGTTAAATCACGTGATCACCTTTCTAATGAAAGCGACAACCTGTATGACATTTATGACATAGCTAGTCTAACTACAAACCTCAAAGAACCTACTATACAACGAACGGAATAGCTCTATTGGTTCCCTTAAAACAACACATAATGGCGCAAGGACTACAGGATTCCAATAATTGACATCAATACGTTGATTTCCATGAACATGGTCATGATAAAATGGTTATATACAAGGAATTAATTATACATGAATGCTGCATTCTTGTAAAATTTGATCATAGGACTTTCACCAACTTTAGTTGTTGCTTCATCCAAATCAGCCCAAACTGAAAGAAAATCAGAATGTGAGGCAATGCTAATCTGTTTCCCACATACTTGTCGATACAAATCACTAGCTAACGCGAAATCAGTTCCAAACATTATATCGAAATAGCCCTGTAGAACCATATAGGTATCACAGGTTACCATCTTCCGATTTAACACAGTTTGAACAACAGGTCCATTGTAGCCGGTTGCTGTGTCAGGCAACCATGTGAAATCTGAAAGTAATAAGTGATGATTAGGAAAGTATTTTTTCAACACATGCAAAAATTGTAAGTATCGAGTAGGAATAAACTCAGCATCACTTAGACCAGCTCTGAAAGGCCAAAGCTTCACTTTCATTTTTCGGTACCAAAAAGGACGATTTAAAGGTTGAATCAAGTCAATATCAAACTTTTTTTGCCTTTTCCAAAATGACTCGTTTACTTCTTCGCATTCTGAGCCCCAACGACTATAATAAGGATACTGTCCCTTTTCTCTAAGCTCCAAATAATGTTCACACCAAGGATCGAGTTCCTCACTATAGTATTCATGAAACTCTCCATGCTCATCAATAACGACATGGGCTTGATAAGGAACGCCAGAGTAAATATCATACCTTACAACATCATGAGCAAAGTTATCAATAACTTCAAGACCTATAAAGAAGACAGGTTCTCTGACTATTGTATCCCATTCAAATATACTCTTATTAATAACTTCAACTTTACTACCATGTCCAGCATTCTTAGCTTTTTCCATTACAACTCCTGGGCTATCTTCCTTACTTGCTGAAGTTTTCTTTTGCCTCTGTTTTTTGGCCAATTTAGGAGAAATTTCTATAATTCTATACTTTGTTCGTTCGTAAACCTCCGGCATTAGCTCTCTAATATAATCCATAATATTCAACATCAAGGTACCATTGCCACCTCCCATTTCATATATTATAAGGTCATGTACAGGAAATAAAGACAGCTTATAGTTGACCAATAGATATCTAGCTAAAGCTTGACCATAGAAAGGTTGAAAAACTTCTGTTGGTGTGTGCCATAACTGTAAATTTGTCTCCATAGTTTTGAAATCTTCAGGCCTCATTTCTAATTTTTTACCAGACGTTCTCTTGGATGTTTGGCCTATCACTCTAGTTTTATTCTTTGGCTTTTCTACATTTTCACCCCCCTCTTTACCAACTTCTTTTCGTTTATCTGTTGCATCATACCGTTTATACTCARAAACCCACTGGTCCATAAAATCATCAACATCTTTGATTTCAGCATAATCAAAAGGCTTTTCTGGTGAGAAGATTTCGGCCTCCTTGGAGAAATATCCGTAATTGAAGTTATATAATGAATCGTCCATAAAATCTCTTGCCAGCATCCGAATATTTCTTGGTCTTTCCGTTTTGTTCCGAAGCAATTCAGCAGTTATCAACGGATACTTTTCAAACTCAAACCGAATATCTTCATCAGATTTCAAAACCGGATGACCTCCGACTCGAAATAGTCGAGCAATGAATCCATCAGCTACTTCCGATGCTGATGCTAATCTGTCGGTGTCTGTTGCCTTATTGTTCTCACTTCCAGCCCATGATGTTTTCTTTGATACTGGATATGAAAAGGTAGTAGGCGTCACAGTGAAATCTGGGACATATATACCTGACTTTTTATCATCCTCGATTTGTTTCCTCGTTGCTTTGAGTTTCTTCTGCCAACCGAAAAGGCTTCTTCGTTGGGCATAGGAAACGATTGGTGAGCTATGTGCTGATGTTCGTTTCCACATGATGGCTAGGGGAAATATGTGGAACAATATGATTTTATGAGCCGGTACGAAGGAACATCGTAATACATTGGATTTGTAGTAAAAAATGTTGATCAAGAGTGAATTAATGGTATAAGAGAAGGAAAAGAATGAAGAGGTTGATTTTGGGGATGGATATCGGATATAATAATTAACTTTAAAAAGATTATAATCTCCGCTTTGAAAGAATTGCGGAGGCTAACCTGAATGATAGAGTGTAAACAATAGTGAGCTCGGCTTCATATTCACATTGGAAATTTTCCAATGATTTTCAATGCAGCAAGTGATATATTCTAATTTTGTTTCTCAGCCAGTTGGTAAGCAGCCACTTTCAAATCCCTCTTATTCGCTTCTCGCATCTCATCTATCCTCAAAGGCCTTCGTTTCTTTATTGTTGCTTATCTAATCAAAACTTCATTGTCATTTTGTTGCATCACATGATTTTCATCAAGTCTTCACATACCACCCCCCCCCCCCCCGAAAAGGTAAAAACATTTTTCGTTTTGCCTTTTCCGAAATTTTTCACGTATTTCTTCTCCGTTTTCTCTTCTTTATTTTTTATTTTTTCTTCATCAAGAATCCAATTACTATGTACTAGTATTATATTTCTCTAATAACCAAACCGTTGCTTATGAAAGTTACTGAATGCAGTACACTATGACGTATACATAAAGTAGTGTTCTGTTTGTGTTTCTCCCAATAGATTTTTGTGCCAACGATTTACGACAGGTACCTTAGGACACAATTAGGCCTGAATAGCCCTTATTCACCAGTTACTATCCTTTTCATAACCGCTATCAGCAGCATTTCACATAATGGGTGTTCCAGCTTTCTTCCGTTGGCTGTCACGGAAATACCCTAAAATTATCTCACCGGTAATTGAAGTAGACAGCGTAGATGTTGATGGTGTTAGGTGTCCAAGCAGTTATATCAATCCTAACCCCAATGGTGAGCTAGATAATTTATACCTTGATATGAATGGTATTGTTCATCCTTGCTCTCATCCGGAGCATAAACCAGCACCAGAAACTGAAGCAGAAATGATGCTGGATGTATTCAAATATACAGACAGAGTTTTAAATATGGCCAGACCAAGAAAACTTTTGATGATAGCTGTTGACGGGGTAGCTCCAAGAGCAAAGATGAATCAACAGCGGTCAAGACGATTCAGATCAGCTCAGGATGCAAAAATTGCTAACGACGCCAAAGAGCAAGCAATCTCTGAAATGGAAAACAGGGGAGAAGTCATTGATGATGCTATTAAAGGTAAGAAAACCTGGGATTCTAATGCTATTACACCAGGAACACCTTTCATGAGTATTCTAGCCCAAGCTTTAAGATTCTGGGTTGCTTATAAATTAGCAAATGACCCAGGCTGGAAAGATCTCCAGATTATCATTTCTGACGCCAGTGTTCCTGGAGAAGGTGAACATAAGATTATGAACTTCATCAGATCTCAAAGAAGCGATCCAAGTTATGATCCTAATACTCGACATTGTATATATGGATTAGATGCTGATTTAATTTTCCTTGGCTTGGCGACACATGAACCTCATTTTAAGATTCTTCGTGAAGATGTTTTTGCCAAGAACGATAGAAAACGAAGAGATGCTGCAGAATTGCTTGCTATGTCTATTAACGAAGCTGCTAACGGCAAGCAGGAAGAGGAAACGCCGTTCTTATGGCTACATGTTGATGTTCTACGGGAATATCTCGAAATAGAACTAGACGTGCCCAGATTAGCATTTCCTTTCGAAATTGAAAGAGCTATTGACGATTGGGTCTTTATTTGTTTCTTTGTAGGTAATGATTTCCTACCTCATTTACCATCACTAGATGTCAGAGAAAACTCTGTAGATAATTTGGTCAGAGTATGGAAAAGAACATTGCCTCGTTTGAAAGGATATATAACCAAAGATGGTGTGGTGAATTTAGAACGAGTTGAAAAGCTTCTTGCTGGATTGGCGGAAGAAGAGGATGAGATTTTCAGACGAAGAAGACAACAGGAGCTCAGAAGAGAAGAAAACGATAGAAGAAGGAAAGAAGCGCAAACTGAAACGGCTCAATTATCATCACAGTACTTGCCTCAGGTTTCTAGAGGTAAGGATAAAGCTCCTTTACACCCATTAGCTAATATGCCTTTGTACACAACAGATGGAAAGTCAGTAGGCCAAGTGCATATGACCAACTCACAGTTGATCCACAGTAGGAAAGATATCACTTTGGCCAATATGGCTAATAAAGAAGCAGCTACTTTATTGAAAGATTCTCTAACTGGCAAACGAAAAGCTGATGATGCTAGCGTTAACGCCAGTAGTAGTGATGTTAATGACGGTGACAACTATGATAACAATACAGAATCCAGTGTCAATGAGGAAAATTCAGAATCTGAAGCTAAGAGAATCAAACGAGGCACTTCAGCAGATCCTTCAGCAGTTACAACCGAAACAGAAGATCCTTCTGAACTGTCAGAATTCGATGACCCTTCGGCTGATACCATCAAATACTACGAACCAGGCTACAGAGACAGATACTATACGCAGAAGTTCCATGTGGATGCTTCAGACGTAGAATTCAGAAAACAGGTAGCTCGACATTACATTGAAGGTGTGAGTTGGGTTCTGCTATACTATTTCCAAGGATGCCCTTCCTGGAAATGGTTTTACCCTTATCATTATGCACCATTTGCTGCAGATTTCGTTGGAGTGAGCTCAATGAAGGTGGAATTCGTATTGGGTGAACCATTCAAACCATATGAGCAATTAATGGGAGTTTTGCCGGCGGCCTCCGGACATAATCTACCTGAGTTGTTTAGACCTTTAATGTCTGATCCGGACTCTGATATTATCGATTTCTACCCTGAGGATTTTCCTATTGACATGAATGGTAAGAAAATGTCCTGGCAAGGTATAGCTTTGTTGCCATTTATTGATGAGCAAAGGTTATTAAAAGCTATACATCAAGTGTATCCATTGCTATCTGACAATGAAAAAGAGAGAAACAAAAGGAAAGAAGAAGTTGTGCTTATTGGCTATGGTCATAAATTGTTCAAGAAGATAACTGAAGTTTTGTTCAACAAGGACAATAGTGAAGGTGCTAGGAATGATGCTAGTGATGATAAGAGGCTAAAGGCAGTTTCTATCCATGCATCAGCCACAGGATTGGCCGGAGAATTAAGAATGGATGATAACTTCAACATAAAAGAGCCTTGGCCTTTCCCTTTAAATATAGGCAGTGAAGACTATCCCAGTTTGTCTCCAGGATCAGTTATACAGTGCACTTATCGAATGCCCAAGAAAGTTGTTGCTTCTAAGTCAATTCTCCTTAATGGATACATTCCAAGTACTCCTTTGCTTACTTTTGAAGATAAGGAGATTATCGCTAATGGGTTCAACAATAGATTCCGTCAGAACAATGGATACAATACTCAGCAAATGGTAGGCAAGAGTACTAGAGAGTTTATATTAGCTGCTCCAAGGGCTGATGGAGTGTATTCTGTACGATGGGGTAGTTACAAATACTATTTGAATCATGGCGAAAGTGATAGTGCTTCAAGGCCGGCGAAGCCAAATTATGGAGGTGCAGGTGGAAATGGTGGATCTGGTGGTGGTTATAATGGAAATTATAATAGAGGCTATCAGAATAATTCCGGTAATTACAATAATGGCTATAACAACTATAACAATGGTTACAATAATTTTAATAACAATAATGGTTATAGTAAGACTTATAGTAACAATAGCGGCTATAATAATTATAATAATAACAATAACGGTTATAATAATAACTATAATAGTAATTATAATAACAGAGGTGGTTATAATAGACGAGGTGGAAATAACAAAAACTATCAAAGCAATTATAACAGTACCTTCAACTCTGGTAATTATAATAGAAATTATGGTGATAGTTCCTACAGTGGTGGGAGTAACAATAGTTATAATAGTAGCAGTAATTACAATAACAACAACTATTCTTCAACAAATTCACAACCAGCTCCTAGTAATACCGGTTATTACAATCCTGGCGGGAACAGTTTTGGCCATCACAGTAATAGTAGTAATAATAGAGGATCTTATCGAGGCCGAGGAAGAGGTTATGGAAATAATGGATATCGTTAAAGAAAAGCTGTCAATGGTTCACTTTATCTTGAAATATTGAATTTTCTCTTTTTCAATGATCAGAATAGAATATAAGAAAGATGCTTCAGTGATGGAATGTGAGTCTCTTAGTTGTGAGTTCTGAATGTATAAGTAATTAAGATGTTTCTATCAATGGTATGAGGAAAGTTAGCCTGGCAATCCTGAACAAATGTCACATTTATATCGATGTAGCTAACGTAACTGATTTCGAATAAGCTCAAGAACCCCCCCCCAATAAAAAAACAAGTTTGGAAGCCGTGAAACCATGCTGGTGGAAGTTAGTGAATTGCTTGAATCCTGCGTTTCAATATACTTGGATTATGAAATTGGCATTTGAGTCTTTTTCCTTATCTATGCACGATGCCTGGGACCCTTGAATGAATGGATGATAATATACTACTGCTGCAGCATCTGGTAGTTCTAGAATGCTGGTGTATTGCAGATTATTTTGTTTATTGTTCATGTCCTATTCGTTTCTTATTGATTCAGAATCAAATTCGAATAGCAAATAAAACACATATCAAAGCACTTTTTACTACAATGCCAGTGGAAATTTGTTCAAAAGTTTATCGCTTTCTCAGGTATAAAGATCAAAAAAAATAGTGCTCTTCTGCATGTCACCATACTGGTATTCACGGTCGTGGATGTGAAATTTGCAGATATGCAACGGTTTGGCAGTTTAAAGACGTTCGAGGAGGAAGCAAGAGACAAAGATGGAGGAAATGTTTTGAATAGTTTCCTTGTGTATATATTATGATTGATAACATCCCTAGTACGTGAACTGGATTTTGATGTTGGTGAAACTGATTATTTCTATTTTATGTTGTTTTATTTGTTTATTGAACCTGTCAAGTTATAAGTAAAAGAGCTCCAAAAGTTTGATGAATGATTTTATCTTTTTAGGTTGAAGTTAATTTCCTGATTCGAGATTCCGTATTCAAAGTGTAATTTTAACGCTTAGAGCTTGTATCAATCTAACTCTAATGTGAAACTCAATTGTATTTAGTCTTTTTTATTCCTTTCTAGCGTTTCTCCTCTGCTTCATTCACTATTTATCATTCAACAAAGTGCCAGATAAGAGAAACAATGTACTCAGATGACTATAGGTAGAAACTTGGATGAGCTATACTTATGCTATTGACAATAGAACATTTTAACTTTGATTGTTCTTCTTATATGTTTGCTGCTTTTTGTTCTGTCGATAACAGCTCAGACCAATCAATCACCTTTTGCCACAGCTTTAAACATTAGGTTAACAATGGGATATAAGGGAGATTCATCACCTATCTTTACATATTTTCTTTTGCATTCGAACCAATGGCTAACTATTAAAGAAGACACCACGAATGATACTTTTATTGCTAGTATTTCCACTGATCACGGCATTCAAACCACAGACCCTTCATCAGAGATCTCTGACAAATCATATATAGTTATAGACAGGTCCGATCTACCAAAAGTACTATCACAGGATATTACAGTGATAAATTCAACTCTTGCAGGCTCCAGTCAGAAGAAGGGAAGAAATTTCTGCAAACTCGTTATCAAAAAACTGTTCCTGCTCCTCGATATCAAATATACTTATATTGAAACAACTTCTGGAAGCTCAATTGCTGATATAGCTAAGGATATTAGCAACAAGAACAACGATACCACTAGGGACTCTACGGTAATATTTCTCTCTGGCGATACATCAATTACTGAATTTATCAACGCAATTCCTAAGACTAATGAGCAAAAAAATCCTATTGCTAATCTGTCAATAGTTGCACTACCATTTGGAACAGGAAACGCATTAGCTGCTTCGATCGGCTCTTCCAGTCCTCTTATTGCTATCAACAAGCTGTTTACAGGTAGTATACACACTTTCAATGTCAATCAAGTAGAGTTTCCGAAGGATTCTTCTGTCGATTCCCCTCTTTTATTTATAGTTGTTGTATCCTGGGCTTTTCATTCTGCAGTAGTTGCTGATTCTGATACTCCTGAGTATAGAAAGTTAGGTCTTCAAAGGTTTAAGATTGCTGCTCATGACAATTTAGCAAAAGATATAACATATCATGGAAAGCTTCAATATAAAGCAATTGATAAAAATGCAAACGAAAAAGATATCAAACCGTCTCGGAAGGACCTTTCTTATTTTCTTATAACATCTGTTGAACGATTAGAGCCAACGTTTGTTATATCACCCAATTCTACAACTCCAGCATCAGGAGATTTACATTTGRTTCTGATTGATCATACAAACAGTGAAGATTTATTGAACTTGATGATGGCAGCTTATAATAATGGCAGTCATGTAAATTCTGATTTAGTTGCTTATGACAAACTTGAAGAAGCTGAAGAGCTAAGCAATGATTATTTGGAGCTAAATATTCAAGAGGAAGACGAGAATAAGAGGAGATTCTGTGTTGATGGTATGATTATTAAATCAAGTAAAGGAAGTATCAGGGTTAGGAAATTTGGGCCAATTGTGGGGAAATGGAAATTAGAATTAATTACATAATAAGAGACTAGATAGTTTATACATTGTATACTTATAAATAAGTTAATAAGATATCATTAGTATTATTGTCATATTTGAATTATATCAAGTGTGCGTTATCCATTTAATTTCACCGCCAGAAATTCATTTACATTATAACCCTTTATATCGTCATTTAAACAAACATTGCCCTATTTATCAACATGTTGATCAGCAAGTTTTTCCACATCCAATTCATAATCGTAATCATCACTATCATAGTATTGATCGCTATCACTATCATTACTATCGTCACTCAGTTCTACAAACTTTTCCTGCGTAGAGACAGCGGGAAGTTTATAGGAATGGGCTTTCAGCCTTTTCTCTTTGGATTCCTTACTAGGAGATAAATGGACTGCTTTTCTTTTAGCAAGAGCTTTCAATTGAAGCAATTGGCTCGACGGTGCTTTTGTTAACCTTCTGCTTTCACTTCTTCCTGTTGGATCAAATCCAATTTTATTAATCAGTGAATAGCCTTCACAAGATGAAAATACATCGTTTGCTTTATTTCCTGTGTTCTTGCTTTGCTTACTGCTTATACTACCATCACCAGAATTCTCACTATCACTATCCGATTCAACGGCAATGGATGCGAACGTTTCTTTCAAGCTTTGGGCATCTTTTAAAGATACTAATTTTTTCACCAGTGATATGTTTTTAGCTCTCAGCTTATCCAAGTCTTCTTTTTTATTTGTTTTAGCAGCAACAACAAATTCGTCATCAAAGAACGCTTGTTTGGCATCTTTATTACTAAATGCTCTTCTAATATCTTTCTCATGCTCTGATTGCCTTTCTTCCTCGGGTATTAGAGCATCTTCAATCAGCTTGGAACTGCTTACATTTTTTGATGATCCCATAAAAACCTGCTGTTTCACACCTTTCTTAGTAGGTGAGAACATTTTAATGCTACCATTCAGTTCCATTCTTGTTCCTTGTGTTTTACGAACTCTTTGCTCGGCATGATAATAGCAAATCCGTTCTTTTGCCAAATTGATTATATTGTCACATTTTTGATTATACTTGTGTCTGGAATCAACTACAGGACAGAATCCTAAATGCTGTGATGAACCAATAGCAATTATAGGATTCCTGTCTGGTGTCTCACAGTACACTTCTAAGCAAAACCCAAGATGTGCTGTATCCAGGACAGTTTTCCTAATGACAATTTCGGGATTTAACACCGAAACGACATCACCGACTTTCAAGGTTTCGTACTTACTAGCTGATTTGCCTATGATAATCAGATCAATGCATTGATTCAAGTCTGTTAAGGCGAACTTAACTGTAGGCCGGTTGAATCCGTCACGAGTTTTGTTCAGCCTTTTCGTGATAACGCCTGAGAAAGCCCAGTTTGTGTATTCTGGTGGTTTATATCTAGGAGGTTTCGCTATTCTAACCAGCTCTTCTAATCCAACATGTTGTAGGCCATTGAAAGTACTTTCAAGAGCTTCATTACTGAAGTAGAGAGTCTTCAAGTGGAATCCCGTGAACTTGTCAACACAATCAATTGAATGGACTTCCTCTTCATCAACTGAGTATATGAATGATGATTTTCTATTCCTTATGGTGTCCAGTTCCTTGTTTTTCTCCTTTTTCAGTTCAAGGCGAGTCTGTCGTATAAGTTCGGTTACGGTCACGTGTTCCGGAGGCCGATCGACTAACTGGTTATTTCTATGTCCTTTCCCAGTACTCTTAAGCCGCAGTTCATCTTCAGCTAGTAAAAGCGGTAACTTAGACCCAATTCTACTATTCGGATTGTTTCTACGCGTTAATATCACTTTTTTGCTTGACTTAGTCAGCCCGTATCTTTCACGCGTTGGAGACGCATCAATGTCACCTCCAGGAGAATCTGCAACAGGAGATATTCTAGATTTTACAGCCTTTGTAGGTGTCCGTTGTCTGAAATATTGAAGTTAGTGGTTATCTAAGATAATAAAAAGTGAATTTAGTAAAATCTTCATTTGATTTCAGCATCCTTTAGTATTTCAACTACCGTGCATATTCATTCTTGTGAGATTTTACTTACACTTGACATGTCTCATCAGGAGAATCAGCTTCAGGAGATAACGGCAGTTCTCTTTTATTTTTCGGTTTCAGGCGCTGATTCTTAGAGAGAGCTAACGAGATCTTCCTCTCTAATAGTTGCTTTTGTTTCAGAAGCTCTGCTAACTCAGATTCTCCACTTATACTATGTTCAATTCCACCCATTTTATGGCATAGCAACTGAAAACACCACCATCAACTTTCGTTCATACAGGACAATAATCAATGGTACCTCATTAGACTTATTAATTAATGATGAGACTTTACAAGTATTAGTACATCAATTCAATACGTTCAGCACTAATAATGACTATAAATATCTTCAGGAAGTACTATAACTAACCACAACTTCACCAGATATAGTAATATGATAAGCAGCCTCGTCTCGATTATTTTAGCTTGTGAGAGAAAATAACTATATGGGATGAGACGTGAAGTCCATTTGGTTGAGCTAAGGCTCCCTAACATAAGTTTCCTACTCATTTTCTTCAGAGAAATGTAAGATGAAACCGGCATTTCGAAACGACATAGTAAGCCGTAAATACACGTTATATCAAATAAAAGAGCTGCGGCAATTTGAAGCTCTTTGATTATTCCTGATACAGATAAAGGATTGCTAAACACAGAAGTACAGGATTGGAGTGATCACGTGAAATATTATTGAATACGTGATCAGATTCGGTCTCTTGACTTCGTTTATTCATATTTCACAGAATGACCCATCAAAAACTAACAATTGAGTTATAATAACATGATTTAGTATTTATAACAAGTAAATATAATAAAATAACAAAATATAATCATTAACGCATTAAGACATTAGTTGATCGTTGATTCTGTTTCAATACACAATTAGGATCATCTAAAGCGTAACATCTGGTTCAATATAAGTACAATAACAACTATTCTCATCATTATCCCCATCAGCGTCACCTTTGCTTCGTTATTCACTCTTTTCCCGGTTCTTCTTCTTTCCTTTTCTTTTCTTGGGATTCACCAGTTGTCTCTGGATGAGGCCGTTTTGTTCCAAGTTCAAGGTTCACTGTTTCACCTGTTTTATCTGCTGAAGCTCCTGCAGCTCCCGTAGCTCCGGCGGTACCTGCTGTTGGTCCCTCTTGTGGCTTATTACTGAGCCTCACATTATTATAGTGAACAGTTTGTACAGCATGATTCGTAGCTGTTCCAGATGTGTTCCCACTTGATGCTGCCTGTCCTGGTCGCGGCTTCAGAGTAGGTAGTCTTGATTGTTGTGGTTGGCCAAC
Source organism: Sporopachydermia quercuum (assembly GCA_001599295.1). Classification (NCBI taxonomy): domain Eukaryota; kingdom Fungi; phylum Ascomycota; class Sporopachydermiomycetes; order Sporopachydermiales; family Sporopachydermiaceae; genus Sporopachydermia; species Sporopachydermia quercuum. The sequence goes on along the minus strand of BCGN01000001.1, from coordinate 1,643,596 downwards.
TCTAGGCAATTGAGGAATACCAGTGGGACGGGGTAGATGAGTCTGAGGTGTTGGGATTCCAGCATTCTGCGTTGGTTTGATTGGAATATTCGGTAATCCCACGGTTTTACCTACATTTCCTGTGGGATTGACAGTTGCACTTAGATTTGCATTCACATTCGCATTTGCATTTGAATCTGCATTTGCATTGGTTGCTGCATTATTCATAGTTCCAGTAAAGCCCCCTTCAAGTTGATTCAACTTCGCTACCAACTGCGCCTTCTCAGTTTCCAACTTTTTGAGCTTCATACTGATCAAACGGTTCTTCAGCTCATTCTCCTTAGTGCATTTAGCTCGTGTCATATCGGCAACTTTCTTCTTCTCAACTTCCATCTCCGACTTAAACTCATTGAGCTTTTTATCAAAGTCTGCTTCGTTTCCACTGGAGTTGTCACCACCAGCACTTCCCCCTTGTTTAGCTTGTAGATCTGTGATCCGCTTTTCCAGATCCTTCTTTGCTTTAGTCAACTCTTCTATTTGCTTCTCAAGCTCCTTATTCTTTGCTTCAAAGAAAGCTTTACTTTTCTGAAGCTCGTTGTTCAAAGCTGTCTCTTTACGTTTTATCTCTTCTTCCAAAGTGTTAGCACGTTTGGTGAATAAAACATTAGCCAGTTCCTTAATCTTAGCTTCAGATGGTTGGCGGATTTTCGTCCGTGTCTCTTTAATAGCCTTTTGAATTTCTTCTTTATGAGTTTCATTTAAGTCTTCAATTTGTTTCTTGAGTTGTTTAACGGTCTCTGAATCATCGTCATTATTACTGCCACTACTATCAGTATTTTTGCCAGCAGTGTTCTTTAATTGTTCTTTTTCAAGAGATGCTTTAAGCTCAGCTACTTCCTTTTCATGGTTTGCCTTCAATTCTTCAATCTGCGCAACAATCTCACCAGAATCAGTATTGCCAGCCAGCTTAGAAGCAGCCAATTCATTCTTCAGAGTCGAAATCTCGGTTTCAAGCTGCGACTGTTTTTGCTTCAATCCTATCAGTTCTTCGTTTTCCTTCCTTACTGTTTCGATTTCTTTGTTCAACTCCTCGATCTTCTTTCTAAGTTGTTCATTATTAGCATCATCAGTACTGCCAGGAACAGCGGCGTTACTGTTACTATCTTCYAGCTTCTTCTTCAACTCCTCGACTTCCTTATGAGCAGTCTCAAGTTGCGATCGTGTTTCCTTCAACTGTTCAATACGTTTAGTAATCTTTTCTTGGAATTCACGTCGTAGTTTAGCATGAGTATCTTTCAAGGCTTTAGTTTCAGCCTCCTTACTTGCTTCTAATTCCTTGACATCGGTTTCCTTCGCTTCGACTTCACGTTTAGCATCGGCAACTCGGCATTTCAAGGTTTCACGTTCCTGTTCAATAGCTGTTGTTTGAGTTTCAATTAACGCATACTTTTCTTCCAATGCTTTCTTTTCATTTTCAAGGTTGGTTTTATCTTGCTTAAGCTTCTCTAGTTCTTCAGGATCAACTCTGTTGTATTTCTTAAGGATCTGCTGTGTTTTATTCTTCCACATTTCATTGTCATCACTAATCAATTTGATCTGTTGATCTTTCTCCTCAATAACCGATGAAAGTTCGGCAATCTTCTGTTCTAGTGGTTCTTGCTTAGCATCCAACTCTTTTACCTCTTCTTCTAATTTTTTGAGCTGTCTGAGTTGCGATTCATTTTCTGATCTCAGAGAGTTATTACTTTCTCTTAATATATTAAGGTCATTAATCTTGTCCAAGAGTTGTTTATGTTCTTCTGCTTGCTTGACGGAAGAGTTGCTTACAGCAGCATCAGAACTGTCACCATTGTAGTTTGCCAGTTCAGCTCTTGCTTCGTCTAATGCTGCCAATGTGTGAGTCAATCTCTGTTGTAAGGTACTGCATTCTTGTAAAGATGCTTGCAATTGGGCATCAGACATTTCTTTTTCATTTCGCAAGAACGAAATGACTTCCCGTAATTCGCTTGAAGAATCGTCATCACCTTCTTCGGCACCTGTACTACCAATCGCTTTCTTGGTAGTTACAGAATGTTCCAATTGACTATGCAACAATTTATTCTGTTCAAGCAGCTTTTCACATCTGCTAGATAGATTGCTCATTTCTTCCTTCAAAGACTCCTTCTGGGCCTCAAAGCTTGTTTCGTTCATCGAAATGATTTCCTTATATTTGGCTACCTCGGTTGTTAAAGACACATTAGATTCTTTCAATTCATTAGTACTGGTACGCAGTTCTTGTAAATTACGGGCAGCTTCTGCATGGTTCATTAGTTCACGTTCATAGTTCTCTTGGGTTTGCTTAGTAATTTTCTCATGTTGCTGGATGTCAGCTTTTAATGTTGCAATTGTGTTATTAGAATTGTTCACTACTTCTTTGGAATCAGCCAGTTCGGCACTCAGTTTCTTGAGTTCTTCCTCCAAAGTCGATTTCTCAGTCTTGAATTCTTCTTCAGCTTCTGAGAGAGCAGATTGAAGTCTGGAAACTTCCTGCTGCAATTCCTGCACTTTATCTTCCAATTCCTTAGTCTTCTTTTCACTTTCACCAAGCTTCAGCTCCGTAGACGCTTTGTAATTATCATAAGTAGAAGTCAAAGATTGCAAGGCTTCCTCAGCACTGGTTGAAATAGATTGTAGGTTTACAATATGGCCCTTAGATTCAGACAACTCAGTTCTTGTGGTTTCCAGTTCTTTAGTTAACCTTTCAACTGTTTGGTTCAACCCAGTTTCAGCAGAATTAGGATCGTTGAGTCTTTCTTGTTTTTCTTTCTGGAGTTCAATCAATTCACGCTTAGTTATAACGAGATCTTTTTCAATAGATGAAAGCTTTATAGACATATCATTACGCTGATTTTGCAAGACCATAACTTCTTCTTTGCTCTTGAGAAGATCAGTAGATATCTTTTCATATTTCTTTTGGTTCTCATTTAAGTCAAACTCTTTACGAAGAACTAGTTTCTCGAATTCTTCATTTCTGTAATTCAGTTTTTCCTTGGCTTGATTCAATTGTTCTTCCAGTAAATCAATCTGTCCAGTGAGACGTGATCTTTGTTCCTTTTCATTAGTCTCTCTCTCATTAATCATTGCTTGGAAATTAGCAACCATTGAGTTCAATTTATTTCTATCTTGTAATAGTTCATTCTTATCTTCAACCAAACGGCTTTCAACTGATTTCCATAATGATTTCTCTTTTCTCAGGTTACTGATTTCAATCTTGAGCTTATCGGCTTCACTCTTAACTTCCACTAGCTCCTCAGCAACTTTTTCTGTACGATGATCTTGTTTGCTGATAGTTTCTTGCATCACTTGGCTTCTCTTCCTCATTTCTTCATTTTCAACTCTTACGAATTCCAAAGTCGATTGTAGATTTTTATATCTCTCATCAGAAAATTCCACTTGTGATTTTGCTCTTGCTAGTTGAATGCTTATCTGGGATTTTTCTTTTTCCACTGTTGATAGTTTTTCATTCAATGTTTTAATCAAATCCGAGCTCTCTGACTGATAATCTTCTAAATCGGTCCTGATACTTTCGATTTCCCTTTCCAGTTGAAGCTTTTCCTCTTCAAGTAGTTGTATACGATTATCCATGGATTCATTTCTACCTTGAGTACCAAAACCATTACTTTCTCCATTACCGTTATTGGCACTAGCACTATCTTTAACTAATTCTTTACTATCATACATATCTCTAAACATATCCCTTTCTCGTTTGATAGACTCGAGCTTTAGTTTCAACGATTCGTTTTCTTTTTCAACAAATTCTAATAATTTGGTTGCTTCTGCTACTGTCGAGCTTTCCATTGAATTCATAAACTGTTTCTGTTCTTTTTCTTTGATTTCCATTTGCTTTCCAAGTTCTCTAACTACCTTCAACAGATTTTGATTTTGTTGTTGTAATTCAATTATGTTCTGGAACACAACTAATCTTTCAGTTATTAGTTTATCGGTATCTGTTGAATCAGTAACAGTGCCAGTACTATTAAGTAGCTTTTGTAGAGACACGTGCTCCTGAGCAGTCAAAGGACTTTCGAAATCAGTATTGATTTTGATTTGAATCAGCAGTTTTTGTATTTGTCTTGAAAGGTCAATTATTTGCCGTTTACAAGAGTTTCGTTCATCTTCCACAGATTTCGTGAACTCTTCCTGATCATTAAGTTTCTGTTGTAGGGTCTCTTTCTCGGAGAGCAACTGTTCTACTGTTTTGCTCATTTCTACTAACTGATGTTCTGTCATATCAGCCTTCTGTTGAGTGGCTTCTAATAAAGGAGCTTTTACTTCCAGCTCTTTGATCAGTTCTTCTARTTGAAGTTCTAATGCTTCTTTCTTGGATTTTTCGTATTGGAACGACTTTTGCATCATCATGAAATCGGTATATAATTGGCTGATACTCAACGAGCCTTTTTGCTTTGCAACAATAGCTTTTGCTGAAGGCGTTAATAGATTAAAAGTTGATAAGTCGGTTGTAGCACTTAAACTTCTAATTGGTGTTGCTGGTGTTGTAGGAGCAGTAAGTGAATTGCTAATGCTGTTGGTATTACGGCTAGTATCGTTGCTATTGTTGGTAGTTTCATTGTTTTTTATCAAACTGGAATTTTCCTCACTTAAATTCTCTAACGTCTCCTCATAACGAGAAATCCGTGTTTCAGCTTCGGCCAACTTCGATTTCCACTCTTCTATCTCAACCTTCAGCTTCAGATTCTCGGCAATAACAGAACCACGTTGAGATTCTAAGGATTCTTCCAATTGTCCAATTCTTGCTTTCCTTTCTTCTGCTGATCGTTTATACAGCTCAATCAACCTATCCTTGCCAGACATCTCACGAGAGAAATCGTCAGTAAGCACAGAATTTTCATCTTTAGCCTTCTTGAGCTTCAGTAATGCTTCATCTAAACGTTTGCTGGTATCATTAAGTTCTTTTGCTGATAATTCCTTATTCCTTTGTAGAACAGACAGTTCGCTCTGAGCAGAGTCAAGTGATATTTGTAGGATAGATAACTGGGACGTTTTTTCCTTTCTATAAGAGCTGAATTCTTTTGATTTCTCAGTTAGTTCAGAATTCAGCCAATCGTTGCTCTTCTTAACGATTTCTAACTCTTGTTGGAGCTTCTCATTGGATAATTTCAGTGAGAATTCACTGGATTTACCTTTTTGAATCTCAGTTTCTAAACTAATGATCTTTTTTCTGTTATCAGAGTTGCTTTGATTCAAGGTTTCAATTTCTTTCTGCAATTCAGCTATTTCGTTGTTCTTTTTCTCTAATAGTATCATCACTTGTCTTTTCTCCCCACTTAGTTGGTTTATTTTATTAACTGCTGTTGTCTTCTCTTCACCTAACCCTGCGTTCTGAGAGATTTGATCTTTTAGGTCTATAATTTCTCTATCTAATGAGAAAACTCTGATTTTCAGTTCATTGTTTTCTGATTTATAGGTTTGCAGTGTTGACTCCAGTAATTTCACTTTTGATTGAGAAGAATGAATCGTCTGTTCTAAGTTGATATCTAGCAAAACTTTTTCACTTTTCAAAGTCTCAAGCTCTTTTGCCTTTTCAGCAAATTTAGCAATAACGTCTTGCGATAATGATGAAATGATAGTAATAGGAACGCTGAAGAATGTTGATAGGTATTGATTGTTGGTGAATAGTGATTCAACTTTTACTCCAGATGAAACATTCTTTGGTTGCAATGGTGTTGATTTACTTTCTACGGATGGTGAAGATGTCTGTTGCTCTAGCTGTAATTTTAGTTGTGTTGATGCCTCAGTCGTTCCTTCTATCGCTGCTGGTAGCTTTTGAGATATAGGTAAAGGGGTTGGGGTAGATACTTCGGTGTTCTTAGAAGGAGAATCCACATGAACTGATAGCTTTGTAGCATCAGTACGTTTTGGTGTAACCACTGGTTCGTTTTTAGTTGATGTAGATTCAGCTTCTATGTAGCTGGTTTCTTTTGGTTGAGTATCACTGTCGGATTCTTTTGCTTGATCCTCTACAGGGTTATCATTATTAGAACAATTGCCAGAGGACTCTAAAGCAGGTTCTGGTCTATCCATTTGTATATCTTTACTTCCAGCAGCTTTATCATTTCTTTCAATACTATCAGACTCTTGAGTTGTATCCGCATTTCCTGTTTCAAGCACGTTGGTCCCGCTTGTAGTGCCAGAGCTGGAACTATTAGGAGCAAATGCAGGTGGAAGGAAAGGCTGATTAGATTCTTTTATTTCTTCATTCACTGAACCTGATGATCTTGCTGCCTCTGTTGATCCTTCTTCTGAAGCTACTAGAACATCTTTACTAGTTTCAGAAGCATCAACCTCCGGTGATTTTTCTACTTGTTTGTCTTTCTCCATGACTTTCACGGGTCTTGATTTGATTATTACTCTCGTTGAGCTCTTTGCCAACTGATAAAACAGCTTCTGGTAGCTTCAAAAGCTTTTCCCTAGCTATTTCCCTATTCCTAGGTATTTATGCTTCAACTGTTGCTTCAATTGCTTTTTGCATACAGTGAGCCACCTAAAAACTAAACAAAATGCAAAACTCACACCATACATTCAGTAATGAGTGTAACTATCACAGTAAGTGTCGTATGGAATAGAATAACTATAAATCCTCACTTCCACATATCATCAATTCATACCAATTTTTGTTGATGGTCTAGATGAAATATGGAGTTGCCTTTAGGATGTTTATATAGGAAAGATTGAATAGTTCTACACCTAATTTGATTCATTTGTTAGTATCAATAGCTTACAATGTGATGTCTATCTTAGTACGCATACTCATACACACATATATTTCAGCCCAGCTGTTGTGCGATTTTCAAAACAAACTACAAACACAAACAGCTTGTAGAGGGGCAGACTGGAGATGAGAATGTGAAAAGGCCGGGTAATTGCGGGAGCAGTACGCGAGACTTTTAGGTGGGTTTTTGTTTTCAGGGTGAGTTATGAGACGGTTTTCTGCAATTGACTTGGAGCTTTGTGGACATAAAGGAATAGTGAGAGCTTGCATCGAATGAATGATAATGAGATCCGTAAGTTGAGTTGATAGATGAGATTTTTATGTGGTAGTTACTTTATACTAATGTTCGATTCCACTGACGAATCAGAACATAGCATTGAGTCATCTGATTAAAACACTCAATAGATCTATACTAAATATTYTATGTTTATTGATTGATATTGTGTGGTAGTCTATCTATTCATCAATTGGCTGCTGTTTCATCATCAGCGATAGTAATACTTTCGATTAACCAAGTTGATTGCCTTGAAAGACTTTATCTGGCGAACAAGTGAGTTCGCTAGTATCGCTAGGTTTTCTCATATTTCCAATAGAGCAAAAACTTTATCTTATACTAACATTAGATCTCTCAGACATCTCCATAGGTTCCCTGCCACTATACCTAAAAATTTGACTACAGGATTGATTACTACTACTAATTTTTCGAATAATATATGCATCATCTCGAGAAGCAGCATTGCAACTTTATCAGTATCTTACAGGCTGTATTCCAGCATGACTAGTAACATATTTGTTAAACAATTGCTCAATGACAGGCTCCAAACTGAACCAGAGGTTGATCCTTCAACTCAATCAAACTACAAGTCTTTCAATGTGCTGAACACAGTAATAGATCTGAAGATTGATTTTGATGCTGATGCTTGCAAAGGAAATGTGACCTTTAATCTGAAAGTTGTCAAACCAACTAAAGAAGTTGTTCTGGATACTTCATTCCTAGACATTCAATCAGTGCAAGTCAATGGAAAAAAGGTTTCTTATCATTTGGGAGAAAGAAAAGAGCCTTTTGGCTCTAAGCTTTCAATTCTCTTGCTCCAAGAGAAGTCTGCAGTTGTTGGAGATGAGTTGACTATAATAGTTACTTATGCTACTACAGATAGTTGTACTGCGCTGCAATGGTTCAAAGCTGAACAAACCGTCGGTAAGAAAGAGCCATATATGTTTTCACAATGTCAAGCAATTCATGCAAGATCGTTGTATCCTTGTTTTGACACTCCTTCTATTAAATCTACTTTTGATATCGGAATCACATCGAAATATCCCTGTGTTTCCAGTGGAAATCCTGTTGGCAATCCGGAACCAATTGAAGGAAATGACGGTCTTTTACTTTACAGGTTTCGTCAGCATGTTCCTATTGCTTCATATTTATTTGCCATTGCTTCCGGCGATATTGCTTCTGAATCAATAGGCCCTCGATCAAAAGTATATACAGAACCTAYTGATCTAGCTGCTTGTAAACATGAGTTTGAAGCTGATGTTGAACCTTTCATTCAAACAGCAGAAAACCTAGTTTTCCCTTACGAATGGAAAACTTACAATGTACTAGTTCTACCACCTTCTTTTCCTTACGGTGGTATGGAAAATCCAAACATTACATTTGCTACACCTACATTAATTTCTGGCGATAGGGAGAATGTTGATGTTATTGCTCATGAATTGGCACATTCTTGGAGTGGTAATCTTGTTACGAATTGCTCCTGGGAGCACTTTTGGCTGAATGAAGGCTGGACCGTTTATCTAGAAAGAAGAATCGTTGGTGCTATTCACGGTGAAGCAACAAGGCATTTCTCGGCTATTATCGGTTGGACTGAATTGAAAAAGTCAATTGAAAACATGGGTGCTGATAATGAATATACTAAATTGGTAGTTGATTTAAAAGGATCAAAAGATCCGGATGATGCATTTTCTGTTGTTCCTTACGAAAAAGGGTCAAATTTATTATTCTTGATCGAAACAAAGCTTGGAAAGGAGAAATTCGATCCTTTTATTCCATTCTATTTTAATAAATTCAAATCTCAATCATTAGATACTTACCAATTTCTAGATACTTTGTATGGATATTTCAAAGATGCTCCTGGTGCTGTTGAACAATTAGATACAATTGAATGGGATAAATGGTTATTTGAAACAGGAATGCCTCCAGTTACTCCAAACTTTGACACATCTCTTGTTGATGAATGCTACAAGCTAGCAGATAGGTGGATCTCTGTATCGGAAGGTTCTATAGATTTAGGAAATAAGGACAAAATACTAGAGTATTACTTAGATATATTCACTAAAGATGATATTGCAACGTTTAGTGCCAATCAGAATGTTGTGTTTTTAGAGAAACTGATCGAAGGAAAGCCAAATTTCAACTGGGCTGATTATCAATTAGCAATAAAATCTATGAGAGAGTTATATCCTTCAATAGTAACTTCTAAGAACTCAGAGGTGTTATCTAGATGGTATAGACTGAACATACTGGGACAGGAAGGGTCTGTATATCAAGAGTTAGCCAATTGGTTAGGAACTGTTGGAAGAATGAAATTTGTTCGGCCTGGTTTTAGAAGTTTAAAATCTGCTGACTTGAACCTTGCTAAACAAACATTCGAGAAGAATAGAAAGTTTTATCATCCCATTTGTCGAATGATGGTGGAGAAGGATTTGAAAAGCTCAGACTGAGCATTTGCCACTTAGTGTGAGAGATTCGCTCACTCCATTTAATGGAATATTATAAAGTTAATATCATAAAAGAAGAAACAGGTAATCATAATAGAAGAAACATGATCTTCTGCAATTCTTATCAATTCCAAATCAACCTATTTATCATCCATCAAATTCTTTATACCAGGAGATAGCTGTGAAAAACAAGAACTTTGTGATTACGTAGTATTTAATTAGAATAATTTTAATAGTCCGTTATAGCCTAATTTATATCACGTGTTTATGTGACCTAATGCCTACATTTACGCATACCTTATGTATCTCTCTGTCCGGATTAGTACTCTCACAATTTACACTTCAGAATTTATTCAACTAACGGAGAACCCACGCAACGACCAGGAAAACCACGCACCTGTCAGAGCTTAGTGACTCCGAATGATTGTATGGGAACTGCCGCCATTCAGAGCTAGTAATACTTTACTTACTTACAACTCCTTAACTTCTATTGAATAGGGACGTAGTATTGCTTGTACTGTTTTGTTTGCTTTACGTCTTTGTTTTCTTTGAAGAATCATCATCCCAAGTTACAAGGATAACAATAAATAGTAAGTTATCATTTTCCGCACGAATGGGAAATGAACGATAGAGCTACCCTATCCTGTAAACCAAGTGGTTCCATCGCGTTGATAGAACGAGTTATCCAAATAGTTCAAGTTTACTAACGATTGTTATAGATTCAGGATGCAGATGTATGTGATAATTATGATAGGAAGTTTGAATGAGAAGTAGATTGAGAAGAGAATTGAGAGCAGTGTTGAGCTTTAGGTATTCATTCTTAAGTTTTGATGATTGGGAGCTGAAAATTGAGAAGGTTGTCAGCAGTGGAGTGTCTATTAAAGCAACCCTCAGTTAATGATTGTATTCGTTTCATAGAAGGTCAACATAGTTCTTGAAATCTATGAATAATAGTTCTGTGTTATCATGGTCGATTTTCACACTAGCAAATGATAACACTACGTTATAGTCAACATTGTGAAGATAGACACAGTCAACGAGCGAAATGAGCAATGAGAACGAAGTCTACCATTTAAAAAAAAACGCAACCAATGATATACATTATCCAAAACAAAAGTTTTAGATACAATTAGTGGTACTATGTCTTCCAATTCTCATATATCAATTTGAAAAAAGATCAACCATTACTATTATTATTGATTACTAACATATACTATAGTTTTGTTAAGACCTTAACTGGTAAGACTATTACCTTGGAAGTTGAATCTTCCGACACTATTGACAATGTCAAAAGCAAGATTCAAGACAAGGAAGGAATTCCACCAGATCAACAGCGTTTGATCTTTGCTGGTAAGCAATTAGAAGACGGAAGAACTTTGTCTGACTACAACATTCAAAAGGAGTCTACTCTCCATTTGGTCTTGCGTCTCCGTGGTGGTATCATTGAACCATCTCTTAAGGCTTTGGCTTCTAAGTACAACTGTGAAAAGTCCATTTGCAGAAAGTGTTATGCTCGTTTACCCCCAAGAGCCACCAACTGCAGAAAGAGAAAGTGTGGTCACACCAACCAATTAAGACCCAAGAAGAAGCTCAAATAAATGGTTTCGCTCCTTATCACGTCTTTATCAAAGTTGGGTTTTTTTATGTGGAATTGAAACTTTGAAGCTATATTTTTATGACAGTTCTCTAATGTCAAATTTCTGGTGGATAATATGAGTTGGTATTGATTCATATTTTTTTCATTACATAGAAATAATTCTTCTTTGAATTTAATAAACATCACAGTTAATCACAGTTAACTTTGGATATGTAGTTTATGAATGAAATGTATGGGAAGTTGTATGTAAGCTGTTTATAGTATCAGCATGTCAGTCGATCAATCAATCTTTCAAGTGATCAAGTATTCATTTATATTCGCTCCTTGAATTACGGAAATTTCGAATGGAGGCACAAGTCATTATAACGAGTGACCTATTATTTATTTCTTTGACTCATCGCTTGCTATTACCGATTGTTTTTGTATCTACAGTAACAATTTCCTTCAACCCATCTATCTCTTCCTACGTAGCTACTGATGTCTACCCAAGAATGCTCTTTATAAAAACTAACCTGTTTATTTGGTATAAATTCACTAATTCCTAGTATACTATCCTTTTCATTTGAAACAATAATACAATTCTTCTACAAATCATTAGTCAATTGACCTTCTTCCTCTACTTCTTTTTGTTCCCTCACTACTCAAACTCTTCTGACCCGAACTTCCTCCTCCATCTTTTCTACCAACAGGAACAAGCATGAAATCTGACATTTTGGCCAAAGGATAAACCTTCTTCAATACTTCGTGTAGCTGATGTCTTCTAATAGGCTTTGCAACAAAAGCATCCATACCAGCCTCTAAGCAAACATTCACATTACTTTCATCGGCAAAGGCTGTTAAAGCAATAATGGGATTCTTGAATCCTAACTCTTGTCTAATCACTTTTGTTGCCTGGATACCATCAACTTTTGGCATTTGAACATCCATAAATACTATATCATATAAACTATCAGTTTCCACGGCCACTCTAATAGTATCAATAGCTTCTCGTCCATCATTAACAAAAGTCAGATCTTGAAATCCATCAATCTTAAGCATTCTTTTGATAACCTCCTGATTTACCTTATTGTCTTCAGCAATCAGAATCTTTAAAATGGACGGTGAAAGAATTCCTAAGGTACCAGGAGATACTTGCTCAGGACGGTTAGTTGTCGAATCGTGTCCTTCCTTTCCTTGTTCATACGACCCTCCAGAAAACATTGATGCTGATTTGGCTGCTTCAAACGTTGCTTTTGGTAAACGAAGACTTCTTCCTCGTCTTCTGCTGATTGTAGCACCAGAAGTAGATGATTTAGTATCGGCATTTGACGTAGCATTCAAAGCTTCTTGTTCAATATTTGGAGACAACGATGAAGACGATATCGTACTTGGTGATTCCACACTATCCACGATATTTGTTTGATTCGAACCTGTAGTTTCCGTTATTTCTAATCCGATGGGAGAATCTCCCGTAGTAGATTCGTTCACAGGTTGATTCTCTGATACGCCAGTAATTTCAGAAGTTACATCTTCTTCGGCATTGGAAACCATTTTCTTATCTTTTTCCAATATCATTTCGGTATCTTCTACATCTTTATCTAAACTAGTCTTAGAATCGGAAATAATACGGGGATCGACTTTACCTAACTCAAAATTAGATTTTCTCTTCAATAACGATTTGCCAGCAAGTTTCATAGTAACAGGAACTGGAAGTGAAACATTTTGCTCTTCTGCGCCTTTCCTTGATTGACCATCTCCTGATTCTGAATCGTCCTCATTAGCATGGTCTAACTCTTCATCGATTTCTTGTTCAAACGTCTGTTCTCCAGAATCGCTGTCGTTAGTTCCATCATCAGAACCAGCTTTCGTAACCTCTACTTCTTTCACTTGCATTAAAGGTACTCTAAAGGTAAATGTAGAGCCCAGTCCAAGAGTGGATTTTAGCTGCATTTCACCATGCATCAAAGCAGCTAGCTGTTTGCAGATAGAAAGCCCAAGACCTGTACCACCATATTGTCTTGATAGAGTCTGATCTCCTTGAACAAACGGCTCAAACACTTTCTGTTGTAAATCAGGGGCAATTCCTGGTCCTGTATCTTCAACTTCGAATTCAAATACATAAGTTTTCGGTTCAATTGGTTTAATCTTTGTTCTAAATCTTCCTTTAGTATTCGAATGAGACGCAGTCTCGCCATGTGCCCCTGGTCTTTTCAGAAAAGATTTCTGATTACGTGATCTATGGCTAACAGCATCAGTATCATCTCGCGAACTCCGCTCGAGAGAGTCCCCGTAGACTGATGCAGAACCAGGTATTAATTCGGATTTTCCTGACATCTGGGACACGATATCTTCATATAACTCGTCTTCATAAGCATCATTGGCCTCTAAATAAGCTCCAATGTGCTTTTTAGGGAAGTCTGACCTGTTGTTAACTGCTCGTTTAGTGCGGCCACTACTACTGCCGTTAGTACTATCGCTATTATCTGTTTCATGATAACTTGTTGTTTGCTTTTCCTCATTTCCCTCTGATATAGTAGCAGACACTGGAGACTCTGCAAACTCCTTAGCTTGACGAATTGCTTCCATGCTGGAGTAAACAGATTTCACATTAGAAAATTCTTTAAACATTGCTTGAACTGTCCCAGAGTTCTTTTTCACACTCACAAACTTAAATCCACTTTTCCTACTTTCTTCTTCATCATATTCTCCCACTAAACGGATTCGGACTTCAACAGCACCATATTCTGGAGTGAATTTGATTGAATTGGAAACCAAATTCATCACAATCTGTATAATACGATTGGAATCTCCCATTAATGCCATTCGTTCTAATGCTTGAGGTATCAATTGAATAGAAAGTGCTACTTTCTGATCCTGAGACAGCTTGGAGAAGATAGATTTCACCTGCATAGCAACTTCTAATACTAAGAACTCTCTAGGMTCTAGCTTAGTAGTTTTCACTTGATTCTTTGAGAATGTAAGCAATTCAGTAAGAATATGAAGTAATAATTCCCCCGATCTGAAGATCAGTTTCAATGATTGTCGAATCTTTGAAACGTCTCTCTCTGCAATGGCAATTTCAGTCATACCAAGAATACCATTAAGCGGAGTACGCAATTCATGAGATATATTAGCCATAAAGACAGTTTTCGCTTCATTTGCGCTTTCAGCTTGGAGTTTAGCCTTTTCCAGTTCCCGAGTTCTATCGCGAACCCGATCTTCTAAATGATTGTACTGTTTCTCTAATTCATCCGTCATCATATTGAAAGTCGTCGTAAGCTCGGTAAGTTCGTCCCGAATCAATCTCCCGGTTTCTGGAATGCGGGACGGAATTCGGAAGCCGGGAGTAACCGGTGAGGGAGATGTTGATGAAGGCCGAGGATTAGATATGGCGTATGGGTGTAGATTCTCTTCTATTTCTACCTCGGCAGGGCAAACTGCTACGGTTGTTTGTTTCTCTGGATCTGCTACATAGGAATCAATTCTAATAGACGGAGAGTATCCTCCTGGGTGGCCCCGCTTCAGCTTCCGTCTTAGCTTACCACTAAACTTAAAATGCTTTTTATAATGAGTAGAATCATTATTGCGGCTTCCAACATCAGTTCCTGTAGCAGTGGCTGAAGAAGTTGTAGTACTAGCTCTACCTCCGGAGCCTACCGGTGTATGGACTCTCCTCTCCTGAGTGTCTCCCGGTTTCTCCCCATTCCCGATTTCCGAGTCTGATTCATCATTATCTCCATCATATCCATTATCGTTTCCGGTCCCGCTTCCTCCCCCAGCCCCGCCGGGACCTTCGCCCGATGAAGGTTTGTTTCCTACTTGGTTATTGTACTCGTATTCTTCCATCAGCTTCTCTTGTTGTATGCGGTAATTGGTGGTTTGTTCAGTTGCTCTTTTCAGGTTCAAAATAGGTCTCACAGCAAAATGAGCTATTGGAAGAGTCAAAACACACATGAACACAGCAACTCCTAAAACAGTTCCAACAATCATGGATGTTAATTGTCTACTGGGTAGCATAAAATCATATTGAGGTTGTTCAACCACAGCCGCCCAAGAGATAGCAGGTAGGCCTACTTGTGAGTACCCAACAGCTACTTTCTCGCCTAATGGATTAGTGATATCTACTTGAGTGCCGGAAGCATTGGAAACTAATGCGTTCTGAGCAGGTCGGTAACTTTCAATAGGAAATGAATCCTCTAGTATACTGTAGTCATAATCATTGGGGTTGAAAACGTAACGGAAGTTTGTTATATTTGGATACTCAGGTGTTTGGTATGACATATTGCCATATAGACCTTCCAGCATGACCACTTGGCCTTGTTGAATACCTGTTGTATCGTTAACAGCAGAATAGATAGTATCAGCATTCACAGCCACAGTAATGTATCCAGCAGCAAATTTTTGTTGTATAAGCACCGAAGTGTTTGCGTAAATTGGAACAGATATAGACATGGCATAACTATAGTTTCCAACAAAGAAAGGACCACTGATAAGTCCACCACTATCATAGAGCACCGAAGGAGCAGAGAAATTAGAATTCAATGGGAAAAGAATGTCATAAAGATCCTCTGTTATGTTGACATTAGAAAAATTGTTTCTAGTAGCTACAATCTCATTAAATCCCAAATCGTAAACAGCACCACCATAGAAATTGTCTGACGTATCGACAAACGTTTGAGCTGCAGTTGCTATTTGGCTGATCAATGTCTCAGAAGTGTTGCCAGCTTGAACAGATACCAAAGGTTGTTGCAAATCGTCTCTTGAAGAATACCAGTAGATTTGGTAATAAGTACTTAGAAATGATTGTTGTATTTGTGAAGCTTTCAGTTGTGCCATTACTTCTAGCCTCTCCTGTCGTAAGGTTAAAACATTATTTGAATTGTAGATACCAGACACAATGGAAAGGATCATCAAGGAGAATAGCACTGAGATACATACTAAACTTATTAGCTGAGTTCGTATTCCAATTCTGATCTGCCGTTTGGCAATCCTGGCTTTAATTTTGTCCCAAAACGATATATGCATTTTGAGATTTTCTTGTGATGATTCTCTGATATTTCGTTAAGGTATATTGCATTTGGCTGTAGTTTAGTGTATAGAAGCAAGAGCAGAGTGGTGTGGTATGAAGTTAATGTATAGCCACTCTAAATACAAAGTTTAACTGCTGTAACAATGAGCGTGTAATATTTTGTATATCTTTCACTTGTTATTTGTTTGTTACTTGACGGTTGTGTTGATTTAATACAACAGTGATGTGGTGCAAATATGCTTCTGCAGATATCCAATTGCTTGCTGGTTCTAGCAGACGCGAATTCTTGTAAAAGACCAAGCAATCAATATATATTACAGTAAATTTCAAATAAGAATGTAAACTTCTTGGTTCTCAGCAGGTTGAAATAAAAGATAAAACAAAAACAGTGATTCTAAAGTAAACAAATGCGAAAGTCCAGCTCTCATTTACGTCTGACATTAGAGGTGTTGCATATAAAACAAAACCGTGATTATCTAAATGGAATAGCAGTCTCGAGTTGATTTTCTGTTCTGTTCTTTCCAACAAAAAGGCTGAAATACTTGCAGGTGATACTGAACAAGAGAAAAGTCTTGAATGTGGGAATAAAACCCGAATGTTCAGTCCTAAGGCTTGCTTGGCAGCTATGATTGACTCCTCAGGAGTCTGAACAAGCTGATTGTCAACTAAACYTTCTGCAGTGTTTTGAGCAAGTCTCCAGCGAGCAATAAACCAGGATTAACAGGATAAATCATCAGTTTACAAGGTGGTTGATTCAGCTAAAATACTGATTGATCCGTTGAAACACCGATTGTCTGTTGTTCGTACTTACGGCTATTAATAGTGTTTGATACTGTTAATGTGTCTTAAAAGAGGACATTCGGTTGTAACGAAGATGTTTGCTGATGAGAGGAAACAGCCCTTTCAATGATTATGTAATCATATCGTCACTGAAATTAGTTTATTAGGTTGGACAAGTGCACCAAATGTGCATATTAGTGCATATAAAGGAGGAGGGTGGATGAGTGACAAGTTGAGGCTAATGTTGAGTTGGCTGCGTGAATTAGTCAAAATACAAAACCTTTTTCTGGCTGGTGGTTATGATTAGATACTGCTATTGTTAGGGTATAGCGTAGCCAATAACTGAAAAAAAAATTTTGGTAACGGATTATATTCTGTTGACTTATTGTAGATTTTCTGGGAGAGCTAGGAAATGAAGKTCAATACCAAAACTGCAGTTCCCAGTCTAGTTTGAACTCTAACTTTATTTGGCATCATTACAAAGTTAAAATTTTTCTTTTCTTATTTGAAAAAATTATTTAATGATGATGTGATCGCTAACTGAGATAAAGGACGCGACTTAGATCAATTGACACGACAGCACGATTACTGCTACTTGAGTTACGTATTTTAGCTACTCTCTGAAATGAGTTTCAAAAACAATTCAGATTATAACATGTTCAGAATAGGATCCAAATTAGCTCTTAAAAATATCTATTCTCATTAGTACTAGGTTCCTTCAGAATTTATGACACTGCCACCCAAAATATCCGGACATTCCATTGTCACATCCTTGTCCAACAAAAAGTAATGAGGCTCATGAAAACTCCAGTGATCGGAAAAATACCCGTACCATTCACTTGGTTGAGGCTTGAAGCATGTTGGACATAAAATTCTTTCGTTTGTTCCATTTATTTTTATTTTCTCAGTCGAAAAGGGCTAAACATTAAAATTTATTCCCTTTTATCCCAACATTCGGCTGGATAGTGCATCACCACATTACCTCCTTTCATATAGTCGTCTGTTCTCAACTACAGTATACCAGTAATTCTCGTACTCAGACTTAAACATCTTGTTCATATTTTTGCCTACTGGTGATTTTGTTCGTAACGTCTTCATTTATTTCGGTTACGCTTCCAATTCTCATCAAATGCTCCGCTTCATACATACTCTCTCCAATCAAGCATCACTTTTACTTTCTTATCAACCATTCATATATCGTTTCCGAAATCTTTGGCGCAACATGCAACTAAAAATCCCAACTAGGCAATATCTTACTCTATTTTTCAAAGTAGCCTCAAACTCTATTTCTTCCTCTTCCCAGTCAGCCTAAACTTTCTCCATATTTCGTTCCTCTCTTTGATGACACTGCTTTATTATCACTATTAGTATGAATAATCAATCAATCACACCACAGACTTTTTCTTATTGTTTTGTAACTAATAATTGCACATTTGTTTGTCAACTATTGCGTTCGTTGTTAGATCTTGTTATTGTCTAATTCATATTAAAGAAACGTGTTTTTATCAAGCCAATTATCCGGTTCAGCCTGTTTCCTCACTGCCTTGAACCAGTCAGTAGCAACTGAGCTTATTTATTGTAGTTCTATAATTCTATTGAATTAAATCAATCCTTTTATTAGTTTCAAAATGGGCCAAGATTCTGATAAGTTACTGGAAACAGAAGGAGGATCAACTTTAGTTGTTTCAACAAAAGAAATGGAAGAAGGATTGAAATCAGCTTCTGATAGTTTGTCATCAAGAGCAGCATCACCAAATAGAAAAGTATCATTGTCACCACATCGTCCTTTTAACCCATTTCCAAGTAAAGGTGAAAATGACTCTTCTTCTGGTTATGTTTCACTATCACATGCATCATCGATATCCAATCAATCGCAGCCTTCAGTTGATGATGTGATGAACCAAAGTGCAATTGCGTATGGTGAAAAGAAGAGTCCTGAAGAGTATGAAGAAGAATTGAAGCCAAAATTRCCTGTTGGTGGGTTATCAAATCTTTCAATCGACGATAGAAAAGGTGGTCGTTTAGGATACAAATCACCTTTGTTTGATTCTCCTAATTTGAAGTATATTAGAGATGATTCTGCAACAAGAGAAGTCAGTCCTTCTAGAGATGAATTAGCATCCGAAGGTGCACTAGTTGGTGATCATGAATTCGATGGAGCTGAACCTGGTATGGAAGAAGTAATTGAAGAGGCTTACAGTCAAGTTGAAACAAAACGGCCTACAATTGCTGTTGATGGTACTATGCGTCAAGCTACTACAGAAAGAATTCCTGGTGTGAAGCCAAGTGGATTGAGGAAACAACAACATATTGATCCAAATGATGGAGACGATGATGAAAAGGAGACTGAAAACGATGATGAAACTAAGGAAAAGAGTTCTGGTGACTCAAGCACTACCAAGAAGTCTCCAGAAGCTGATTATACTGTTTATTTGTACACTTCATTGTCTTCAGCATCAAGAAACATTGTTTCTGAAACAAATAGATTAGCAACAATCCTGAAAGCTAATGGAATTGATTTCAAATATGTTGATTTAGCAACTGATGAAGCGGCTAAAAGATTGTGGAAGTGGAATTCAAAAGGTCGTAGTTTCCCTGGTTTAGTCAGAAATAAGGAGATTATTGGTAATGTTGCTGATATCGAAGAGGCAAATGAACAAGGATTATTACGTGATTTGATCTATTCTGATTGATTTAGTTTAATTGATTCTGCCTTTTGATTATTCTTGATGTTTTATTGTATACATTTAGAATTTATTAGCGTAGTTCGTTACTCATAAGTTGATATAGTTACAATGATGTTACTGTGGAGTAAATTGACACAGTTGGCATATACTATAAATCAATAGTAAAAGTAATCAGAGGTAGTATCACGATAGATCAACGTTTTAAATTAACAAATTAGCAAATTAACAAATTAAAACGAAATACTACCAGTTATTATTTAATTACTAATCATTTTCTTTCATGTTAATCTGTTGAAATGAAGTGTCATATTCTGTAAAGTAAATATAATATCTTCTACGAATGAATCAAGACGTGTCGCGTCAACACAAATCTACAGTGAATAACTATGGTGCTGAACGTAATAGATATTCCTTCTATTCTCAGTCAATCCATTCTCAACCCCAATTTCTTTATTACAATATAACTTGTGTATGATCTATTCGAAACTATCTATAATCGTTGTCAGATACCAAGTAAAATGCTATCACTTAGAGAAACCAACACCATATGCTGTCAATTCTGTCTTATTTTAAATTTCACATTAAGCACAATTTTTTAAACACCCCCAACATGTAAAACAATAATAAACTTTCATCCATGCATGAATATGCATAACGTCCGAACATTTGGCGTTATGATATCCGATATTTTATTTCCACATTAATCAATTTTTCAACTTTCACTCGTTTCTAGTACAAATAATTCACTGATACATATCATTACAACTATAGATGTTACCTTAATTGGCATTACTTCAAAGTACTTTTTTGCAACCAAGGAGAGCTCTCTTAGCATATTAACCTAGTTTATCATGTATCGTGTACAATTGAAACTAGCCACTTTATCTAAGCAGGTGATCAGGCAGGTTCCTCAGGGACTGTGGACCAGACCTTTCACTAACTCCTCAATACAACTCAGCAATGACATTTTGAATGGATTACCGCCAAAGAAACCGAAAATTTCCAGATTTTCGAATCCTTTCAAAAAGGAGTCAAAACCTGCGAATGCCACAAATACAGATCAGACTAGTCATGTGCAGGAGTTTTCTGAACCAGCGAACAAAGAGCATACACAAAGGCATAGCACTAATCGATCAGAATCCACATCTCAGAAAGATCACAGAAAACGTCAACAGAGCCAACAGAACCAGCAGAGCCAACAGAACCAGCAGAGCCAACAAAATCAGCGAATTCGGTCTCAGCAAAAAACTCAGAATAACCACAAAACTTCTACGGATAAAGGACTTTCAAATCTCATTTTTAGAGCAAACACTGGCAAATCAATGAACAATGAATCGTCACGAGAAAGAGCCACATCACGGAAACATCAACGGAGATCAATAAAGCGGAAGATATCTATCCCCCAATTTGTTTCCGTTTCAACCCTTGCCAATATTCTTTCTGTTCGGTTAAACTATATCCAATCGAAGATGGATGATTTAGGATTTGAAAACGTATCCCATAACCATATGCTCGATCCTGAAACTGCTGGTTTGATTGCTGACGAGTTTGGATTCGAAGCAGTCATAGAAGAAGAACAGGATACATTATTTGATGTATATCCGTCACCACCACCAGAGGACATCTCCAAGCTTCCTCTAAGACCTCCCGTGGTTGCTATTATGGGGCACGTTGATCATGGGAAAACTACTATTTTGGATTATCTTCGTAAATCGCAAATAGCAGCTTCAGAACATGGAGGTATTACACAAAGAATTGGTGCATTTTCTGTGAAATTACCATCGGGAAAACTGATTACTTTCCTTGATACCCCTGGTCACGCTGCTTTCTTGAAAATGCGTGAACGAGGAGCTAATATTACCGATATAGTCATTCTAGTTGTAGCAGCTGATGATTCAGTTATGCCTCAAACGAAAGAAGCCATCAAACATATCAATGCAGCAGGCGTCAATTGTATTGTCGCTGTGAATAAAGTAGATCGTGAAGATGCTGCACCTCAGAAAGTTATTGCTGATTTGGCTGAGAACGAAATCCTTTGCGAAGAATACGGTGGTGACATACAAGCTGTACGGGTTAGCGGTAAAACAGGCTTTGGTATCGATGAACTAGAAGAAGCCATTTTGACGTTGAGCGAAGTTTTAGATGTTCGTGCTGATCCCAAGGCTAAAGCTGAAGGTTGGATCATTGAAAGTCAAGTGCGTAAGGGACAAGGAAGTATCTCTTCAGTTTTAGTTCGTCAAGGTACTTTGAAACCAGGAATGATTGTAGTAGCCGGTAAGTCTTGGGCTAAAATCCGTTTACTCAAGGATGAAAATAGCAAAACTATCAAGTCTGCAGGACCAGGAACCCCTGTTGAAATTAGTGGTTGGAAAGAACTTCCTGAAGCTGGTGATGAAGTACTTCAAGTTAAAGATGAGGCTACTGCTAAGAAAGTTGTTGTAAGTAGACTGATTAGAGAAAAACGTAAAGAACAGGCAAAAGACATTGAGATTTTGAATGAAACAAGGCAGAAATTACTTGATGAAGCTCGCGAGAAGGAAAAGTTAGAAGAGTTACGTAAATACGGGYTGAATCCTGAAGACATTGAAAGTGAAGGTAAAACAACAGAATCATCAGAAGATGCTTCAACCAAAAACGATGAATTCGAGCATCAATCTATTCCTATGATTATCAAAGCTGATTTCTCGGGATCTGTTGAAGCTGTAACTGAAGCTGTATCTGGTATTGGGAATAACCAAGTCTCATGCTTTGTATTAGACAGTGGTGTTGGTCCTTTGAGTGAATCGGATATTGATTTAGCTATCTCATCAAAAGCTGAAATATTCACATTCAATGTACCTCTATCGAAAGAAGCTGAACATAAAGCCGAAAGAGCTGGTGTTCCTGTTCATAATCACACTATTATCTATAAGTTAATTGAAGATGTCACTGAGACTTTGAGTGGCCATCTACCATCTAAGACTGAAATTTCCACTATTGGCGAAGTTTTTATTAAAAATGTGTTTTCTATTACTAAGAAGAAGTCTGTGGTTAAAGTTGCTGGTTGCAGAGTTAATTCTGGTATTGTTAATAAGAATTCTCTCGTTACTGTTCTAAGAAAGAATAAAGTGGTATATGAAGGAAAGATTAAAACTTTACAGCAAGGTAAAAATGAAGTGAGTTCTGTCAATAAAGGTGTTGAGTGCGGTTTGAGTTTTGATGGTTGGGATGAATTTGAGAAGGACGACGTTATCAATGTTATCGAAAAGAAAGAGGTAAAACAGCACTTATAATTGAGGCTTATAGCCAAAGGAATCGGCGTAATAATTATTTAGGACCATTAGTAGACTGTGATGTGATTATATGAATCTTGTACATACAACTAAAATAGATGAATTTATTATATATGTCTAGTTTATGTAGAAATGGCTAGATAGATTTGATGATCTACTATTGAAGGAGAAATGTAATAATAGTAGTGGTAGGTTTAGTTCTTTATAAGCTCATCAAAACAAAACATTATTATGCTCTCAACGGTAGCAAAACTTATATTGAATATATCAACAGTGTTTATAATCACATATCAACAGCTTTATAATTCTGACAGATTTAATTCCGTCAATAATTTACTCCTTATTCAGACATTTATACATTCCTACGAGAACCGACCAATCATCATCTACAGCTACTCCCATTGAATACCAACCCATTCTTCAACATACGCAACTCCTTCATCATCTAATTCACCACACCAATCATCTTCGGCCGTACCAACTATAATAGTTCCCCATTCCATACCACTAATCAAATCTCCTCCTTTTTCCAATAGAGATATCAGCCCTGGCATCAATTGCAATTCAAATACTCGATCTGATCCGGACTCATTCAATTTCGGAATCACATTTTTACTACTATGTCCATTTGCTGTTTTAAGAAACAACTCTGCTATATTATCCTTTGAACTGTATAATAGCGGTCTAGCACTCAAATTGTATCTTAGTATTTGAGAACTGTTCATTTCAACGATTTCAGTGAAATGAGTAAAGGTTTCATCTAAACTCACTTGTTTCATAATATCTGATTCGACTGATTGTAGTTTCTTGATCTTGGATGATACTTCACCATCATCTTCTGTTGATTCTTCTTCTATTTGAATGTTCTGGGTGTCAAATTTGGATTTGCTTGATTGTTTCAATGATTCTTCCTCAACATAAAGAAAGTATGCTGGATATGATGGTATATCTCGGTTGAAACTACCGGGAGTTGTAATTGGATCAGAAAATGAAGCTGATAATGCTGTTTCTGAATCTGAATTTGACTTTGGTTCTTGATTCTTAGTTTCCTGTTGTGAACCTTTATCTTTATTTTTTCCTTCGTCTTTTGTACCAGCATTATCCTTACCTGAAGATACATTACTATTACCACTAGCAAAAGGATTCGCGAATGGATTACTTTCGATTCCAGAACCTCCAAAAATTGCTGATCCAAGTGTCGCTAGTTTTTCTCTTGCTTTCTCTTCAGCCAACTTTTCAGCTTGGTTCTTCTTTTCTAGTAAAGCCTTCTCTGCTTCATGCGCATGATGTTTCATTGCTATTTTCTTTTCATCTTTCCTAACTCCTCTGATAGCTCTGATACAACCATCTTTCTTGAAACATTTATTATCTTTACAACCTAAAACATAGATAATTCTATCGTAATTTTGATCTTCTAATGGAGCATAAGCTTGCACTAATAATGATAGGGGCTTACTACAAATTTTGCAAGTTAATAGATCAGATTTTGGTATAYTACTTCCTAGCCAAAGCTGTGAATTGTTAGTTAACTGTTCACTAAAAAAGATATTTCCCATTTTTTCTTTTTATCAGTTAAATCAAGCAAAAAGGTTGAAAYTACTTACAGGTTGGCCTCCAGCAAATGTATCTTCAATTGTTATCTCATCATTCAGTTCAACACGTTTATCCACAAATGCCAGAAAGGTAGGAGTATCATTTGAGTAATCAAGCTCTTCATCTGACGATGAATATCCATCCTCGTTTATATTACGGCTAGTACTCATTTCGACAAACAACTTATACTCAAATCAGTGAATAACCAATTGATGATTAGTTGAACTTTACTGATGTATGAATGCGAATGAACCACTGGTATACCTGATAGTTTGAGTATGTACTTATCTGACTAACAGAAAGTTGGAAGAAATATGGGAAACAGTTATCAATTTCAACTGTTTAGTAGAAAATGATCAAGAAACCTAAGATGAATAGTTGTTGAATAGCAATATATTGGTGTATTGTAAAGAAAGAGAAAAGCTGAGAAAAAAAGATGAAAATATAAAAAAAATTATTATAATGCATGCTGGAAAGGGAATTAATGTTTCGAAGAGAGATCAATAGATCAAATAGGAAGTTGAGTTCCAGATGTAGAATGAAGTTACTCGGCTGTGCATATCAGTGGCATACTAGCAATACTGTTGCTTGTTTGTGGTATGGAAAGAGGAAAAGTTGGCCGTTCTGAAGAAAACGGAAGTTTTTATTAACCTCATAGTGGTGCAACAATGAGATTAAAACTTTTCAGTTTAGTCTTATTATACGGAGTTTTCAAGTAAACAGGATGTTTCACTTGATAAATAGATGATCAAAGGTAGTTTAAACCATAAAAAAAGCTTTACGAGAACCTTAATAGAATTCTAAATTTTATTGAGCTGGTAACAGTCTCCTATAGCAAAAGAATCACTTAATCTTATGTTTACATTACTTTGCATAATTTTAATTATATTAATTTAGTAACAGTGAGAGAATAATAATTATTTCCATCCCCATATTTTCAATTTYATCTCATTAAATCCTTATGATGGTTACATTGGAGCCCAGATTCACAAGTATGCAGTGTTATGCAATGTTGATTCCTTTGCCAACTTTAAATTGAATCTTATAATCAAAATTTAAGAAATCAAAAGACAATGAAATACAGATCAAACTCTCATCATTTATCACAGGTTTTTCTGTCAGAAAGGAAGATTATAACTTTAGTAACAGCTTTCAATCAATTGTGTCTTGGGCTGATCTCATTTTTACTAATAATGTACATCCCGAGATTCCCAGTTTCCTACATCTCTCAGAATGATTAAATGTTCAAATTAGATTTAAACTAGATAGACTATGCAATAATGAATATACTAAAAATACATAAGAGGAAATGAGAATGAATTATTAATACATAGCCACGTAACTAAGTGACTTACCAACCATATTGATCACGGTTGATCTTTTCGATGAGATCATCAATGGCTTTAAAATTTGAATCCTGTAAAGCAAATCTTCTATGACGCTTTGATACGGTATGCGCTGCAAGGTCATCATACTTCTCACGACAATTCTCACAATATCCGCTGGTATCTTCTTTTGCTTTTTGTTTTGAGGACGATTTCTTTTTTTCAAATAACTTCTTCTTCAATGACTTCACTTCCTTTGATGCTTGAGCTGTGGCTGGACCAAGCCCATTGCCATTCTGAGCGTTATCACCAGATTGAACWAATGACCGTGCTGTAGATGTTACAGTGGACATATTCACTCCCGATGCAGTYATTTCAAAGAATCTACCATTGGTCGCAGTTGAAGTTTCAGCTCTACTGTCACACATAGTTCCATTTACTTTAGAATCATTTGTATGAGCTCCAATGTTGTTCGCGATAGTGCTGGAGCCTTTATATGTTTCATCATTATTACCTTTTGAGTTGGTTCCGTCAGCCTCACATTGAGTTTTACCTGCAAGCAGTTCATCACGATCTCCATTTATGTTGCTCATAAGACTGTTGGAATATGCTTTCTTATCATTTCTTTCTTCTTGCTCTTCTTCATTTTCATTGCCATCAGCAATACCTTCCTCATCCTGTTCCTCATGCTCCTCATTATCACCTTCTTCTTCCTCTTCTTCATTGAAATTACTAATATGATTCTTATCATTGTTATGATTTGTTTTTTCATTTTGATACTCGAGAGTATCATGCTGTTTGCTTTCGACCGTGGTGCCCCTCCTTCCATCTTCTTCAAGTTCAACTTCTACTTGCTCTTCATCATCAACCGACTCTTCCTCACCATCATCGTCTTCTTCCTGACACTCTTCTGCCATCTTGGTTTGATCCTCGGCTTCCTTTCCACCAGGATCTCCATTCTCCTCTGCAACTATCAACTCTTCTTCCTTCTCATTATTGTTTTCCGCCTGACTGTCTTCCATTCCAACGTCAACATCTTCAGCTTCTTCATCTGCCTCCTCCTCATCATCGTTGTCATCAGCGTCATCATCTTCCCCTTCTTCATAATCCATACCTGATTCATCTCTACGTTTCCGCTTCCTATTCTGCATCTTCAGCATCTTATCACGTTTCTTCATACGTCCAACCTCCTTATAACGTTCCTGAATAGAAGATGTCGGCCTACTGAAAATAAAAGGACATTTACCATTATAAGATAATCGAAATTGAGGCCATGCTCCGTAATCAGAATTGGCAACTTTAGGATATTCCTTTGTAACGACTGTTTTATAAACCCCAGAAATATCATGTACTAATAAATAGGGACCTTTGAAATAGTGATAATCATCACGTTTGGCTCTGGGATCTCTATCCGCTGGACCAAAGAGTTTCTCATCTCTTAGTAACGTAGATAACGCAGGTGATCTAAACTTGCCTCGGTCTAATAAATTATCAAGAAATCTCACCAATTTTTCATAAGACCAGATTTTAATGCCCATCTTTGATGCTTTGTAGATTAGCTCAGTAGAATCGCTGGGTCTACTAGTTATGAGCAAAGTAACAGTTTTATCGAAAAACTTTGCAAATTTGACACCAAGAGATATCAAAGTCGCCTTCGATTTTTCATATTCTTTAGCATCTGAGGGATCTGGAGGATCGAAGTAAGCAACTGAATGTGATAAGATAACGCGCCACTGCTTACGCCATGCTCTTAAATCAAAAGTTTTTGATTCTGTTTGAGCTGTAGGATTCCTTGCATTAGTATCATCAGTAGTAGTTGGAGTCGCACCAGGAGTAATTGTTGCTGACACAGCATTTGAACCACCTGCGGTTGAAAGTACGGGTCCTTTAATATCGTCATTGAATACATCTGTTTTCTCCTGTGTTTGACGATCTTGACTTTTAATTTTCCTATCTGTCAACTGCTTTTGAACAGTTGTTTTTGACTTCTTTCTTGAGCGCGTATCAACATCAATATTTAATTCAGTGGTTAGTTCTTTCAACGGACTACGTGAGGTAGTTCCATTCGAGATTTTGGACCTCTGCCACGATTCCATCCTGATCCAATCGTCTAACCGCTGTGATTCATATATATACGTTCTATAACTTCATATCAACTTATTGCTTGGTGTTTTTGGCTATACTATACTCCCCGTTGAAATGACAACTGCTACTAGTTAGTATTCGTTATAGTAGCAAATACGAGGGTATGATATAATAAAAAGGTTAGTTAGTTGAGCAGTTACTTTTGTTGACTATTCTTTACAATTCTAATGTTTTGAATTGATGATACTTCAGAGGAACTGACCCTCTGATTGGAAATTTGCTTGACTTTTAGTTGGAATGTTGGTTACTAGAGCAAGGAATACAAACATCCAAATTCGGTTAGTGTTTGTTCCAAAACAAACAAAAGCGCAAACTATATATTTGTGATTACGTAAGCGTAAAATACCCGTGAGACATAAGGGAAGGTAATTCGAGTGACTAAAGAAGTAGGGGGGGACTGATTAATATGACAATATCATGATAAAGCTGGTAATGTTGACAATAGAGGTTCAGCCTCTTTTAGTGATAATTCGTCTGTTTTATCAATAATAAAAATTTATAGGAAATTTACTGGTTGTAATAGGTAAAGATTCCAGGTGTAGAATTATTGAACAGGTAGACTATTATGTACTAACCTTTATCTTTAAAAGAATGGATTGGTTGAAGGCTTACTCTCTGACATTCTGCATGTCATTTGTTTTTGTCACCAACCCATTTTTTTCTGTTATGTCATACAAATCAAATATATCTTTTAGATGCTATCACCATCAGAGATCGATCTACACATTTAAGCCTAGACTAGAAGCTTTAGACCGTGGACTATATCACTAGCGTGGTACGGGCTGATTTCAATAGTTTGAAATACAAAAGAGGGTTTGAACGTGCGTAGAATATTATAGTATAGGTTCGTTCATCAGCGTAAGTTCCTGTTCAAATGCTGAAAAGTCAAGCACTACACAGAGCTCTGGCTCAAGTGGTTAATCCCAACGATGAAATTGATGGTCTACACACAGGATTACCTTCAAGTCGTGTGCAAGTATGCAGCTTACTAGCGGTCTCTGGGTCTGTTCTAAGTACTGTGTATTCAAGTTCTGCAATTGAGAATGAACATAGGCCRAAGATAAAACTTTACTCCTTGCTATGTGGTAGTGTCTACAGCCAATATAGTTCCATATATCCCAAGACGACATACTTCAGCCTGAGTACCAATGATGTTGCGGTGAGTGTATTCACAATTCCAGGAAACTCAGAACTGCTGCTGATGATGGTTAGTGAATTGGATGCACCTTTAGGGGAAGTGAAGATAATTGGAACACAAATAGCGGAGATGCTATCTCAGTCAGGACTGTCAGACTTAAGAGCTATTCAGTGAAGCGTTTATAGGTAAGGAATGGTGGAGATTGATAATCATACAGAGAGGGAGATCAGGAGAATGAGATTAATGTATGAAATCGTTTTAGCATTTAATCACTATAAACTTGTATAATACGAAACTTAAGAACAGTGCTGATACTAAATATAATAAACGGAAATAGATTATAACGTTACACTTCCACCTGAAAACCTGATTGAAAACAAAAAAAAAGAATGAAAACATGAATATAACAATGTAGATGATAAAAGGGAATGAAGCAATGACGAAAAGAGATCGATGTTAGTATTGCGAGTGAACGAATGTTTGTTTGATCGATCTATTAAATTATTGATTGGAAAAGACAAGAAAGGACAGAAAAGTAGAGCAAACGAAAACCAGACCCAATGAAATAAAACCATATAATGACAGATGTGAGGAACAAAATAAAATGTAATACAAAGAAAAAGAGAAATGAGGATCACTGAGGAGAATTGACATTCCAGTCATAGAAACAAAAAGTAGAAATAAATGGTGATAGCGGATAAGCAAGAAGAAAAAAAAGAGGGTATTATGTTGCGAGGATCAGCTGCTGATTCAACAATGAACTATCTTAATTGTAATGTCATTGTCATTGTTATTCATATTTCCTTGTTATTTGGATATGTTGTTGATGTCAATACTTCTTCAGGATTTGATCCAAATATATTGTGATACTCCGAGAATGTAAGAACAGAAATCTATTAGTCCATTAAGACTGAAAGTACCTAGTATGCATTGTTGGAAAGACACTCATTTTCCTTTAATTTCTTCATCCTCATTTGCGCTGCTTACTTCTTCGTCTTCGTCGTCATCATCATCATCGTCCTGCTCCATTAAACTTTCACTATCAATACTAATATCGTCCTCATCTTCCTCATCATCATCTTCGGATTCATACCAGAAATCATCATCAACAGGTTCTTCAAGTGTCGGATTTGGTTTTGATGACACGTATGCTGTGGAAGCGCTTGGCATAACAAAGCCTTCRGGTATATCTTGTTTTGATCGTTCTACGTCCATCAAAACCCTTTTATTAAATGCCTCTCTGTCTTTCCTCCAATCCACTGAAGCATCAACATTTGCTGGTGAATCGGTATTGGGGTCTTCCAATAGAGATACGATAGAAATCAATACAGATTCAACAGTTTGTGCGGGACTCCATGTTTCAGCATCAGACTCTCCTGACGTTGGATCTCCACCTTGATGGAGAATGGAAATGCATAATCTACCATCTCTGTAAACATTTGGGTGATAAATAGCAGGAGTGAATCTGAATGTAGGAGGGTGGAATGGATAGTCAATAGGAAACTTCATTTGAGCTTTGAAATAGCCGCCATGGTAAATAGAGTCTTCATTCAATACCATAACACCAACATTCCTGTTTTATTTAGTTAGTAATGTATCTATAGCAATCAAGTTTATTCTGTTGGTATCAGAACTAATTAGACGCGAAAACGAAAACCATTAACTTACCATCTATATATATCATCATCTTCAAGCTATGAAAAATAGTTAGTATCATAATTCATCCAAAGAATCATTTACATTCCATAAAACAGTACGTTACAATATCTACTTACTTCAATATGAAATGAAGGAATAGCCTTCTTGGGGTCTGTTAACTCTCTGTATTGACGAGCGAGGATAGCTGCACTTCCACTGGACATTCTGAATAATATTACGTATTACTTTCTTTTTTATTTTCTTGTAGTTTGCTTGTTTGAATCTTGAGAAACAGTTCTGGTAACTTCTGATGATATAAAAAGGCTGTTATATATCTTATAATCAATACTGTTCTTTTATCTACTGGGAAAAACAACTACTATCTGTTCTACCATCAAACGCTTGTTCTGGTCACCTTCAACTTTCAACTCTCAACTATCTGTGTACCTTGAGTGCTTAAATGTATATTAGAAATCAACAAAAAAATTATTACAACTCTAACACCACTTTTGAAGAATGTTATCAATAAAAAACTACTGTTATATGCTTCTTATTCATTCTATCAACAGTTCAATAATAACAAGTGTGTTTAGGTCATACTTAAGGATATAGGAGAAAGGGAGAAAAAGGATGTTTCTTTTCTTTTTTTGCCTACAGAAAGTCACAGAATGGTACAAATTTGGCTGATGCATTGTAGGGATTGTCACGTGAATTACAAGGAACTTTTCGAGGTTGTGTCATTATTAAGCGTGACACGGAGKCCATTTCTTAGATAAGGTGTACTTGAGCAGTGGGGTTTTCAATGGAGAGATTTTCCATACGAGACAGAAATAGGATTAAATATTGGCTTTTTTGAGAATTATCTTAGTTTTTAGATCTGCATGTCGCGAGGATTCTTTTGGTATAAAATGGTTAAGATAGGTAAACTAGGTCAAAACCTTGAATTGGGCAATCACAAAGGAATGATAAGGTAAACAGTATCATGACAATAGCAATGAGATAGTTAGGACATTATCTCTTCAGCCAAGGAGCAGGAGATACAAGAAAATGTTCACGCTACCCAAAGAAAATGAGTTTTGGATGCTATTAGCTGAATGTTTTGCTAATCTTCTAGAACCGYTCTCCAAGAAATTGTTATTTATTAGGGAGATGATTGACGTTAGTACTACTTACGAGTAACACCTGATGGAAATTTGCCAGGTTTATTGAGGGTGATATRGTTGAGTTGAGTAGTTTCTTGATTTGGCATGTCCCATTTTCTTTCTTGTTCTATTTTGTGTCTTGTGATAGCTCTCATATCACACAACCTCCAGAATGAAATTAAAAGTTGGGTGAAAATGATAGATTTAACCCATCTGAGTAAACGCTGCATCTGTTTTCGTTGATTAAAGAATCTTTAGAAATAGCATGCATGTTCAGTGTTTCTTTGAAAAACTCACTCTTTATCACTAACCTTTTTGTCACATTTGTCAGGCTTCAATCCGAAATGCTCCGAGTAATTCTTACTAATGATCTTGCAATGTCCCCCCGCAATGAAAGATTTACCTAGTCTCTTGCGATTCTGTGCAATTTAACATACGAATGAACATAAAGTAAGCTGATAATAGCGATATAKCAAAAACCTGCTAGCTACATATTTCAACTTCAATTGATCTAAACGTTGTTTAGGTTATTTTTGATAGTCATTTAGCATTGTGATTGTCATGTCATATACGCTATACTGTTTCCTTGAAACCACCCTTACCATAACAGATTTATTGATTACGTCAACAAACAACATTCATATGTCAAAATAAAACGACGACTAAAGGCATAAATGAATACGAAGGACGTCATGATTATCATATAACATCTATCTATATATAAATCAAAATGAATATATCTGTCTACTCTTAACCAAAATCAAAATGTGATAATCTACAAACCTATTATCAAAATTTGTTACCTCTTCCCAAAGTAACTAGCTTTGCCTAGGGCTTAGTATCTCCCAATTAGCTTCTTACTTTGTTCCTGTACTTCAATAACCTCTTTTTCAGAGAATTGACTCCAGAACTGCTCAATTTCTTCCAATCGTTCATTTGCTTCTGATAACATTTGTTGATCCTTATCTTCCTCAGACTCACCAGTAAAAGTGTTCTCGATATCTTCTTCTTCAATGTCAATGATATGTAGAACTTTGACGTAGTTTATAATTGACTCAATATATGCAGTTACAAGCTCCCTATCTGTTTCAAACCGTTGTAATAGTTCCAACTGAACTGCATTCTCTGGATTCAAGCCAGTGACAAACAAATCAAATTTATCAGCACCACAATCAGAAGCTTTCTCTGCTTCTTCTAAAATTCTCCATTCTTTAGCAGGTTCATCATTTTCTACATCAGCACTGATCTTCAAATGTTCTTTATTGTGGACCAATACGCCATTCTTTGCTTCAACAACTCTTAGGTATTTATCAACTAGCTKGCCAATGTCAAATTCATCATTATATTCATTCAAATGCTTGTTCTTGTAGGCATACTTCTGGAAGGTTGTAGCATGCCTGCTGTCATGTTTATAACCACTTCCTATCTTCACATATGACTTGGCTTTCTGTAGCGTGTCAATGACGACATTCAAATCATATGAATCTTCATTCTTCAGTTTATATCCATCTTTAATATCAACAGCAAATGATAGCTTATCCTTTTCAAATCTACCCTTAGTAGAAAGCACGATAGGGTACGACAATTTTGTTTCTTCATTTACCAACTCCTTTCCTACAGTCAAACCTCCAACAGCTTTCACGTTTTCAATCAATTCCAAAGATTTGGTTTCCTTTGCATTCTGACTCACAAACTGTTTACCACCAAACTCGCTAATCTTTTGAAAATTATGTGTCGATGTCACATAGTTAGATTTAGCTTTGATATGATGGACAGAGCTATCAGACAATGTGAAGTTCAATGACGCCCAAACTGTTGATCTGAAATCAGATTGAACTATTTGACTCAAGCCATGGTTGTATCTGATTTCATGCCCATATTTATAAGCATGAGAGTAATGATCTACATTTTCAATACTGCCCGAGGACGAGATAACCTTGCTGGAAGTATACGCAAGCAAATTAGCACTTGTCCACCAATTCTCTCCAACAGGTTTTGAACCACTGTTAATAGCTTCCTGCTGTTGACTATCAATACTGAAAACAAATTCTTCTGGCATTTTATTAGAATCAAAATTATTTCTCTGTGCATCTTCTAGACAATTACCAATAGTTAATTCAATTAGAGTTTCTCCTTGCCAGAACAATGGTAATAATGCAGTAAGATCAACCTCATATGCTACAATATCAAAAGCATCGATATTGACAATAGGACTCCATAAGGAAGGATTATAGCCACCAGTGAATATAACAGGTAAAGGATTAACAGAAGCTACTAATATCTCGTTAACGAAAACGTTGATAATTCTGCAGGGACCATGTCCTTGGAACACATGATGATACTTTGAAAACAAGTGAGTATATTGATCAAGGACGTTTGAGTACCAGAATTCTTCGTCGGCATTACCAGAGGAAAATATAGCTAGTTTTGCTCTAGTGACGTTTGCAGGAAGTTTTGGAACTGTTACAGCTGCAATTTCATCTGGCAAATTGAACATTTTTCCGCCTTTAGGTGCAATAGAATAAACAAATTCCGGAGCTGAATTCCCAGTTGAAATGACATGTTCAATATCTACTGGTTTTGTTTTATTAACATGTG
The DNA here is from genome assembly GCA_001599295.1 of Sporopachydermia quercuum. Classification (NCBI taxonomy): domain Eukaryota; kingdom Fungi; phylum Ascomycota; class Sporopachydermiomycetes; order Sporopachydermiales; family Sporopachydermiaceae; genus Sporopachydermia; species Sporopachydermia quercuum. The sequence continues at coordinate 1,609,207 of BCGN01000001.1, read as the reverse complement.
AACCATTTCCATGCTTTGATGATTCTTCAAGGTAAGGGAAGGTTGACTCCTCAGCTTTCTTACTTGGAACATTGTAATAAGAAAGAGTCAGAACAACATGGAACCTTCCGGTGAGTCTTTCAGTCAGTAAGTTATCAAGTTGGAATGTAACTTTCTTACCATTCTTGAACACATTGAGATATTCAGATAAATCTTTAGTGTGGGAAGAAGCCACATGTTTTCCAATAGGTTCTGGAGTGGATGTTCTCCACAAATAGAAATCATCTATATAGAAATGAGCCAATCTGTCATATTGAACACCCGATACTTTGATACTAAGTTCAGCATATACATGAGTGAAATTCTTCTGGGGTGGAGAATAGGATGCAACAAATGGTTTACCCCATGAGTCACCAAAAACTGTATCAACCAGAACTTGTTTTTGAACTAAATTTGGCAGCTCTGGTAACGGATATGCAACCTGAAAAACATTGGTAGCATTGTGAGATACATTGGAGTAAGAGCTAAATCCATTAGGATAAAAGTTATGGAGCAGATGAGAATTGAACTCAGTAGGATCACTAATATCGTCGTTTGAATGATGAGTAAACCATTTATGAGTAAAGCCTGTTACTAATAAACAGACAAGTACCACAGATGCTGATTTTATGAATGCCTTAAAAACTGATGACGACTTATTTTGTGATATCGTCGCACGTTTCTCATCGAACAAAAAATCTTTTTCATTCAATTGGGATTTGCTATCTCCGTTGAGAACAGAATACTCATTGAAGTTTGCTTCTAAAGCACATTTTTCATTCATTTCACCTTCAATGGTATTTTCATTTCCCTCCTGTAACGTTCCTTGTTCTCCATTGTCATTGAAAAACCTTTTGTTAGGTCTGTTATGCTTAACTGTTCGAAACAGGCTCCATTCTCTATGGAACTCTTTTGAGCAGGGAGCCATTGTTGATTTATATGCTTCCAAATTGCTGTCGTTCTACAGTAAAATAAATTACCTCTATAATTGTTTATAAAATTTCTTTATCTGCTTCCGCAGAATGCAAGTCGTAATGACTATCAATATTCTCTTATCCAGTTAACGAGAGACTTATGGTAGGTGGACAGTCAATCACTCAAGTACTCGGAAACATCAAATGTACTCGAACTATATTACCAGTTTAATAATTCTAACCCATTCAATTCACCAGAAAAATAAAGTAGAACGCCAGAATCTAACTTGATAGCATATTGCGATCATTTTGMTATTTTGAAAAAGAAAGAAAGAGAGAGAAAAGAAAGGTGAAGGAGTAAAAGAAAAGTAGGTAACTTGGATGCCAAAGAAGTTCTTATGAGGTACGCCTATTTTAAACTTCGAGAAAGGACGATTTAAGGTGTATAAATACCATAAATAGTATAACATTAAATTAAGATTCTAACCTTAAGATAATATGATAGGAGAGAACATAGTAAATTAAGTTTTTATGAAGGATAAGAGAAGTTATATAAACCTCCGTTCAATTCTTAATTGGAGGCAATGATATGGTGTTAGAACTAATAAGTACTTAATTAAACTTATGGTTAGTTTAGATGAGAGTAAATTTAAGAGTTTATATCAAAGAAGTTCCAGGTTTTGTAAGTTTTAACACAGTCTTCAAGTCTTTTGTAAAGATGGGAATGAAGGAGAGGCTCAGAAGCGATGATTTGGGAACCTTGCTTAGATCCATGCGCTGATTGTATTACTTCATGCGATAAACTACTGATAATGATGTATCTTCTTAGAGTGAAAATATTATGAAGTACTATAATTTGTTTGCAGCACGCTTGAGTATACACTCTTTAGTATGGATTTATTGGACGGACATATACATAGTTTCTCTATGTCTGGTGTACATCATTATGGGAAGTCTCCGAGCATCGATACACTCCAAATGTTACAGCTGAAGAGAACTAATATGCATAATAATTTAACATTGAACTAATAACAACCTACCAATAATAAGAAAATGCAGTAGCTATATAATTACCTAGTAATCAAATGATGAATATCAGTAGTGTCAATATGCAATGTTGAGATGAGTTATGTTACTGCTGTGTTTTCACGTTACCTTTAACCTCCATCTATTCCCTTTCTACTTCTCTTCACTACTATTTAAGCTTTGAAACTCTTTACAGGGATAAAAATTGTTTTCACTTACTAAAATTGTGGATTATTTATATACCAATTTGGATAGTTTTATTGCAAAATTGACTGCAACCCACATCTTTCTTATCAAATAGGAAGGTTCTTATCGAATTTACGAAGAGGAAAAAGTTGGATAAAGTTCACATATCTAAACTTTAAGTAAACCAAAAAAAAAAAACCGAAGAGATTCATATTGAAGCTTTGATTTGATGGCTATTATTACATTAAACAATTAAATAACAAGRAAGAAAAGTGTTGAAATATCTAGATATAATTTATCGGGCCAAAAATTATCCAAGCATAAAAGTTATTGAAAAAACGAACGGCAATTTGTGTTAAAACACTCAATTTTGAAGCACACACAGTTTGCTTCATCTTCATCGGAAATCCGGTGTTGACCGAAATGTATATTTACACTTCTGACTGTAGAGAATGTAAAGGAAGAGAAGGCATAATAGTAGTTTCATAACAATAATAGCTTGAAAGTAATAATTTCCTCTTTTGTTTTTAATTGAATGAATTTCAGGGACATAGGGAACAAGGGAATCCGGCCACTAGGAATAAAGAATAATATGAATCACTCATTACTTTATGGTAGTATCAATAGAGGTAACATCACGAAACCGTGGTATTTATATATCCAAATTTTTTCCAAGAGTACTTAATATAGATTGAACTTTCATTAAGCGCCAGCAAACGAGAAGTCAAAACACTCAGATCCTTTTACCCCTATATTTTCTAACCTGATCAATATCTAGTTTATTCTTATAAAGTAATTATTGATCACAGATTAGTTTGTGAAATAAAGTTAACAAATGTTGCAACTTTTGTCTAAATGGCTAAAAGATGTCATCAATTGTTACTCTGCGATGATTCACGCATACCCGGACACGAAAGGACCTCATCGAGGTAATAAACCCTGGGTGGGAAATTCGGTGATACACTTTTCCCTAGTTGTAATTCTCATCACGAGAGTTTGCTCTTGAGAGCTTCCAAGCGTGGAAACGCTGGGCAGGGACATCAGAAATTTCAAACTGCTATCAGTTTATGGAAGTTCCTTGCGGGAAATTGGACTTAGTGCCTTTCTTCTTGCACTAAGATCTCTTAAGTGCAATGCGTGGACTGAGATTATTTACTCAGCACTCGATACCGATCAACATTTACAGAGTAATTTTTATCAATCCTTAATTTTTTTTTGTTTATAAATTGATTGTTCTGTGARCGCGTATGCTGAATAGTTAATTGATGATCAGGCTCATTCTTATATTGAAGGCCTATTAGGTCACGTGATCCTGAACAGCAAATTCTCCCAAGTACTGAGTGAACATCACATTCGTCTTCCTTTCTTCAACACAATAACCAAGATGAGAATAGCAGGTTCGRTCCCTGTAAATGAATCGAATAAATGCTGAAATAAAATGATCGCAACTCTTATCAGCTGATTGAGAAGGCAATTAATGAGAATCAAGCTGACAACTAGAAAAAATGCAGATACCGAATTTAAGGAGAATATTCGCTTCATTCAGGACTGAAGAAGAAGAAAGGAAATACAGTAGAAGAGCAGTAAGTCCAAAAAGACAGGAATCATCATAATAAGTTGATAAATGCATAGATCAATGTATTAAAAATGATTTAGATAATATGATTTATTAACTCAATTCTTRTTTCTAGTTTTTCAACCTTCTTGGATTCATGGGAAGTTGTGTAATATTTAGTTTCATAGCTCAGAAACTTTCAATTCAAAGTCCACGTTTGACATAATAAAGGTGGATAATAAAAGACAAAGAACGGAAGATGCAGAAGGGAAGATGGAAGAGCTGAGAGTTGAAAAAGCAATCAGTTGGAAATATTTTGCGATGTGATATTCAAAGATGTCCACATTATAGTTGACTTCTACATACCCGAACGTTTGGACAATATTATCAATAGGAAACGAAGCCATTTGGTGTCAACATCCGGGGAACCTGTGCGATAAGTGATCCCATTCTACTTAAAATGCTACTTTTGACTAGCTTATTCGCCGCCCCATTTCTTATATTTGGGGCTGAACCGATCTTATCAACTTATCTGAAGCTTCTAGTCAAATGAATATCCGCTTTACCGTCTTACAACCTGAAATGTGAGTATAATATAATATATAAATGCATTAAATATAAAACCGTCATTAAAACCAATCATGAATATAGATAAAAATCATGGTGCAAAACAACCCAAAAGAATCAATCTTTTCCAAGCCATTTTCTTTTGAACCAATTTTTCTTTCTTTCTTTGTCTTCTCCTTCATTAAGTATGTGTCTTATGAGCCATTTTGGCATCGAATGTAACATTTAATGGGTCTTGTTGTAGTTATAGGAGTAGACCACATAAGGCCATCCAAAGAAACAGGTCATGAAGGTACCCCATTGCAACATGGTTGGAGCGACTCTCTTGAATTCTGAGGCAATTCTACCTTCAGAAGCTCTGAATGTCTGCTTGGAAGCAGCAGCAGTGGCCATTCTCAAAAAGGTTGGGTTCATTTTGAATAGTGATTATGTAATTGYAGTTTCCAGTTCTTAACCAGTGTTTGGTTGTTCTGCAGTAGTTCGTATGCTTGTAAAACCCACAATTGATCTTAATGCTATTTTTTTGTTTGGTGATAATTCGAAAGAGAATACAAGACATAGCAATACTAAAAGATTGGAACAAAAACAGGAATTCTATATCTTTTTATACTATGAAGCAGATTATTTGACCCAGTTGTTACTCTGGTTGTTTAAAAAAAAAAAGACCACATTTAAGTTTAAGAATATAGTTTTAATCTGAACTTAAATCTAAACTTCAAGTCATTTAGCGAGGCCATTGTAAACTTTGATGGTTTTATTGAATGATATTTGAATTATCAATAGCAAGAATTATGAACTATTTTGAGTGTTTACCAGAAAAACTTATTGATGAATGAGAGAGACGCTGAAAATAAATGAACTAATTTGCTGGAGATTCTTGCTCGTTTTCCAGCAATTAAACGAAACATGATATGGTTGCTCCTACAGTTATTGATTCATATGACGATTAACAACCCTGGAAACTTGATAATCAGAACTGGCCCACATACTACGTAATTTCATTCTACAAATACAAGCCCAGRATGCCTTATCAATTACTTCTACAATTGGAAGTATTTACCTATGGAATTATGTTTGCCAGTTCTGCATCTCTACTGGAGACTTCTCATAATTAATTTGGCTACGGGTTTGAYARCAATCTTCCTCAATATACAAGTGTGATTTCTTYCATACTACATTTCTCAATTAAATCATCTGACAATAGTTCCCCTTAATGAAATTTTATAATTATTCTTCCCCATAAAATGGTAAATAGTTTGAGAATTATTATAATGGTCAAATCATTTAATTAAGTCTCATGACTTAAAGTTTGGAAATGATCGCATTCTTATTTAGAGTTTCATAAGGTGTGAATGTAACCTAGTGGACTGATTCTTCCCACAGAAAATGATGTTCTACCACATCCCAAACTACGTCTTCTCAAACCTTCAAAATTTACTTTCTATGTACATGTTTAGTTTAGAGTTTGTACTTCTGAGTACATGCATATAGTTTAGACCTTTTGTTCACTCTATTTCTTCTTAAAAGGGAAAGTGAACCTCATCATAAGGAAAAAATCACCCTAATGCTRCATAGTATTTCTCTTGATTCAATTCTGAGATGACCAGATCGGATCACTTTAACATCCAATTGAATATTTCAAAYTGTTAGTCAATCCAACAATAATCTTGCAACTAGGTAAAAGYTCTAAAAAGGAAATAGGTATGGTATAATGTGGTACGATTTGATGYGTGATTGAACATGGAAATGCTTCTTTGAAACAATCGAGTTGGAAGCAGGTGTTGCTATGGCTATGATGATGATCACCACACCACTTGCAAATCTGGCTAGCAACCTAGTGAGTTTTCTGAAAAACTCCTGTTTACCAAATTTCCACTTATTGAACCGTTGATCTGCAGAGTTGACAATAAGGGGTAACAGGYTGAATCAAATACCAATAATCCAATAATCAACAGCATCCAGTTCTGTTTTAACATTCTTTTATTTATGGTAGGGACATACTGGAAATTAATTCTCGTCCCACTAATATGTCACAACAAGTGGAAAGATAATGCTGAAAAGAAGAAAGAAAAATATATCTGCTAATCCTCCCTACGAGAAACTAAAAGATATTATAGMTTCAAAGAAACATTTGGAGGAGAGAGGTGCACTTTATTTATATACTTTTCCAATCTARAGAGCAACTCATCATTTTTCCTGAAAAATATAGAAATTGATTCTAAAATGAAAGTAGGGTAGAATAAATAAAATTGTGCAGAATTACTAGATCTAGAATACATAAATCATCAAATAAAGCTATTGACTAASAAAAAGGTGTCAAGAAACGTAATAATCAATCCGATTATGCTAAATCTCAGTAAATCAGATCATCAAAGGTTRTAAAACTAGGCATCGAATAGACCAGATGCATTTATTAGGGTAAAACATCACTAACTCGACAACATAATTGAAATCATCACATAATCGATTATTACCAGATTGGACAGACAACCATGAATCCTTCATATATGTTAATCAACCCATTGAATTTTCTAACCCACCAACGTAAACTAAAAATCAGGTAATCATCCTACTCATTCGTAAACAGATACCAAAACTTCCTTCATCCAAAATAGGCCACATAAAATTTCATGAATAAAGTAATAATGATCATATGATTAATCTTATAAAGCGCGATAAAATACTGATGGTCTTAGTTCACAGCTTACCATAAGAACTGACAAGTAGTCCATTGTCTATATGAAACATCGGTTGTAGCCAGTATGGATTCAGGCCATACATGCAATAGAAACCAAATTATCAGCAAATTATATCTAACTAAGCTGAGTTCGGTTTTATAAAACATTTTGAACAAAGTGCAGTTAGTAATAAGCATAAATTCTATCACCACACTATTATTCTCAGTCGTGAATGTGTGTCAAGATGTAGATTTATGATGAAAACGTCATTAGTCTTTGTTTCTTTTGCTAATCGCAAGTTGTCAATCAAAGCTTTTCTTCATCTTCGGCTTTACGTTTATTATCAAATAAAACCTCATATGCCTCTTGAATATAATCATCTAAGTCACTTGCCTGCATTGATCTACCTTTTACTTTGAAAGCAGCTCTCGAACAGTACCTGGTGATACTCGAAGCACCAAATGCTGCTAATAAATTCAAGGATTTATCCTCACTATCATGAATAACTTCATTTTTACCGTCATTCTTGAGTTCTTCAGTATCCCACAATTTATTCTGATAAGCAACTTTCCATGCTAGAAATGTAACGAGAGTGCCTGACAGCGTATCTCCTTGGCCACCGCATCTTTTCAATCCTCCCCGTAAATCGTTAGAAATTGTTTGTTTACCATTTGATATTTTATCAACTAAACCTTTTTGAATAATTGTTACTCCTTGTAATTCATTAGCAGCATCTTCAATAGATGCATCTCCTTTCAATCCTAACCCTTTAATTAGCCTTGAAAATTCCACTACATTTGGAGTTAGAATACAGTTCTCATATCCTTTAACTAATTCTGGCTTTTTCGTAATCAAATATAAACCATCTGCATCAATCACTATTGGCATTTTTTTCTCTTTCACCTTATTAATGATTGCTTCTGCTGTAAGTAGCATTAAGTCATCTCTACCTAAACCTGGGCCTAAGACAATAGCATGAACCCTGTCAAGGAAAGGGCCAACCTTTGGCATAATGATTGTTTCAACAACATAACTATCATTGGTATCATTATATTTATCAGGAATAGTACTTCTCTCGAATAAATAAGGATGTACCATTATATCTGGTGAATATGTTTTGATCACTGTACCGGCAGCTTGATCGCAAATAATATGAGCCATATCAGCACCTAGAAGAGCTGCTGCTGATGCAGCAAAGAAGGGTGCTCCAGTATAGCTAATTACAAAATAATGTTAGAGAGCGACGCTTTTTTTCTTCTCAAACAACGTTCTAGATAGTGAAAAATGTACTTACTCTTGACATCCCCCAATAACAGCTATTCGACCAGCTTGTCCTTTATGGAACTTCGGTAATAAAGGAGGGATGATCTTCTTAACTTGGTTAAGAATACTCTTCGAGGTAAGCGGTGAAGACATAATTAATAACCTAAATATACCCAAATATACAAAACTAATCTATCCATTTACTCTTTGACATATATTTTCATAGTTATACACGTTCAAAACCGTATTGACTAGTGAGTGATCATCAACATAAAGAGAGAGACTTTGTTCCATTTGATTTTTGTTATGGCCAATTTTCGTCTTAAAATAGGGGTTCGTCGCTAAAAAACGAATAAAGATGGGGAAGATGAGATTGTCCCAAAACAGGTATCCTCATTTAGATAACAGAAAGACGATGATCATGTGATAATCAGATGCATTAAAAGTATTGAAAGTATGATTTGATATAAGGTGATAATAAGAAACTTATCATTACGGAGCTACTTGATGTTTGAAACATAATTGTTGATGTAGATAAGGATGTTTGACAGTATATGTTAGTGCTAGTATCTTCGGTCATCTCTATGGAGACATACACCTAATGATAGGAACAGATAGATAAGAAAAATGGATAAGGTGTTCTTCATGTTCGAATAAGTTCACTAAGAATAAGTATCACGAAACATGAATTAATTATTTCAGGTTGATAACACTCTGAGATGATTTATCAGCTGGCAATATTTGAAAATTGGTCTCAGCCGGTGTTACTTGATGACGTCTCTTCCCTTATGCGACAYATACTTCCAGCGAAGAGCACCAAAATGATTCAATATCCAATCATTTGAACCAATGACACAATTAATAAATAATGCAATGAAATTGCCAAATCTTATCAGCTTTCACTTTCTTAGTTCTAATGCCGACATTCCAGGGCTGACCAACCACTGGGTCGTACAAGGCACATTGTTTCCCATATTTTCAATTGATAGACTGTATTGTGGACATGACGTAACCAACAGGACATACGCAGGAACAGTTTCACCAGTGTTTCCCATCTCAGACTTTGACATGAACTACTACATTAAAATCAGTCAGGTCAATCAACTAAAAGCAAATAAATCTCATCATTATCGTTAATTAGTTAATTCAAACGCATATTATCTCAACAATTGATCCCCATATTGCTATCCATTTTGACGGCTTCTCGTCGTCTAGATGAATTATTTTATGCAGTACTAATGCCGGCACCTGCCAGAAAACGCAGTTGTTATTAGCCTTGTGATATAATGCTTAGTCAGAATGGGTACTCTATTTGCTCGTTTATTATTGGCAATGTTCATTCGTTTTAATCAGAAAGATTCGAAAGGAAAATGTGGGGAATTAATAGCCTTATTGCGAATAACTCTTCTTTGACACGATTATTGCCAGGGTTAAAGCATTTGAGTATGACAACGAATAGTAATCAAATATGGATCAATTTGTAGTAGCCATATCTTTCAGTATAACATTAACATACTGATCATCTATTGATCATTCACTAAGAATGCATGATATTATGACTTCTATAGCTAAATAATAATGATCCAAATAGTTTCTCTAGTTTTCATTATTTTTTTCACAGTTACAAGCTATTTCATCATTTAATTATTATAAAATTACCAAGAAAATCTATTCATGCCTGCAATTGTTTCTCCACCATGCGCATTGCCTTAAAAGCCTCGTATCACATTCTATATAAAGCAGCATCCTTCACCGGGAATTACCCCCCTTATTTACAATCCAAGCAACTCATCTATTCTATTACATAAACAAATCAAACCAATAGATTCAATTTATCAACAATTATATATAATTAATCCTCAACTCCCTATTTATTCTCACCAAGCACTATCGGTTCACTCTTAAGGAAGGTAATATAATCTCCGCTATTATATTTCCAATTACCCCCTTTTCATTTCCGTTTTCATCATTATTTCCGTGTTTTACACAATTACCCCAAACTCAATTCAGATTATATTCGAACTTTAAGTCTAATTCTTCCCTATTGGCCATTTAACGGAGAATTACTTTCATAAGATTTCCCTTATTAATGAGGCAAACTATTCAACTCTTCTTTTGAAATTTCAACATTTGATAGCATCAACTATTGTCAACATAACACTATTCAACCATCATAGCGACTAGCAAGAATACGTTAAGTGAACYACTTGTCTAACAGTCTATAATACACATTGCTTTACCCTTTTATTTGATTTGAAGTATCGAAGAAGATGTCTTTCAGTTTCTCTAGATCATTTGTTCCATTGGCTTTGGGAACTACAGCAGCTGTTGGCGCTTTCTCTTATTATCAATACAGACAAAGCGTTTTGAGAAACGAAGCAGCAAAGGCAGCTTTGACTGGTGATTGGATTGATATCAAGCTTAAGTCTTTCACTGATCTAACTCACGATACCAGAAAGCTCATTTTTGAATTACCTTCTTCTGACCAAGTTTCTGGTTTAGAAGTTGCTTCTTGCATTGTCGCTAAATACTTGCAAGACAATGGTAAGAATCTCATTCGTCCATATACTCCAACTTCCGACCCTGATGCTAAGGGACTTGTTGAGTTCATCATTAAGAAGTATGATGGTGGTAAGATGAGTTCTCATATCTTTGGCCTCAAACCCAACGATACTTTATCAATCAAGGGTCCAATTTTGAAGTTCAAGTGGACTCCAAATCTTTATAAAGATGTTGTTTTAGTCGGTGGTGGTACTGGTATTACTCCTTTGTATCAGTTGATTAAGGCTATTACTTCTAATCCTAGCGATAAGACCACAGTCACTCTAGTTTATGGTAACAAGACTGAAAAAGATGTTATCTTGAAAAACGAGTTAGATGAATTATCAAAGAAGTATCCAGATCAATTCAAGATCCACTATTTTGTTGATTCAAAGGTTGCTACTTGGGAGGGATTCACTGGTTACATTTCGAAGGACTTCTTGAAGTCTCACATCCCTGGTCCATCTGAAGATGTTAAGATTTTTGTATGTGGTCCTGATCCTTTATATAAAGCTATTTCTGGTAATAAGGTTTCTCCAAGTGATCAAGGTGAACTTTCTGGTGCTTTGAAGGAATTAGGCTATACCAAGGAACAAGTTTTCAAGTTCTGAACTGGTAAGATGATTTGATAAGATCTTACTAGTATTCAATATTAGATTGAAATTACTGATAGAAAAATTTTTTACGTATTACATCATGATGCACTAGCTTCAAGAATTGGTTATATTAGTTAGTAAATTGTTTATGTAGTAACCGGTTTATTAGTTAGTGTAGTTTAAAATACTCATTTTATATGGCTGTTCTGATGATAATGGTAGCAGTATTAGCAGTAGCAGTCAGCTCACCTTAATACATATGAACTTTCGTATATAAGTTTGAACATATTTAGTAAATTTCCCAACGAACCAATAGTTTTTGTTCACTTTCTAACCAGCCATAGTGCTCCTAATACTTTGGCAGGTGGTTTCTTATTTATCCATTAAAATTTGTGAAGGTACGGCATAAATAGCCACAATGGACGCTGATCTTAACGTAATAGAAATCGAATACCTAATAACAGTTAACATTATTGGATCCAAAATAGATTTTCACGAAAGCAGATTCTCATACTTAAACTGACAAGTGAAAACATAGTTTAACTGTATCTAAACCCTTTTTTGCTTTGAAATTAAATYAGCATTTTAAAATTTTATGTCCTATTCACTTTTCCAAACCAGCTACGATCTACATTCTTTTTCTATTTCTCAGCTAATTACACGCTAAACTGAGTCCYCCCAATTGCTAAAGGAGGAAGGGCTCACCGCGTATGATTCCTCCTGAGCGGGAAGCATAACAGAACCTAGGAATCAATCACTACTGTCATGGTGGTAAATTGTGTRTTARTATCATTTGCTGAGAAAAGAAAGCAACGGGTCGACTCTAGGTCTAATAATATTCGACAGAGAGGAATGAGTGATCAATTGAAAATTCCAAAGAGAACGATAATGTTTGGCTGTTGAGTTAAAGTTAGAGCATTTAATGTAGATTCAACTAAACCGTAAACCTTAATTTARAAACTTTATTCCCATTTGGTTTAGCAGATTATCCCAATACCTCTATTTCAAATATTTATGAAAACATCAGCACATTTTCCATAGTTAAATATGAGATAATTATACTTTTTTTAGGATATTTGCTAATTCTTGAAATGATTTTGCTTTCACCTAGCATTGTAAAATAAGGAGACAAGTCTAATTGTTTACGGTTCGAAGTGTTTACTTTCTTCTTTTTGTCTTCCCTTTAAACTTAATCTGGAGTGCTTCTTAAATGAGTAATTACCAGATAAAGTTAGTCGGTTAGAAACTCTATACTATGGTGCCTACCACACCTATACTATCTCTATCATACTATATCCAACGATAGAGCACAATATAGTGGAAATTCTGCTCCATATTTTTCTACAGCTTATACTCCTAAATTAATTTTAATTATAATTTTCTAAARTCACAATTTCAATATCTTGTTCCTAGACTCTTCATCTTTCCTTTCATATACTTCCCACTCAAACGCGACCCTACAAGCATRCATATGTATAGATCATGCATCTATAGTCAAAATGGGTAACAATATTTCTAGATAGGAAAAAAATTCTTTTTGCTGTCCACCTCAAGTATCTCCTTCCTAAAAGCAATCAGAGCAGAAAAAAAAATTTTATTATAGGAGAATTCACCTTATCAAACAACCAAGTATATCGAAGGATATTCCATCTTTCCAAAGGTCAATTAAAGTAAATAGCTCGTTTCTTTSCGCACAAATAGTTAAAACAAAGAGCATTAGACATAATAATCATTAAAATGGGTAGAAGAAACATTTTCAGCAAAAAAAATGCTGAGAAGTTCGTACTGGTTCATCGCTCACATGATGATCCTCGATTCTATGATAATGATGCACCAGGCATGGTTATGGTGAAAGTGCCAAACCCTCAGAAACAGAAACAGAGTGAGATAGCGGAGCAACTAGAAGCAGCTGAAGACAATGCAAGGAAAGAATTTGTACAAAAATTGCAGAAAGAAGGAACAAATATCAATGATTTAATAGCAGATGAAGAGGTACGATTAGTGAATGAAGATACTGATGGAAGTTACTTCGAAGAAGAGTTAGGAGAAAAGTTTGAAGACGAATTTGAGGAAGAATTCRTAGACGATCAGCAACAAGAAGAAAYCCATGAAGAACAAAGTACTGCCAGGAACTATATAGAGCCAAAAAATGAAACAGCAAATAACTCATCTGGCTCAAGTTCTGCCACCKCAGCAATACCGAAGTCTGAGGCTACCAAAACCAAACCATTAAGAGGAGATAAAGTAGGTGAAGCAGCAGCTTACGGTATTTTCTTTGATGACTCAAAATACGACTATACACAACATTTGCGTCCCATTGGTCAACATAAAGATGCAGTATTTGTTGAGCGCCATGGAGCTTTAGCTACTGGTAAGAAAGGGGGTTTGAAAACAGGGGTGYTATTCAAAGAGGATTTACCAAGACCCGCTCAAGAGAAACCAAAAGATATCACTGAACTTTTACCAGAAGAAATTTTACCTCCAACGTATACAGTCAAAAGAAATTACCAAAATCAACAAAATATACCTGATGATATCGCTGGTTTCAAACCTGATATGAATCCTGATTTACGTGAAGCTTTAGAAGCTTTAGAAGATGACGCATTTGTTGTAACCGAAGAAAGATTTTCAACCATTAAAAAGAGGACAAAGAATGAAAAGAGAGATGAAGAAGAATCTACTGAAGCAGAAGAACCCGTAGAAATCGAACCTGAAGTCGATCTAGATGATAAAGAAGATGAAGACGTGTTTAAACAATTATTAGGTGGAAATATAGGAGATGAATTATTACATGACGAATACGAATATGAAGATTATGACGAATTCTATGATGAAGATTTTGATTTTGACGGATTGAATTCTGACGAAGATTTTGAAGAGTTTGGTCAAGTGAGAAAACCAAAGCAAATTCAAGGAGCAGTGATCGAAAAACTTGAAGGAGAAGAGGAATGGGAAGCTCATTTCAGAGCCTTTAAACAAGATGCAGATCGATTTGGCTTAAGAAGAAATGAATATGATAGCGATGATGATTTTGAAAATGAAGATGAACTCGGTAATTTACCAGATATCAAGAATAAGAATAGCAAAAACAGGAGGAATAAGATAACTGGAGGATCAACTGCATCATCATTACTTTCTGCCGGAACAACAGGAACGTCAAGAAGAAGCAGACGCAGGAAGATGGGAACAATGACGGATTTGTCAGGATTTTCGATGACAAGTTCTGCATTATTCCGCAATGAAGGATTAACATTATTAGATGATCGATTTGATAAAATTGAAGAGCTATATAATGATGACAACGATGACGGAAAAGAAGAATATCAAGAGTTCGATATGTCAGCTGAACGTGATGACTTAGAAGATTTGATGGATGAGTTCTTAGATAAGTATGATGTTAAAGGTAAAAAGCTAGTGGTTAAGAAAGATGAAACACAATTTGATGTACGAACAAATAGTAATAAAAAGAAGCCAAAGAAGCCAAATGCAATGGAGAAATTTGCTAATAGTTTTGGGAAATTGGATATATGATAGTTATGAATAATGTGAATATAGATTATCTGGCAAGTGAATAAAAATAAGTTGAGTTAATTTTCAATCTATTTATTATTTTGGCAATTATTGTAAGGTGATGAAAAGTTTCTGTTGACTGGAATAACACTCGTCAATAACCTTAATTCAATAATGTTAAGTCTACTACTACTATTACTACTACTACTAATGGGGGCTGAAGAGGGAGATAAAGAACATATGAAATCGGATATAATAATAGTATTCAATGCACTTTTTCCGTAACATTAGAGGAATTTGACTTTCTTTCAATTATTGTGATGCGTTAAAGTGTCTTCCTGCAATTGACCATTGATAGGATTCGATTGAACGGGATCTTTTCATCAAATGGGAGCAATAGTTAATGCTATGCTAAATCTATATTGCTACTATAAACAATTTTTTGGGCTCTATTAGTCTATTAGTATGTGTCGAGGTACTTAATTTATTGTCCTTGGTTTTTAAACAATACCGATACAAATCTGATATTGCATGAATTTTCACTATAACAACAGGATAATAAACCTATACACACTGTGAACTTGGCAGATTACCAAAGATTATTCAATCATASTGACATTATTCATTCAAACAAACATTTACATATCAAGTATAGATTTACTTATGCACATTTGTTTGTTAACTAACAAAGATAAGATATATTATATTGTAGGACCAATACTGTTCAGAAAGTATCGTTTGTAGCATACATTATTGTCAATTTTCATTTATTCCATCATTTATCCTTCATACTCCATTCGATTTCCACTAGTATGTCAGTGAAAGAAATACATTTACTGTAAATTCAATAACGATTTAACAGCTCTCACCTTGGCATTCGCAGCATGATTTTGAACCTTCTGAATTAGAGCGTAAGGTTGTACCAATTGTGAAAGTTCTGTCTCAGAAATGCTGGACGTTGTGCCTAAAGTATCTTCCATATCAGCAATAGTATTAAACCATTGTTGAAGAGTATAAATGGCCAAATTAGATGCAACAACAGAATATTGTTTCCTATTGAAAGGTTCGACAGGGTAATCAATGAATTCAAACAACACTTGATATAAGCTTTGATATGATACTTGATTCTGAAACTTAGTATTATTAATAAATATACTAACGATCCAGTTGAATTCATCAACTATTCTTTCATCATTATTGATAATACTGTCGATATTAATATCATTCCCAGTATTACTATTGGTATTAACAACCAAATTCACGGAAAAGAATATCAGTAGCTGAACAATTTTATCTAACGGGAAAACTGTCTTATTAGTAATATATTGAGTTCCAACATCAGTGATCAGCTCTTTGAACATATCAAATCCAAGGTTAAAGCTTGAGTTATCATTTAAACATTGCTGGTAAATTTCATTGAATAATTCTGTCCAGTTATTAATAACTTCTTCAAATTCTCCACTATCAGAAACGTTCAAAATGCTAAGACATATTTTGAACAAATTATACTTCTTAGCATAATTATTGTATAAAGTAGTTAAATTAAGAATTCTTTTTTCAAGATTATGAATGTCATCTTGAACACTATCTTTAGCTTCCTTSTTTGAGTTAGCATTGGTACTGGTATTGAAGTTACTGTTTCTTCTCCTTTTGCTTAACTCATTAATAATATCAACTTGAATTGAAGCCACATCTAGTAAATCTTTAATGGATTTATTCAATTCAACAATTTGACCTTGATTAGAAGGAATGGCTGCAATATTAGAAAATCCTCTTGCTCTTGATAGTAATTCAATTCGTTTATACAACGATAGATTTATTGTATTATCCTCTGCAAGTTCTTTAATACTAACTATTGCTGGTGCATATAAATTCCTCTTGGTATAGTATTTCCATATCAGATCAACAATATCTTCATTCTTATTCTTATTCTCTTTCTCATTTTCTTTCTTGGTATTATCTCTATCATTATTATCTTTTTCTAAAGCACTCTTAGAATCATTATTACTACTACCAACAACTTCACGACATTTAGTCTCCAAGAAATTAATAACGAATGTCGAGTTGAAATCAAGAATACTATCATATCTCCCTTTGTTCCAGAACCAGTTGCAAAAGCTATAATGAAAGAAGTCATCACCGGTAGTGAAAATAGTAATATAAGCTTCATCTCTTACTTGAATTGCCTGCAGATGACGATTGAGTAAACCAGCAGGTGTTTTGTCTTTCAATTCTTCATAGTTGGCACTTTCTTTAACAGCCACTTCATCTAAATATTCAATTATAATGAAAACTGTACGATAAAGATCCATACGCTTTTCATAAATGCTGATTTCGCTTTCTTTGAAGCCATTAGGGTTTTTCTCAATCTTTGGTGATAAATTATTCTTGTCAATAGCTGCTGCCATTGATAATGCAAATGAGATTGCTCCCGAAAAGAAAGATAGTTGAACTAATTCATTGATTGCTGAACGAATAGAATCATAAGAAATAGATGGTGCATCACTTGATGATACTTCAGTTGATATTCTTTCAAATATTTCAACGGCTTCTGTCAATTTTTGACGTTTTAAATTTTGATCTTGATCTCCAATAGCTTTCGCATACTCTAATAGCTCATTAGCTCTAAATAACAATGCGTCTTCCTTTGAGCAAAAGCTCGGACAGCATTTGAATAAGGCTTCAATTGTATCTTGAATCTTTTTACCATCGTGAATATTCTTATCGATCACAGCTTTAATGAGGCCTTTCACTGCATCAATGGCACCTCTTTGAATGACCAAATTACGGAATTTTACTGATAGAAGTTTCTTTCTAGTACTTGGTTCAGCATAAGAGAACACCGAACTGAATGAATGAGCAGGTGAAGAAGGAGAACTTTTGTTGGAGGTGTCACTATCAAATTCATCAATTCTTGTTTGCTGAAGCAATAAATAACAGAATTCCAAAGCTTCTTTCATTCCTTTCGCGGATTTCAATAGTCCATCAATAACTCGCTGCTCCATTAATTGTGCAGCCAGTGCTTCATTGATAGTCTTCTGATTGGACGCTGCTGTTGAGTTATTCTCACCGTTGCTATTGCCAGAAGTAATTGTTTTATCAGCCAAATTTCTTATATTTGCTGATATATCTGTCGGTGCAGCAATAGTGTCAATGAAATGGATTAGCTCCGTTATTCTATATAGTGTTTCGGATATAAATCCAGGTTTAAGCCCCATAGTAACATTGATAGTATCATCAGGCTCATTTTTGATCACTTTTTCAAACACGTTTTTCGTCCAAACAGATTTTAATATACGTCCTAAATAACCTGCAATACCAGATGCTTTTCCAGATAACAAAACATCATCACAGGATAAGAAATCTTTGCGGGAAACAACTTGATTTGCATGCTTAGGAACTTCAGAGCGATCAAGGAATGCTTTAGCACTATTAATTTTATCTTGTTGTGTTGAGTTGCGATCACAATAAACATGAAGTGCTGCTATACAGTTTTCTGTTGCCCCGTACATATTGTAGAATAATTGATTATCAGGACCAAGTGATTTGAATACTTGATAAGGTAATCGTTTGGAGAAAATAATCACCTGGCGAGAAGTTAAAACAACAGCATTCATACTGGGAGCAGAAAACTGAGTAGCCAATTCATTGAATAAGTCTAGCGATGTATTGGCAACAGGTTCCAAAGCAATTTCTTCCACTGGGTCTGGTAAAGGAATAATTTGATTGAACTCATCAGGCCTGACAGCTGACAGAGCTCTATTGCGACCAAGAGACGGGGCAGATACAAATAAATATGGCTGATATGATTCTCCAGAGGTAAAGAAATTGAAGAAGTATGATCCAAAAAATATTTCAGACGTTGGCAAAGATGTCATAAGAACCCTTCCATCATCTCCAACTAAGGGGAATTTAACAGAAGCAGCTTGCATAATATGCCCAGGAACAAAATCAGCTTTACCAGAACGAATGAAGATTCGACATCCGGAATCTGTTAACGCTACAAGACACATTCGATCAGATAATGGCTTAGGAATAGTGTATAACCGAATTATATGAGTGTTCTTTGTTAATACAGAGTTTCGTCCAGTCATAATCAATAGATTTGCAAGTAAATCTCTGAATGTGTATGTGACCACATGATTGAACTGTGAATTTGATAGGTCATACGTTAGGATATCAGAACGCGTTGTTAGAACATAAAGCCGTGATCGCGTGCTGTCAACAACCAATTGAGCCAACGTGTTTTTCCTTAATTTCCTACCAAGCTGACTAAGCTCATGTTGGTGTATTAATTCTGATGCAGATGTTTTACTGATACCCATAAACATGGTCCCTAAGAAAAACCTTGTTAAACAAGTTATCCGACAACTAGAACCAAACCATGATTCCTTGTTAGTATAAATAAGCTCCCATATATGCAGAGTGCCTGGTTCAGCAAAAAACACCCTACCAGTTTTGGGATCACTCACAAACTCGTTTACTGCTAGGCCATGAGTAGGAGCTTGTAAAGGGAATTCGTGAAACTTCAGGTTACCCGGGGTAGAAGTCACAGGTAATACATGAATATGTTGGGTTGTAGCAACAATCAGAAGGAAATTCACAGTAGGGATAAATACATTAGGTTTTGGTTTTACTAGTTTAACACCAGTAATTGTATAAGGTAAATTCTGAAGATGAAGATTCTTAGTTGCGTGCCGATAATCCCATAGGTATAATTTACTATCAACAATGATACAAAGCATGCTGATTTCTGATAGAATGACAGTTTTCGTAAGAGTTTCAGCAGATTGGGCCAGTGAAATAATTGAATTAGGAATATCAATAGCCGCTTCTGCTTGGAAAGGTGGGATTTCATCAGAGTATGGAATTTGAGATGTTGAATTCAAAATTGAATCTAATGGTGGATACTTGCTATCACGATCAATAGACTTATCAATCAATAGAGCAGCTAACTCTGCGGGTGATGATGCAGAAGAAGATGAAACATGAGCTGGCGGTTCAGTTTCCTGTTGTGGTAATATTTGCATTCCACTTGTTCTTGTTGGAAGTTGAACAGGAAACACGTTTCCTGTAGGAACTCGAAGTTTCTGTTGATTAGATGTTATGACATTCAGAGAATTATTGTTGCTTTTGCTGGTATTGAAATTGGAATTATTAGAGAACAATTGATTTCCTGTTAAATTTATTTGTGCAACAGGTCTTCCAGCATTGTAATTCGATATATTGCTAAACGGATTGATTACCGTTGGTTGTCCATTTTGGATTCTGTTGTTCTCCTGTTTTGAGCCTTCGGGGTGAAGAGCACCACCAGTTGAGTCATTGATTGATCCATCAGGGCGAGTAGCTTCAGAACCCCAGAAGGATTCAAACTGTGACATTATCGMAATTTTATTGTGTTTCTTATTATTGTTGAGTACGACTGTTGTCAATAATTATTCAACACAATATAAATTAATCAATGCAACTGGTATATGCGAATAGTTGCTAAAGATCCCCTATCAATATAGCATCCACTGCTATCGGATTGAACTATCAACAAAGGCCAACAGAAGCAATCAAAGTCACCCAAATGATAGAATTACCCGTAGAGAGTACTCTTTCGCTTGAAGATGCAACAGCTCTTCAAATTCTCAACCAGATCAAAGAGTCAGGCAGCAGAGGGTAAGACAACCTGTCCAATTGTTACACAACTGCGATATGATTTCTCAAACCATAGAAAGTCTTGAAGCTCAAAAATGTAATCGAATGTTTTTGAAACCAAAAGCCAAACCTCAGTATTGTTTCAAAGAACTTTATCAACTCGCTTTTATGACTGGATCACTCTGTTATGATTGATCCATCAACATCAACACAGACAATTGTTTTCTTATAGTGAAAATTCAGTGTTGTTGTTATTACTTGTGAATTGAGATCTCGAGAGTTCCCCATGTAATTTCCTCATTTAGGAGTGTTATGTATTTATGAGACTGTAAGTAAATATGAGTACAGACTATAGTAAGTTGAAGTCTCACTCTATACAAGTATTTGGAAAGGAGATGCGATATTGATTAATGATGAAATACTGTTTAACCATTGATTACATAATCTGTAAATATAGGTGAAAGATTCGGATCGGATGAACAGAAATGCGGAATAATCTCGGAACCACCGCTAAAATTTAAAATCTGCAAATGGCGGAGGTGTACTTTGAAAATGAATTCTAGACTTCAAATTGTTTGGTTATTTCAAAACCAGATTCTGCTATATTATGAAGCGTCAATTGCTCTATAATTAGACCTCTTCAACGCGTACCTCTCAAGAAGCAATTGGAACTTCAGCCGAATATGCCTTTGGTTATTCCGAGGCTGACATTAGGACTTCTTCGGCTTGTATCAGAGCCGAAATATTCTATTTATTATGTTCCGCTGTTAGTGCTCTTTGAAGTAGCACTGTGCTATCTGATCATCTTATATGTGCCCTGTATGTTGTATTCTATTTGGATCATTGCTGTACTACGCATTTCTCTGATATCACCTATTCAACTACTAACGATTATCTCTAGAYACGGAAATCGATTGGAGCACTTATATGGAGCAAATCACATTAATACGAAATGGAGAACGTGATTATTCTGTAAGCCACTTTTTCAAAGTTTTATAAAGTGATAGCCGATACTCTTTACCAACTCTTGCTAACATTGATTAAYCTTTTAGAGGATAACTGGTGCTACAGGTCCTATAGTATATCCTGCAGGATATGTCAGAATATACAACATTTTATTAGAGATTACAGATAACGGCTCAAATGTACTGAAAGCCCAGTATTTATTTGCCGGATTATATATAGTAACTCAGTTGGCTACTTTTCTTGTATACATTGAAGCTCAAGCTCCCCCATGGTCGCTCTTCTTATTAGTATTGTCAAAGAGATTGCATTCGATTTACATTCTTAGATTGTTCAATGATTGTTTCACAACATTTTTTGTGATTCTCACAATATATTTACTTCAGAGATCCGTTAAAGCGACCTCGGAGAAGACTCGAAAATTATGCTTTATTGGTAGCTGGCTGAGCTACGCATTTGCTACAACCATCAAAATGAATGCTTTGCTACTTCTTCCAGGAATGTTGATAATAACTCTTCTGAACAGGAATCTAATCCAAACAATTGCCATTGCATTTGTTTCTGTCTCAATTATTCAATTGCTAGTTGGTAGTGATTTCTTTCTCGATGGCAATGCAACATCATATATATCAGGAGCTTTTGATTTCAGCAGACAGTTCATTTACTATTGGTCAGTTAACTGGAAATTTATCCCTGAAGAATTGTTCCAATCGAAAGCTTTTGCTTCTACATTATTGCTTATTCATCTACTTTTACTGATGCTTTTTGGACTGAAGGTTGTTAAACAAGTACTTGCTAGTGATCAATGGAAACTTATACCTAAAGTGATATTCGATTTAGCCGAATTGAAACCAACCCTCACCCAAAGTGTTTTGAGTCCATTTGATATGTTTTATATTTTATCAACGGTGAATTTAATTGGAATTCTCTGTGCAAGATCTTTGCATTTCCAGTTTTATTCATGGTTCTACTTTATGGTTCCTTTTATCCTGAGCAAAAACTATACCTGGTGGATTGCACTTTTCGTTTGGTTTATTGAGGAAGCAGCATGGAATATTTTCCCTTCCAGATGGTGGAGCTCAGTGTTGGTTGTGCTCTCTTTAATAGTTATTATAAGCCCTTGTTATTATGGAAGAAACAAAGCTACAAAAGATAACAGAAAAAAGAATATGTAAACAGAAGCATAATCAATATAATATATTAAGCACAATTACATAGACATGAAGAAACAACAACAATTCGTCAAAAAAGGCTTAATTGTGTAATATATATTGCATATAATTATTTATATCACATATTGGCCCTATGAAAATCCATCATTTCTTATTAAACCGTAGCACTATATTATACAACATCCGGATCGAGATCCACATCAATGTCAACATTATAGTTATGATTATTACTAATAAAATTAGTTATTAATAATATTACGTAAAGAGAAGCAAAGAAGAGAAAAAAAGGAAACAGTATTTTTTTTTTCTTTTAAACAAGTAAATGAATGAATATTATCATTGTTAAACATCACCGGAAGCTTCAACACTTTCTCCCCAGTTGAATGTGGAATCAAAATTGACATTATTGGATATATGATCTCCTGTATTAAGGAAAGAATTGAAATCGAAGTCCAAATCAGTTCCACCTGTATCTCCACCTGTTTCAAATTCACTTAATGATAAGAACACGGAAGAATCTTGTTGTTCTAGACCTGTGGCCGGCGCACTGGCAGAGCCACTCTGAGGTGTCGGATTATGTGACGAGGAAATTTGTTGTGGTGTAGGATTATTGTTGTTGTTCTGTAGTTGAATATTCTGTCCAGTGGGTTGTCGGGATTCGTTAGAAGGTTGATTCTGGCTTTGATTCTGAGGTTGAGTGGAGTTTTGGTTGGGAGTTTTGTTCGGGATTTGATTCTGAGGTTGTAATTGTTGGCCTTGCTTCTGCTGCTGCTGTTGTTGTTGCTGTTGTTGTTGCTGTTGTTGTTGCTGTTGTTGTTGTTGTTGTTGTTGTTGTTGTTGTTGTTGTTGTTGTTGTTGTTGTTGTTGTTGTTGAGTAGATCCTTGTGAGATTATTCGATTAGGTGAAACAGCTGCCGATATATCCATTTGAATGATAGGATTGGCACCACTGGAATCATGCTGTTGTTGATCGTAGCCATTCCTTGCTTGAATAATGGTTTGATTGGGTGGAGCAGAAGAGAATGACTTCTTACCTCTTTTAACAACAGGTTGCCCGCCTGCGGGTGGATGTGGTGTCAAAGGAGTAGTTGGAGTAGGTGGTTCTGACGCATTGGGGGTTCCAGGACCCCCGCTGGTTCCTTTCTTTGCTCTTCTTTGCCGTGGTTCACCTTTCTTCCGTTTATTCGCAACAGCTGCAGCAGTGGCTACTTTCTGAACCATTACAGAACCGGGAGTAGTGGCAGAACCCCCATTAGGGGTTTGAGGAACATTTGGGGATGATACCGGTGTGTTCCGTTGTTGCATCAACGGATTACTAGATGGCGGTAACATTTCGATCAGGCTCTCTTTGTCTGGAATACCTTTTGATTGTATTGATGTATGATCCTGCGGTTGCGTTTGGCTCTGTCCTGGTCCACCTTGTTGCTGCTGTGGCTGAATCTGTTGTGGCTGCGATTTGGTTTGAGATTGTATTTGTCCTGGACCTCCTTGAAGTTGACCTGGAGGTGGACCATGGGTCTGGGAAACAGATATGGATCGCGAACGCTGGTGTCCAAGAGCCGAGTTAGGATTTCCACCAAGAAGATTCCCGTCTCCGTTACCATCAACGTTGGTCCCAGTGCCAGCATGGGCTTGAGATTGAGCTTGAATCTGGGATTGAGGACCACCAGGACCTCCAGGGCCACCATGAACAACCATTGGTCCTTGACCAGCTTGTTGTCTTTGCTGTGCCATATTCCATCTAGCACGTACATTTGGTCCTATTGGTTCATTGCCATTTGGCTCCAATCCTGGTTCTCCATTATGTCTCGAAGTTAACCTCTTTTTATTCTGTCTTTCTAATAACATCAACTGAATTTGATAATCCTGCAGAGCATTCAGGTTACCTGCTCGTGGAGCTTGATTTGATGCGCTCCCGGGAATTCCGATTTGTTCCTGTTTTGGCTTGTGTCCTTTAACCATTAAACCGCCATTTGGACCATTTGGACCATTTGGAACATTTTGGGGCATCCCGGGATGATATTGCTGATTGGTGGGACTATTTCGGGAGACTACCCTCATGCCTTGTTGAGGACCTTGATATAATTGTGGCTGAGCTTCTGTTTTAACCTGGAAAACTTGTGGTGATGGACCGTTTGCTCCATTCTGACCACTTGGACCATTGAGACCATTTGGATTCATATCCATTCCTTGAACATGACCATAAACCTCGTCTGGTGACACTTTTTGTCGTTTAGGAGATGGAAACTGGGGCTTAGAAGGATCTATAGGAGTTTGAGACGGATTTGGGTAAGCTGATGGCGGTTGAGTAYTCATTTGTGAAAATTGTTGTGGTGGGGGTTGTGGAGATTGATGCATTGGTTTCTGTTGAGACATTTGTTGTGCAACCGACATTTGAGGGCCACCTGGACCTCCGGGACCCCCAGGACCACCTGGTTGACCCATTGAATATATTTTTGGCATACCAACTCTTCCCCGACGATCAGATTCTACCACTGGAACATTTACGCCATCAGGAGAAGAATGTGCCAGATTTCGAGCATTGACCATTGCAGCAACAGCAGCTTGATTAGGTATAACTCCAGGCACCACACCAGAATCACCAATGAGATAATCCTGTCCCTGCCCTCCACGAACATAGGATGGCTGTTGCTGTGATGAAATATTATGCATTGATTGTTCATGCTGTTGTCGCATGTTTTGCAGCTGTAAGTACTGTTTTGCAGCTAAAGAACCACCGCGATTACCTCTAGCTTTATAAGTATCCCAAAACACTCCCCACCATTCGTACAGAAAACTCTGTGGAGAATTCATAGATACGTGAGCATCAGGTAGCTCATGTTCAGGATATTTTGCTCTAATGTCACGTAAACGGGCTGCACTAGCAGCAGGTCCTGGCAATCCAGAGCCAGTCGAGGTAGGAGATTCAACAACTGTTGCTAAAGAAGTTCCGGGCAACCTATCAATGACTCTTGGTACATCAGCATCACGAGCAAAACATTTCGCTGTTTCAAATAAATGATTTTTCAGGAGATAATCGTAGATAAACGCGTTCAGTGTCTGCCTTTGATCGGAAACATTGACGTCCGAAATMACCACTGACCCCGTTGGTAAGAGGTGTGGTTGTTGTGACATTTAAGACGATTCTTGCTCTTTCAAATCCCTTATACTTGCTTTCGCCAACAAAGTTGTAGCAAATAATGCAAACTTTTCCTTTCTATAGTAATGAAATAGAGTATAGTATTTTCTGTGGTATGATAAGATATGAATTATCAAACTTATTGTTGTTGCAATGGTATTAATCTAGGACAAATCGATGTTGACTTCAATTCAAAAGAAATTCCTGTTGTTCGTCCCGCTGGAACAATAAATCCTGCTATGTATCAACCGAAGGTGAACTTGAACTTTTTGTTTCTTTCATTAACCAGTGCTTTAGTAAGAATACTACTTGCAATGTAAGCTGATGAATGAGTTGGAAGCACTACAATCAGGACATGTAATAATTTCAACAGAGTACAATACAAAACTATCACGATGCTTCTATCCAAAATCCTTTTCTAATCAGGTAACCAAAAATAAGATAAATGAATAGACAAACAAACAATTCCTAACTTCYTTGCTTCCTTGACAATGACGATATGACTACAGTACAATAACAAAAAAAAATGTTGATATGTTATGGCAAATGTCAAGTTGATCAAGCAGACACGCTTAGCAATCATTTATAAGACATATAACCGCTGATATGATGTGTTTGTGTTTTAAGCCGTTATGGATTTCGACCTCCACTTGTGCTTGATATTGGTTCGTGGATAGTTGGGAGGTAAAAATACAAGAGATGAAAATTAATGACCGATTATCTTAGCTGACTATACATACTCTTGTCAAGCTCAGTGCTAAAAATTTGTTTTGATTATTATAGTATGAGAGTTTGTTGAAGAATACTGGAATCAACAATGCTCAGATAGAGGGGAAATTTGCAGATATTAGTTCTTGATTTTTTGGTTGCCAGCCTGGGAGAGCTCTGAGGCAAGGCAGGAAGGAAATGAATTGTGGGTAGATTAAAGATGAAGAAGAAAAAACATGTAAGATTCAAAAAGGTATACGGAAGAATAGTCATGTCACATTTTGCAAGAGAGATGAGATGAGCATGTGGTTCCCTCGTTAACCAAAGATAATGAGAGAATGAAAGAGGTAAGAAAATAAGATGAATGAAGAGAACAAAATTCAATAACATCCTAAAATCCTGTTTRTATAAAGAACAGAAATTTATTTCTCCTTGATTTCAGAATCAACAATAGTGTGACCAATGATGATGATGATCGCAAAAACTTATGGCGTAATACCGCTTGTCAAAAATTCAAATCAGACATAAACATGTCCAACTTTACGAATAGAGCGAAACATCAGGGGCAGAAAATGGTCGATGAATTTGTGCAAGATGAATAAGTTTGGCTCATTGAAATCGTTATTAGCGAGGATTAGTATGCATCTACTTGACCCTATAGAGCGATTGTTTCCCTACTGGAAAAAAAAATGCTCTGAGAAACCGAGTAGGCAAGAATTTCGTCATATTTTTTTTTTATGAACAGTTTTCTACGTTTGACAGTTTCGTTGTTTTGGTGGAGACAACAATTGAAAAGAAGTGAAAAAGTAAGTTGCGGACACATTAAAAATGACACATCTTCGTATCAAACGTTGAAACTTTATTTACGTTGATCTTCTCAATAGCAATGTCATTTCATCATTTCATTTTCTGGAGGTCCATTGTTAGAACAATTGAATGGAAGATAAGATAGGACCCCTTGATGAATAAAATCAATAATTGATACTGATAATCTTTTGAAACTTGTTGTTAACTACTTTGAGTTAGCTATTGGATCTGCTCTATAACTAGATCGGAAACTTTATGAAGAAAATTGTAGGAGACATGAAGTTAAATAAAGGATCATAGAGATTGGTAATAAATCTGCACCTGTCGAAAAACTGGGAATGATACGATACTATCCATATGGACATGCTTCTCCCCAGCGTTTGGTGTGAGATTAGAGTACTTCATTCTATTTTCAAACCATAGCCCTTCAGGGAACACAACCAGTATGTCACCCAAATTATCAGTTTAAGGTGCATAAGACAGTTGAATAATTAAGGTTAGACATAATAGATCGGTTAACTCCAAAAGAGGTAGTTGCTTGTCAAATTCATCACATTATCGAATCTGATTCATTTATTAAGTGGGAGTACAATGAAAGGTCAACGAACGAAGTGGATCCTGTAGAAAGAAGAAAATAGATTGAATGATTACTAGTTTCTAAACTATTCATGTAAACTAGGGAAGCACCAGCCAATACTATATTAAAAGATCTATGTGATTCACATATTCATTTCATCAGTCAGTTGAGTTATTGAAAGAAGAGAAAAATAGGTATTTGAACAAAATAAGTTGCTCGAATACTTATATTTTTAGCTGTYTTCTTACAGAAACTTCAAACATGTTCTTAAATGCCTTTTCCAGTTTAACCATACAACTGGCTCAATAGAGCCAGCTACATGTAACTTTCTATGTCCTGACGTCTTGTTTATTCTTACGTATGAACAAAGTTGTCAAAAAGTTAATAGTATGCTGTGATGAAAATTACTCTGCACGTTCGAACAATTACACATCCAGATGTCACTGAAAACAATGCATTGATTGATTATTGTTTGAATATCCAAAATTACTTGTTATTAGAAGTTACGCAGTTTTAGAGATTGACTAGATCCATTCGCCTCAGAAGAAGTGTCTTTCGTTATCAAACAGAAGTCTTGAGGTGATAAATGGCTAGGCACTTAAAAAACTCTCCCGTTTGGGGTTCCTATCAGCTTGATAAAGTCACGAATGATCTTCATCTTCACAATATCTAGCTGGATCTGATATATCTTTAGAAAACCTACAGAAAAAATACCTGGCAATCATTCCATTTGTCGTAAGTCTTTCTACAAACTATAGAATTCCCTAAAACACTGTAACTACTTTGTTGGAAGCTGAGAAGTATGACAACCCGAGCCTTTCTTTCTTATGCCAGATTCAATCTGTCATTCTTCTACAAGATTGCCTTCAAACTCTCTTCACCTTGCTAATCTTTCTATGCCAAATTCATACTTAATTCTCATTCATTTATTCTTGAAACAAAAGTATAAAACATATATCAGTAAATCAATCTTTCATTTGTAGAAACTAGRTAAGTAAAATAGATGCGAATGTTTTTATACTTTATTTTCAACTGCGCTAAACTCAAATAAAGTGTGGCCTAAATCTGAGAGCTTAAAGCTTATATGGAAACATATACTTGGATCTATTGTCTTTTTGTTTTGTAGCTTTCAGTGAATAATTATGTATACAAATAAAAATATTCTCTCTTGCAAAATTGCTTTGCATTTTGATCGTAAGGATAGTAGTAGTAGGTCACTTCTCAATAAGATGTTTAACAATAAAAAGACAAATTATTAAAGAAGGTGTGCAAGGTGCAGAAGAATTGATTGAAGTCAATCTGGATAGGGTCAACAAACTTTCACCTTTAACTTAAATAGGAAAGAAATAAGTTTGTTTTCAGGTGCAGAATTTCCACTATTGATTGAATAGGAATGACGAAGAACTATAATGTAGTTGGGAGGCATGTAGTTCATGGGTCGTTATAACAAAGATAAAACAAAAATCTTCCTATATGGTTAATTTCAAAGATCTAATGCCAAAACCAAAAAACAAAAGAGTTCTTCATAGAATTACTGTTTTAAATTCTATTCTGTAAGAAATAATGTTCGTCCAATGCGCTTCAAAAATGTTGCACCTCGGAAAAATATTCAACATTCTTCCTGCGTACGTTTGGATGATTATATTGTTCTCCTCATCTTTTCCGCTTTTTTTTAGTAATCACTTTGAATTAAATAATTTGTAGGAGGGTSATGATGATGCCATCACGCAATTAGAATGGAAACTTTTGTAGAATTGAAGTTCTATTTATCCCTTTAAATTATTATATTTCTTATCACAACTCATTTGGAACACTTAAACCCAAGCTTTTCAAGCTTTAATTACCGCAATCAAATAATTCTTCCGGGGGCCTTTCWGTCTTTCCTCACACCAGCAGAACAATAATGTTCACATAATCCTTTATTTTAACGTGAACGCGTCTTCACGCATCATCGTGCACAAACATTCATCGTTTCTGTAATAAAACGCGTGGTCTAGCTATGATAGTTCTTTTTGCTGGTTTGCTATTATCTATCTTACATATTCCCTGCTACTATTATTATAAATAATTCAGTCTATATTATCAAACCATCGACATTCAATGCTTTTCCTTCCAGTTGATAGCATCCGGATTAGTTATTGACTGTTTTCATCAGACAGAATCATTCAACCATGGCTAAACGAAGTGCTATCGACGCGCTTCGTCAAGCTCGTCAACAAAGAGGTTCTAGATCCAAGGAATTCGAAGTAGCTCAAGATATTGATATCTATGAAGAAGTAGATGACAAAGAGTTTCGATCAATTAAGCGAGCCAATATTCTTGAAGATGATTTCGTGGTGGATGATAACGGTGAAGGCTATGTTGATACTGGTGTCTATGAGTGGGACAACCGGTATAAAGGCTATGACTCTGATGAAGGTGATGATGATGAATCATCTAAGAAGGATTCTCACAAGAAAAGAAAGAAGCAGCCTAAACGCGATATCAGTCAATTGCTTAAATTAAAAGTATCTCAAGCTCCAAAGGCTAAATTAAAGGCTGATGTTATAGTTGATGACATTTTCGGAGCCTTTGAATTAGAATCAGCAGGAAGTAGTAAAACAAAGAAAGAACCAAAACCATCATTAGTCACTAAGCTAAACAGAGCTAAGAACAGCTCTTCCTTTAATAATAATAGTAACAAGATTTCCGTACCAAAATTTGAATTGTTTCCCGATGCTGAGAACGCTGGTTTTGCTTTTATGCTTCAAGATATTGATGATTCAAATGCTAATAAGGAGAATGAAGATATTCTTGATGATAAGAAAACTCTCCCTGCGTTGAAGGAGCCAGATTTGTTGAGGTCATCTACTGAATCTTTGAAACCAAAAAATGGCCCGTTGAAGGCTAATATTGAAAGTGAAGTCGAAGCAGAAGACGAAGACGATGATGGTGACGACGAAGACGAGCAGGATATGATTATATCAAAACGCGTGATTGGAGCAAAATCAAATGACTACAACCGTATTAATTTATCTGCGACCAAAGAAGTTAGGAAACTACCAACTCCAAAGACAGCACTGGCTTCTAATAGTAATGCCAATGAAAAATCAAAACCTGCGGATACTATAAGTATCCCATCAAGTGATCCACCTACATTGTTCAGTAGTAGCAAAATGACTGAAAGCGATGTTGTTGATGAAGGTAGTAATTCATTCTTTTTCTACTGGACTGATTTCTTTGAAATTGATGGGACTCTCCTTCTTTATGGTAAAACTAAACTTGTGAAATCAGATAATTTTGTTTCTTGTATGGTAAGAGTCAATGGTTTAACCCGCGACCTGTTTTTTTTACCTAGAGAATCAATCGAGATGTCTGACGTTGTTGATGAAGTGGCTTCAATCCTCTCTAAAACAAGATCTGTCAATCAATTAAGATCAATGCCTGTTACAAAGAAATATGCTTTTGAATTACCAAATATTCCACAGGAAACTGAATATTTGCGGGTTGTCCTACCTTTCACTGTTTCACCTTTGCCAAGTGATTTATCAGGTGAAACATTCTCGCGCGTATTTGGTACTAATACTGGTGTGTTTGAACAGTTTGTACTTTCAAGAAACGTTATGGGTCCTTGTTGGTTGGAAGTGAAGAATGGTGATTTTTCAGCTCTTCATAATACTTCCCATTGTCCAATCGAAGTCGAATGTGTAAAACCAACGTTTATTACTCCTGTCTTCTCATTAGATACTCCTGATGCGCCAGATTATTTATCGGCCGCTCCACCACTAAATCTGATGTCGATTTCATTGAAAACAATCATGAATAGGTCAAAGAATCAGCAAGAAATCGTTGCTATTAGCGTGATGGTTTATAAGGATATTCCCCAAGAAATTGCTCCAAACGTATCAGATATCAAATTTGAATCATATACAATGGTTAGACCTGTTTCGCAGCTAGGTTTCCCTAGTAAGATGAAAGAACTGTGTAAAGGCAACGTTAGATTGGAACCAAGTGAAAAGGCCCTATTAAGCAATTTTGCTGCTCTAGTGAAAAGGACTGATCCTGATGTTTTGATTGGTCATCAGCTAGAAAATATTGACCTTGAAATGATCATTTCCAGAATGAATGCCTTGAAAGTATTCAACTGGAGTGTTTTGGGTAGAAGAAATAGAAAGGCTTGGCCAAATGGATTAATGAAAAAGCATGCGCATTATATTGAAAAAGAAATTGTTTCTGGTAGATTAATGTGCGATTTAGCTAATGATTTAGGTAAATCACTAATGAGCAAATGTACTTCTTGGAGCTTACCAGAGATGTGTCAAGTGATTTTAGGTAAAAAGTACATATCTGAAGCAAGCGGTGAAGTTGATTTGAATGATGAGATTTATACTAAAGATGCTGATATGTTATTGTCTGTCATTAGAGACAATCAAGTGAGATCAAAAGTTATTGCTGATATTTCTTTCAAAATTCAAATCTTATCTTTAAGCAGACAATTGACTAATCTTGCTGGAAATGCTTGGGCAAGAACTTTAGCTGGTTCAAGATCTGACAGAAATGAGTTCATTTTGCTGCACGAATTCACAAGAGCTAATTATATCGTGCCTGATAAGTTCGGTAATCAACCATTGAAAACCAATAGTGGTAATGCTGGTAATTTCCGTGGTAATAAGAATGAAAATGCTCGGAAAGCCCGATTTGAAGACTTCAATGCCAATGAAGGTGAAAACGATTTAGAAGGACCTGAAGGCAACTCTGAAGAAAGTAGCAGTAAAAAGAAAAACAAGTATAAAGGTGGTTTAGTCTTCGAGCCCGAGAGAGGTTTGCAAGAAAACTGTGTGTTAGTTATGGATTTCAATAGTTTGTATCCCAGCATTATTCAAGAGTATAATATTTGCTTCACAACTGTTGTGAGAGATAAAGCTTTGGAATACACTGACGAGAAACCACCTGCATTGCCTGAAGCTGATGTTCCTCAGGGTATTTTACCACGTTTGCTGGCAACATTAGTAAATAGGCGTGCTCAAGTAAAGAAATTACTAAAAGATCCTCGCATTACTGCTGGTGAAAGAGCCCAATATGACATTAAGCAACAAGCATTGAAACTGACGGCTAATTCTATGTATGGTTGTCTAGGATTCACCAAATCACGGTTTTATGCTCGTGCTTTAGCTCTTCTAGTTACAGTGAAAGGTAGAGAGATTCTCACAAATACAAGAGAGTTAGCTGAAAAGAATGGACTCAGAGTTGTCTATGGTGATACTGATTCAGTTATGGTTGATTCAAACGTTAAAAAGTATGAAGAAGCAATTGAAATTGGAGAGAAGTTCAAACAATTAGTTAACGAACGTTATAGACTACTAGAAATTGATATCGATAACGTTTTCCAGAAACTTCTACTACACTCAAAGAAGAAATACGCTGCTGTTAATATGTCACTGAATAAAGATGGTGAAGTAGTAACAAGTTTAGAAGTCAAAGGTTTGGATATGAAAAGAAGAGAATTTTGTCAGTTATCAAAGGACGTGTCTAAAACTATTCTCGATGAGATTTTGAATGTTGATCGAGATGAAAATTCCGAATCTTTGGTTGAATCAATTCATAATGATTTGAGAAGTATCAAACAGAAAATATACGATGACGACATCAGATTAGATAAATTTGTTATTCATACAAAATTAGGTAAAGATCCTAAAGATTATAGAGGAATTGGTGATTCTATGCCTCAAGTACAAGTTGCTTTGAGACTTCGAAGCAATGGTAAAATGATCAAAGCTAATGATGTTATTTCTTATATTATTTGTGCTGGYCAAGAAGACGTCGCTAAGAGAGCTTATACTTTACATGAAATGAAGATATCTGATAAGCTTAAACCTGATTATGAGTACTATCTAGCAAAACAATTACTGGCACCGGTTGAGAGATTGTGTGAGAATATTGAAGGAACTGATAGATATCAGTTAGCACATTGTTTGGGTCTTGAAGGAACTAAGTATGCTATTTCTCATAATAGTAATACTAGCTCCTCGAATAACAAGGACTTTGAATTGCAACCATTACAAAGCACGTTAAGTGATGCGGAAAGATTTCAGCATTGCCAAGCTTTGATTTTACGTTGTGGTAAATGCAAATCTCAATTCAAGTATAATGGCATTAATACTATGGGTAATAAAGATTATGTGGTGAACAACAAAGGTATTTGTTGCAAAGAATGTAATAGCGTGATACCATTATTGTCTTTGAATTCTCAGTTAGAAACTCAACTAAGATTTTTAATTGCGAAGTATTATGCTGGCTGGTTAGAATGTGATGATTCGGCATGTGAATTAGCAACAAGACAAATTTCTGTCTATGGCAAACGTTGTATTGGTAAGACTAGTCATGGTGGTGTAAGATGTAAAGGAGTTATGCATTATAAATATAGCGACAATGAGTTGTATAATCAATTGTTATACTTTGATCGTTTATTTGATGTTGATCATATCAAGAAGTCTTGTACTAAAGAGTTAGAAGCTGTTGCTGAGATGAACCGTTTAGCGTTTGAACGTTGTAGAAGTGTTACTGGGAAATACTTGAAAGATTGTGGTAGAAGATATGTTAGTATGACAGATCTATTTCAGTTTGTTTGATTGGTTTTATGTATAATTAGTTTTCATTCGTGGGTTAGATTATTTTAAAAACGAGTAACATTTGTAGAATTATAGCTTGTCCTTCGTATATTGTAGAGAAAAGTGAGATTCATGTTTCTTGTGTCAGTACAAATGCATCTATCATACAGAAACAAACAATTGATTACAAGTGCCCCTTTATTATCCTATTTTCAATTACCATCAGCAAGAAATAGCCTTAGTTCCTTAGAACTCAATTGATTTTTATGTGCATCACGTGATATACATTCTTACTATAATATGCATTATTTTGCAATATCTGCATATATCTGCAAATATCAAAGCTTTGAGTTACTTACTAATAGACTTGAAAATTCTCCTATTCGCCCTTATTTCTTCTTATCAAAAAAAGTCATAAAACCATAATTATTCTTCAACCTCGTGATTAGCTTTTTATTTTCTCCTGGACCTCATAAACCTCTTTGTATATTAATTAAACTGTTTTGATAAAACTGTGAGTTTCATTTTTATAAGTTTAATTAATCGTATAGCACTAAGATGTCAGATCCTATCAATGCTAATCCAACAGTCCTTGATGTGGCTTCTCTACCTACAAGATATGAGGAAAAAGCGCCAGTGACCTTCTATGATGACACAGCATTAAAATCCTTAGTTTCTCTATCGTTACTCAATGAAGATGGTGAGGAATTAAGCGATGGCGATGAGGAGTATGAAGAACCGATAGACTCACAAGAAATATATGGTAAGTATTCATGAGCAAAGTAGTACTAATGAACCTTGATGAATATTATGAATATCTGAACTAACATTATTGATTAGATCTAATAGCTACTATATCTGACCCGGAGCACCCTTTAACTTTAGGTCAACTTGCCGTGGTAAATCTACAAGATATTCAGGTTATTGACAATGGGAATAAAGAAGATATGGCTGAGGTCATTATTAGGATTACACCAACAATCACGCATTGTTCATTAGCGACACTGATTGGATTGGGAATTAGAGTCAGACTTGATAGATCCCTCCCTCCAAGATTTCGAATCAGTATCCTTGTAAAAGAAGGAACGCATCAGAGTGAAACGCAAGTAAATAAACAACTCAACGATAAAGAAAGGGTTGCAGCAGCATGTGAGAATGAACAACTTTTGGGTGTTATATCGAATATGTTAGCAACTTGTAAATAATTAGAGAAGGAACTGTAGGATAATAAATTGGATTTATATTATGATCAGATTTGTAGATCAATGGGTTCAGACGAGGGTCAGAAGAATGTAATTTCAGGTACCATTTCATATACGCAATACTATTTATGGTTCGTTTTCCACTACAGTAGAAGCATTTTATCTACCAGCTCAGGACGTATTGTCCAAACGCTGTCAGTTGACGTAAACTTAAGCACACGTTCATTATTCCCGACACTTTCTATAAATTCATAACTATATGATCGCCGAGTTACCTCCTTTAAATTTCTAAATACCCTCAGAAATCATCCCATTGTGACTTTGATAACTTGATCGTAAAGGCGAATTATCAAAAGCAAAATTATTGTTTACTCCGAAATTTGTGTCTCCATCAGAAGAACCAAATTGTTCTTCATTATCTTGTTCATGAAATAGTTCRTTATCATAAATCTCACTCTGCTGAAAACCTGATGTATCTACTTCTAGACCTTGTTTGATTAGATTAATCATCTCAACAACAGATACTAATTTCCCCTCAGATAGTTCATTATGTTTGTTTATTTTCATTTCCCAGTTTCCACTAATAAAATTGATCAAGTTCAGTTTCTTACATTGATAAGATTCTTTGAGTATTGAGCACCAAACTGTTGATAGTTCTTCATATGCTAAGAACTTGGYATAGTTCTTAATTAATTCATTGTTCCATTTTGGAAGCTTATGCAATAAACTTGTAGCCTCATCAAGAAATTCAAGAGATTCGAAATGATTAGTTTCATTCGGTGGTAAGAAATGTAATGTGTAGTCGCTGAGAGCCTTGAAGAACTCGTCTAAAGATCCTTTGACTCTTAARTAAGCATAATCAGAGTCTTTATCAACTCTATAGGGGAATGATTCAAAGATGTTATCTAAATATTTATTCAGAATGTTCAATGATGATTGGATTGTTGGTCTAGGTGCTTTCGTAATGACTTCGTGTTGTAACTCTGGATGATTATATACTAAAGACTCAATTATTGTTCTCAATTCTTTGGCATCATGTGACTCAAGTACTCTGCTTATAGGTAATGCACACCCATTGATTCTACCAACATTGGATTGAGCACCAGTGAGTGCACTTAAAGATGAAGACAAGTTATGACCACTTTTATGTCGTTTTGGTAACTTGTTGACTTTCTTTGGTGACGTTCTTGATAAATTTGCTGGAGTGAAGCTTCGATGTGATGCCGATAACAGAGAATTGTCCGTATTTTCTGATTCTTCATTACCAAGATATAGATTATGTTCAACACTGAACTTGCGTTTTAATCCCGGCTTGGTTGAACCTTTAGATTGATTAGATCGGTTGAATAGTGCTGTGGTCGTTGGTGACTTCGCATTCCTTTCGGATTCATTGTCCTTACCTTTCAACCGATTATTCACATTTGGTTTATTTTGATTCCGAACCGATTTATTTTCATCTTTGTTGGTATTCTTGGTGTTATGACACCCCCAAGCAAAGGCTGAAGGAAGAACTCCATTCATAATTCAAATGGCAGTCTTTTCTTGTAGAGTTCTCTTGTTTGTCTTTGGGACAGCAAAGCTAACAAATATATGCACAGGCCCGCAATAAACTATTAGTTATTGACAAGAAGAAACAGATACTAAACAGATTCTTTCCAATAAATACTTTTACACCAATATTTGCTGACTTATCATAAAAATAGTTAAACTATCCTGTTATTAGTACGTTGGTGCCACAGTTAACAAACACCCTTCACACAACTGAGTCCCCCCGTTCTTTCGACTTCTATGATCTTCCCTCAATTATGCAACAACATAAATAATAGTTCTACTGTCTTTCGATTAATAACTCAATTTTTCTTTGTTACTATCAAAGAAAGCTGTATGGCTCAAGGTTCAGGAATTATTCGGTATTTGTTATCGTTCCAAAATTCTTTGTTCTCTCAATGCAAATGGCAACCGGAGAGGCCTTTTTGTATGACAAAATAGTGTTACATAATTTTTACCACAGAAAAATTCTTTGCCTGTGATAAGCAATTTATGCTTACGTCAATTTTAAATATCATTCTACGTTTTTTAATATCTTCCGTATCCCCCAATAGTCTATTATCAAACTTACCCTTTTCTAGGGAAGTTACCCGGTGGCTTTTTCACTAAAGCTACCCGATTGGTATATCACYCATTGTACTTGTGGCGATGTCATAGTAAACTTTAGTAGAATAATACGTCTCACAACGGAATAAGAAAATTTCCAGTTGTAATTGTTTGTCTGTTGCTAATAACAAACAGAGGATTGTATCTCGAGCTACCTTACTTCTGCTTGTGTRTATAGATTTAATATTAGATACACATACTTTTATCAATCTAAAGAATTGTGTATAACTGTATGCATAGTCGGTTGTTTTAGGATCGAGTTGAGTTGAAGTTGAAGAAATTGGTATGTGAGAATGAAAACAATGAGTAGAAGTTGAAACTGTCTGTTAACGTGGCGTGCAAGATAAAATGGATATTATAGTCATAAAACTTGGAATTGATTTGATTGATTATTGAAATCAAGGAGATAGAAATTTTCTAAAAGAAATTTCTTTTTTTTTTTTGACTATTGAGAACAAACGATATGAAGATCAGAAAAGAGGGAGCAATGCGTTTGAAAGAATTGAGAATATTTGATGAAATTTGACTGTTTTTTTGTTTGCATTTGCGGTGATCGATTGTAGTTGCTTTGGAACAATGAGCTTGTCAATAACATTTATAATGTTTATTGAAAGCGTTGTTGTGTTGTTTGTTTACCTTGGTTAACTTGGTGCAGAAAAGTGTCAACACTTGAGGCAAGACTACAATTATCTGATCGTCATAATTGTTGTTTGAATGCAGATTTATCAATCAATCAATCAATCAATCAATCAATCAATCAATCAATCATATGTAAAGATGGATCGATATTAAAGAAATCCAAAAAAACTATGGTAGATGAGTTGCTGACGTGTTAATGTGTAGATGGTGTTTTGTTCTAATTTGTTGAAGGTTGGGATATTAGTACTAGTTTACTGGTATGTGGAGGCGTTAATACTCAGAAAGAAGGAAGAGAATTTAGGAGAAAGATTTTGGAAGCTAACTAATTGATAGAAGTAACAAAATGTCATCAGAGAATAGAGGCTATTCGAGATCTCCACCCAGATCCCCACCAAGACGATCCTCAAGAAGTCCCTCTCCCAACAGAGGTGGCGATGATAGATATAGTAATCGTCGATTTAGAGAAGATCGTGATAGACCTTCATTCAGAGGTGGTAGAAGCCCACCAGCTAGAGGCTCATTTGATTTAGATAAAAGAGTATATATTGGAAATCTAAGCTATCATGTTAGGTGGACTGATTTGAAGGATTTCAT
The DNA here is from genome assembly GCA_001599295.1 of Sporopachydermia quercuum. Classification (NCBI taxonomy): domain Eukaryota; kingdom Fungi; phylum Ascomycota; class Sporopachydermiomycetes; order Sporopachydermiales; family Sporopachydermiaceae; genus Sporopachydermia; species Sporopachydermia quercuum. The sequence goes on along the minus strand of BCGN01000001.1, from coordinate 1,570,168 downwards.
GCGTCAAGCTGGTGAAGTTGTCTATGCAGATATTTTAAAAACACCAAGTGGTTTATCAAAGGTATGTGATTAGACTGTTTCAAGTTCTATAGCCTTTACTATACAAAGTATTAACATTGTTATAGGGCTGTGGTATTGTTGAATATAGCAACAGGGAAGATGCTCAAAAAGCTATTAGTACTCTCCAAAATACTGATTTGATGGGAAGATCGATCTTTTTACGTGAAGACAGAGTTGGAAGTGGTCCCCCAAGAAATAGATCTCCGCCCAGATTTGATCGCGAACGTGGTGGAGACCGAGGTGGAGACCGAGGTGGAGACCGTGGTGGGGACCGTGGTGACTTTAGAAGAGGTCCACCTCCATCTTATCCACCTTCAAGATTTGACCGCGATAGAGAACGAGGATACGACCGTGATAGAGATCGTGATAGAGATTTCAGAAGAGGTCCTCCTGCACCACCCTTATCATTCTTTGGTCGTCCACCAAGCTTCTATCCTCCTGCTACACCAGGCACTCAATTATTTGTTAGTAATTTACCTTGGAGTGTTGGTTGGAAAGAATTAAAAGATCTTTTCAGTGGTGCTGGTAAAGTAACAAGAGCTGATGTAAATGTCATTCGTGGAAGATCACGTGGAAGTGGTATTGTTGGATATGAAACACCAGAAGAAGCTCAAGATGCCATTAAAAAATTCAGCGGATACGAATGGGAAGGWAGACCTTTAGAAGTTCGCGAAGATAAATTCGCTGGTGGAAGATCTAGTGAGAGAGATGGTAAACATGAGGGTGTGCCTGAACCTAAGGAACCTATTAGAGCTCCTGARCCTAATGAATTTACCGATGATGCGAGAGGAAATGGACCTGTATCGAATCGTATTTTTGTTGGTAACTTACCATGGTCAACCACAAATGAAGATTTAGTTGAGCTTTTCGAAACTGTTGGACCAGTCATTAAGGCAGAAATCCAGTTAGAAAGTAGCGGAAGATCTGCTGGTAATGGTGTAGTTCAGTTTGATAGTAATGAATTGGCTGACGTTGCTATTGCTAAATTTCATGGTTATATCTATGGTAATAGGAAACTCACAATTTCATATGTTGCTTATGGCGCATCAGAGTCTGTTGATTTCCCTACTCCACCTCCTGCTCCCCCTGCAGGTGATAATGATTTCAACTAGCTTTGGTAGAATTCATCGGCAGAACGAATTAATGCTATATATGTATGCATTTACASTATTGAAAGAAAGAGACAAAAGAGAGAAAAGAAAAAGTTCAAACTGTCGTATTTTATTCCTTTATTTTTTGCTGATCTGTCATTTGATTATTTTACTGTTATATACTTAGTTTAAATGAAGCTAACTGTTTACGGGATGTGTTCCAATTCATTTTTTGATGAGCTTTTTACTCTGTTATATAAATATCTAGAATCCTTTCAATTCGAGTAAAGATATTATCAATCACATCTGTACAACCAGCCATTACCATAAATTGAAGCTCCTATCAGCAACCATGACTACTTACTTCTTGCTGCAACTCTCCATGTTCTATCGCTTTAGTTACCAACTCCTTTGTACAATTATTTAAAACAAATTCAATGCTTAATCATGCAGAATTATTCAAGACCTAACCACCTTTGCATTTTCTTGCATTCATTATCCGTACATTTCCAGACCCTTTCATTTTCGCTAATAGATTCTCCTCTCTTGCATAAAAGTCTCCACATTGAGCAATCTTCTCATCATCTTTCCACTAGTGAAGCTTTAAAAGGTATCGTCAGTTCTGCCATAAAACTATGATGATAGACTGACAACTAGTTCAGAATCCCGATGTATAACATTCATTGATATTCAGTTAGTGTATATATTAAACGCTGGATGTCTCTCAAAATTGGAAACAAAACGGAACAGAAATGAGCATTCTCATAGCTTCTATACCATCATCGCTTGTTACATGGCATGCTGTGGCTTCCAAAGCAACTTGCATTTAACATAAGTGCTGCAATGCATTACAATGCAACTAAGCAGCACCTGATGCGGAGTGCATAGCATTTTTTCCTGTTTAGGGTGTGGGAGCATAGACATCCAACATAAACGAGCCCCTACTGCTCAAGGGTCTATTGGTACATTAATTAGTATCTTCAACCTCCTTGTTAAAGATGTGTTACTTTTTTGTTTAACCAGAGAAAAAGGCAATACCGGAGAGAAACGGGCATTCTAAAGTTAAAAAGCATGTTGGTAAGGCTTGAATACATCTTGAATCTGAATTTCATATATTTTGGAGAATGTCAAATCTTTTAGTGGAGAAGAAGCAATACGTAAACGAAAGAAAATGTAGAAGATTGATTATATAGTATATGCATTTAGTTAAGGTCCATTGAAGCAAGTCAAAATACATGATTTGTATATCAATCCCAATTATTCGGCTAACAGTTACTCACCTCCGGTTAGTAGTAACATGGGTAGGTCATTTAAAATAGAAAACTTAATGCGCATGCAGAAACTAAAATATAAAATCAAACACCTTTGTTTGTTGTTTACTCTTAGTTAGTTGCGACCTCATAATTCGTAATTGATCCTGCAATGATCATATAATGAAACTGTGGACTTTTCCCTATTTCCAGTAGTTTATTTGTAGTTTCTTTCATTGACCTGTAAATTTTTAGTTGGTGATAATGAGACCAGTAGTACCGACAATTTTCAGTGATAAGCAGTTCAATCCATATTCGCTACTCTTTTCAGCTACTCGAATTTAGTAATGCTTGAGCCTCAAAAAAATTGGTTGAAAAGCTATCATTCACTCATATTTATTCAAATTAATTCTCCTGTTAGGATGGCTGTCCTTCCTAGTTCTACGAGGCTTCCTACCACCACTTAGTGCAGCTATTGACTCACCACCTAATGCTTCTGTTCCATCGTTCGATTTTGATGCCTCAACCTCTATTCAATTATTTTCAATTCCTATATACAATTCCTATGATTCCACTACTGGTATATCTATTCTCAGCTCCTTCTTACCATTGTCAATCCATTCAAAGTATCTCAGTCATACATCACCCATTATTGTTATCTCATGCTATTAACCTCGTCTTGTATATAAAATAATAAGGACTGTTCACTAATCATCGAAAATTACCAATCAACCAATAAAAACTAATCATTTTATCTCTCTTTCTTACCCTATTCGAATTACATAAATCAAATACAATTGCTCCTCCTCTTACGAGAATCACACTATCAACTAATTCTATACGATCAATCTATTAATATTCGATTCTTTCACCTTGGTTATAGTGTTTCTATCCTGTTGGTACCAACCCTTTTGGTGTCTTATTAATAATTATATCTTCATTCGACTTTTTGAAATTTCACCTCTGTTTCTTCTATGAATAAACTTTAACCTTTCGCGTATAACGCCAAACTTTAGCAGCCTTTGAGCAGTTAAAAACTAATGGTTTTTACTATTACAAAATATGAGATACACTCTCTATTATCCAATGTTTAGAATATGAGCTTCATGATTGATTTTATTGCCAATTAATTCCGTCTTCTCATTTTTAAAGTCATTAAATTTGAATCAAGTCACAGACACATGCATTTATATTTCATTTTCTTCGCTACTAAACCTAAACCTCACTCTATTGTCAGTACGTATCTTTTAATGCCCCCCTCACTTTACGTATACAAAAATTGCATGCACACAAATGCGGATTGTGCAGATGAGGCCCCTTACGTTATTAATAATAAGTCCTATTATATGATGATCACCGTTTCGCTTGTTCAACATTTCTTTGTCTTTCTTATTATTTGTCGTTTAGAAATTGAAAGTTACCACTTCTCATCAAAAGTTTGTTCAATGAACCAATAAAAAATCTTATGCTGATTAGATTAAGAAACTAAAACTATTAGTCTATTGAAGACCATAGATACCCTTTGATAACGTTACGTTATCTATAGCTGAAGCACTCTAATAAGGACACAGGAAGCAGAGGGGGCAGCATCGTTTGAAGAGATAAACTATTCATAAACTTGGGGAACAACTTATCATTCTACGATAATTCAACGAGGCAAAATTAAAAGAAAGAAAAAGAAAAAGAACAACGTTGTCTTTTTTCTTTTTGTCTTTTTTCTTTTTGGTGGTATTATATTACCAATTTCAACTCCAATTCATCTTGAATTTATATTCATTAAACAGGTTGTTCCTTGGCTCGGTCAGAGCCTTCGCTGCTACCACATTGCTACCATAACATAGCATAATGCCATATATTCCACCTCCTAAAACTAGACCAGGATTGAATTCTCAAGTAGAAACTGGGTCAGTTTCTACTCCACCTACTGGTACTAATGGTTTTAATAGTATAGCCCCCATCGCCAATACCTCTATTGCTACTTTGACAGCAAGAAGTACTATCTCATCTAATGGCAGTGGTGCTTTTTTCAAACTCACCTCATCACCTCCTGCAGCAAGTGTAAACATACAGAATGACGAAAATAGTTCAAATGGAATAGATCCCAAAAGTAAACCTCATTCAGATGACCTAGAATCGTACTACAATGTACCGATTGCAACAAAGCTACCATTAAATTTACCGCCACCAAGATCTTCAACTTATCAATTTGAGCCCACACCTACATTTACCAACTTCAATAAGCATATATCAATAGCCCCAGAAACTGGAGACGACTTGATTGTTGATACATCAAACAATAGCCCATTGCATTCTAGGAATACTAGTATTTCCTCATCTATTGATGAGAATGATGAATTTTTGAAACACACTCCAACATTGGTTCGCAAGAAATCTGGAGAGTTGGTTAAATCATCATTAAAGTATTCAGCTTCTTTACCTTCAACTCCAACTTATGCTAAGTTTGTTCATTTTGATAGCAAGCATTTAGTTGATGTTAGAAGGTTTCGAAATAATGAAAAACCTGCTGCTGTTTCAGCAGGTTCATCTCCTGTTTTATCAGGAAATGGTAATGATGATTATGACTTACATGAACCGGATTTCTTAGAATTGGACAGGTTATCTTCAGATATCCTAAATCCTGATTCTGATTCTGATTCTGATTCTGATTTCAATTCTGATTTCAATTCTGATAGTGATTCTGATGTGGAGTCAGCAAATCCTTTATCGACTCCAATCATTTTAAGAAGAAGAAGAGTTCGGATGCCTCCGAGATTTAATCTGCTGTGTGATTCCTTGCCTACACAAAAGCCTCCTCAACCCGTGTTTCTTGATAAGTTATTTCTAAGTGGAGATTCTAAAACATTAATTGGTCATATTGCAGTCTCAAACATAGACTTTCACAAATGGGTATCTATAAGGTATACCTTAGATGGATGGAAAACAATTACTGAAAGACCTGCTAGTTATAATAATGATAATCCTCATAAATTGAAGGTGAAGAACTACGATAGATTTACTTTTACCATTGCTTTAAAAGATTTACCTGGACCATCGCAAAGTGTTAGAACAATGCAGTTATGTATTAGATATAACGTTGGAGGACAAGAATTCTGGGATAATAATTTGAAGAGAAACTATACAATTGTCTTAAGCAAAATAAAACCTCAAAGACGGAAAAAAAGAGATAGATCACAGCGTCTTTCCGTTTCATCAACAACATCATCGTTAGCTGGTGATCTTGAATCTCCTAGTACTGGTATCGAAGGGAACTTTGCTCGTCAATCCCCGTGGCAATCACCAATGCCTTTTAGGCCACCAACCTCAAATATGTTTGATAATATTCATAGTTCTCAAGTTGGTTCAATTCTTGATGAAAGACCTTCTATAGATTCAGTAAAGTACAAAGATCTGCTGGACAGTTATTGTTTTTATCGTGGAAGTCCAACATTAGAGGATCATGACACGTTAGGATCCCCTAATCTATCTGCTTCAGAGTTTTATTTAAATCAAGCTCCATTGAAGTGAACTAAAGAAGAAGAGAGAAAAAAGAAAGAAAGAAGAAAGAAAGAAGAAAGAAAGAAGAAATATGAACAAAAGCGAAGTAAACGCAATGAAAGGAAAGGAAATTAGATTTTAGATTTTGTTCTGTCAGTTGATGATGATGATGTGTCTATGGGGGGGTCTTATTTTTATGTTATTTCATGTTATTTTATTTTTATTATTCTCTTTCATTAATTTCGGTTTTATTTTTCAGGAAGTAACTGGGGATTTGCATCTATGATGCTAGTGATGATTATATATGAAAGTACTGAATTATTTTCCTATAACTTTTATTCGAATGAAAAAGAGAAAGAGAGGGGAAAAAGAGAAGGAGGAGAAAGGAAAAGGGAAAGACGTTTAACTCAAATAAGGTGAACTATATTTAATATCTATTAGAAGGAAATAAATAAAGGAAGGAAGAACAAGTGAGAGTGGTAATTTGATGGATCCTATTAGACTTAATCTATACGTTTAAATGGATTATTATTAGTATTATCAGACATATCTATACATTATATATAAAAACGAGAAACAGACACTTTGTATAGTGTTTGATTAGTTTGTCATATTATTTTATCATATTAATCATGCTGATAAAGCTTTTAAATGGTATCATCGAGGGTAAATAGTAATACAAGAAATGTTTTGTTCAATCAGAAGGAACACAGTAATGACGGTAAAGTAACAATGATACAGTGATCAATAATAAGTGCAATATTATATTAACTACTAAAATATTTGTCAATAACCAAATTATCAACCAATTAAACCACTAAAATGAACACTTTGTTACTTGTTGTTTGTTGTCAATCCCTTATTTCCTTCCTCTTGTCAGTATTCCCTTTGCTTTTTCCTCTTTCTGTTCTCCATTTCTCAATTTATTTCCTTTCTCCAGTTTTCTATCATAAATTCCCAACTAATAGTACATAAAATATATCCAATCATATTCACCATTCATTTATAATATCCCATACCCAATACACATTACCTTTCATTCATAGTCGTTATCCATCAAGTGATCATACAGCGCTCAAATTGACTAGAGCTAACACTGCATCTTCTTCTTTAGGCTCAATACTGCTTGATTTAGAATGAGAATCACTCTCGCGTCTCAAAGATTCAGGACCCATAGATTGCCAATCTTCGTCTTCTGTTTCAGACGGATGTGATGATGTAGAACTTCTCCTATTCTTATGAGAAGTCAGTTTTCCCACACTACTAGAACCAATTGACTTGTTTCTTGCACCTGTGTATGAATGTGATAATGATGATTCTTTCTTTACCCTGTATTCTTTATTTGGCACAGGAACTGATAAGGTTTTTGGTGTGCTAACTCCAGGCGAAGTAGAGAAGTTTGGAGGTTTATCTGATTGAGATCCTCGAGTACTTGAAAGCACAAAAGAAGAAGAGTATGGTTGAGGCAGCGATGCAGGTAAGTAAGTAGAGTATTCTGAATATGAGGAGGAATTGGATGGAGAGTAAAGGGAGAAATCGTTTGTTAAAGAATTAGTAAAAGATGATGATAACGTCATGGGACGTGTGTGATTGCCGCTTTTTCTTCTTATTCTTTCCGTCGATAATTTCCTGTATGCTCCATATTTGGTGCTTGCGCTACTACTCAGACTTCTGTTCTTCTTAGCTTTTATTTGCTTTTTACTGGTTGACACGGAAGGTCTATTATGAAACATCATATCATCATCAGCCAGATCGACATCATCATCGACATTCATTTGAAAAATCCCCTCATCTGCATCTTCCTCGTCATCATCATCAAAAACGGGGGCATCTCTTAAACCATTTGCCAAAGATCCTCTTGCAAAAGGAGATGTGCTCGATCCTTTACGGCCACTACTAGCCCTTGCTTGTCTCGAAACATATCGTCCTTGTTTCTCATCGTAGACGATATCATCTTCTGAATCGTCAGAAATTGCATGCTCATTATCGTCCACATCGTCCTCGTCATCATCAACTAAACCACTCTCATTACCGGTTCTAAAAGATCCTGATTTCAATGGAGGAGAAAAAGGAACTCTGGTAGCATGTGCATCATTTTGAGGATTAGTAAYACTTTCACGACGAATGTTTAGACTCTTATTATTCTTTCCAGCAGATAAATAGTGGCCAATAACAGGATTAGGACTTGTTGATGAAGAAGAAGGGTCGGTGTTACCATTAGATCCATTCTCAGTATTGGCACTTGCAACACCATGGCTTGAACTATTTGCTTGGAGTATTTTCTGCCGATGATACTCAAAAGATTCTGGTGTGACTTTCTTAGCAGCCCATTGACCCCATCCTACTTTTTGAAATACTATGCTATTAGCAACATCACCTGTCTCTAAAGCTGCCATTATCAATCGCCGTTGTTTAGATAATGAAAGATTAGCAAAACCAGGAATCGACATTGCCAAATGAGATGTAAGATGTCGTATAGCCAAGGGACCTTGTGATGTCAAAAGCTTTGATAATTTATCTGGAGTTACAGCAGAAGCTGCTGCYAACCCGATAGGAGATGATGTTGATATCTGGCTTGGATTAATTGAGGACGATGTTCCCCTTTGTACATGGCTTGTTAACATATTAGCCGCATTGGAGGGCCCAGTATCATGGTCACCATTATTAGACTTAGAAGAAATATTTGCATTAGAATCATCAATCGATTTCGAAATCGTCGAATTTATTGTAGGTAAATTATCTTTTGTCATTGAATTGGTTTTGACACTTGTTTCCGGCTCTATAATAACCCCAGATTTCGTGGAGATTTTATCACTAACCGGAGCGATTGTACTTGCAGTTAACTCAGCAATGCTCATTTTGCTTGAGGCTTTCACTGATGATGATAGAAGATCTTTCGGACTATTGGTTGTCATTCTCTTTGTTCCAATATCAACTTTTTTGTTGTAATAGAAGTGTTCAAACTTTTCAATGAATAACACTTAACACCAAAGGCAATAATGTGAAATAGGTGCTTGTATGAAACGTAGCTGGTCAAGTACACAAAACTCCCCCTTATACTATAAAATGAACAACAGACAGACGCGATCTTTCACTGAAAATCAAATTGATGACTGATAATTACTAGACTTTATGTCTTAYAAACCTTTTATCAACAGTTCTTTCCTTAATATTCWYATTCTTCAATTCGCATAAGAAAGTAAACAACTCGACTTTTCAATGGTGGGTTTCCATTTCCACCTATCGTCGTATCGTGGAGAATTTCAAATCTCGGAAAGAGTTAGTAATCTGCAAGTCAGTCATGACATGGCCAAAAGAGGAAAATCACTATTACGACATAAATAGGAGGTTCTGGAGATCTTGACATTTATTTACTTGGGCATAGMTAGAGTAGTCTCACAGCCCACAAGAGGGGTTTAAACCCGAATCACGTTTTGGGACACGATTGAAACTCTAGAGTAGTAGTGATATTGGAATATTATAGTTGCATTAGTTGACTCATTTTATCATATTTCATGAATTACAACTAATTATCTTGTAGTTCATATTGACAATTCACCATTTAGCGATATATTTACTGTAGGTGTGGTAAGTCGAATATCCACCACATTTGCTACAGTAATTCTATCATCATTGATGAGAATTATGTCAGGAAACTACTTTGAAACTTAAATGATGACACATTCTATTATCCATTGAGAACAATAAAGCATATAAGTCCTCAATTGATTGCCTTGATTAAGATGCAATGGAACACTAGAGTGTGGTGAATTTCTCAAGTTTGATATTAATTTCATTAAACTGATTGGTACACTACTATGTTGTGCTTACTRAATGCAATACTGCTCATATTACTCAATTGTCATTATTTAGCAATTTGTTGACAATTATTATCTCTGACAAACTGACAAGAACTAATTGTCCTGCAGAAAAATGTACAGTTCTGCAGTTTCAATTAATTAGTGGAAAACGTTATTTATTTTACACTTTCTCATGTACATAATAAATTGAACGCTGAAACTTTTCAGTATCCATAGGGGATGTAATGAGATAGGAGAGTTATGACGTTCACTTGTTCATCCAAGGAAACGAGTGGTTGGTTGACCGTGGTCAGTTAGCGCTTTCTTAATTGTTTTATAACAATATGGCTTTCTTAAACGTTTCTCATTAGTCAGGAGTGCCCGCATTATTTTAAAATAATGAATGTATCGTGAATATGTCATTTGGTATTGTATGTCTGCTTCGCTCATTGGTCTTAATTGGGGGGTGTTCTGTCTATAATATGAGAATGAGAATGCAATGGGTGATGAGATGAGAAGGCCCTCTTATTGGATGGTTTTGATGACGATGGGTAACTCGGATTGAAGGCAATAAAATTAATGGAGAGCAAGGACTTATCTACGAATCGGCTGCTGATTTCTCGGCAATGCTGGCAAACATTGGCAAAGCGAGATATTTAGATTCTATCTTTTCTGGTGAATACGAAAAATATAGTGAAGAGAATGGATGTATACGGCATAAGATGAGAGATCTCTCCAGAAATTTCTCAAATCCAAAATATTATATTCTTGAGATTTGATTAAACCTACAGTAGTTTGTTAATAGATAACAAATGCTAAATACCTGTTTGTAGGAATCTATTCTATATATTTGATTGAATTSAAGGATTACCCCAGCACTTGATGATCTACAATGTCATAATATTGGGCTTCTCTCCCGAGCAAGGTTTTATCTCTTGTATTGTAGTGGAGGAAAATGAAACTTCAAACCTTTTGCTCCAGAACTTTCAACATAATATGTAGAAAATCACGTATCAATATGCATTTCCGTTAAGAATCTCATCTTTTAGTTTACTTGTTAAAAACTTCCTTTAAAAGATTACTCCTGGTTCGATTTATATTGGAATTCATAATTAGAAGCGACAGATTTTACTATAGTAGAGTAGCGTCTGTGCGCTTGTTTGTGTCTTGTTTGTGGTTTCAATTGAAAAGCTCTACGTACGTACAATCTCAAAATTGTTCTAATTCATTATGAAGTAAGAGACATGTGTGAATCACTTCTATAGATTGGCATAAAACAGTTCCTTGAAGCAGTTTATACCCACAGTTTATACTCACGTTATGGAAGCCACCATTCACATAGTAACTTGTAACTTAAGAGGTTAATATTAATAAATAGTGACCCTTTCACAAAATTTCGATTCTACAGTATAATTCTGAATTTGAATAAATTAATAGCATTTATATTTTTGTTTGCTCTACCGAAAATCATTAGACTATGTAAAACTGAAAAACCCAAATCATTATACTTATGTTATGAGAATTGTTTAATCGACTTCTTCAACAGTTGGACCGTCAGCAGGAGGAGGACCACCGGCACCAGCACCGGCACCAGGGAATCCACCAGGAGCACCAGGGAATCCGCCAGGAGCAGCACCTTCACCACCAGCAGCTTGGTAGAACTTGGTCATGATAGGATTGGCAACGGCTTCAACTTCCTTTTGCTTATCAGTGAATTCTTCAGTGGTAGCAGTAGTGTTGTTATCTAACCAGTCAACGGTTTCCTTCAAAAGAGTTTCCAACTTGGAAAGTTCCTCAGCGTCAACCTTCTCCTTGAAAGAGTCTTCAGAGGTGGTGTTYTTCAAAGAGTAGACGTAGGATTCTAAACCGTTCTTAGCGGAAATTCTAGCAGATTCTTTTTCGTCTTCTTCCTTGTACTTTTCAGCATCGGCAACCATCTTTTCGATTTCTTCCTTTGAAAGTCTACCCTTGTCATTAGTGATAGTAATCTTGTTGGTCTTACCAGTACCTTTCTCAACAGCGGAGACATTCAAAATTCCATTAGCGTCTAAATCAAAGGTGACTTCAATTTGAGGAACACCTCTTGGAGCAGGTGGAATACCAGTTAACTCGAACTTACCTAACAAGTTGTTGTCGGCGGTCTTAGCTCTTTCACCTTCGAAGACTTGAATTAGGACACCAGGTTGGTTATCGGCATATGTAGAGAAAACTTCAGACTTCTTAGTAGGGATGGTAGAGTTTCTTGGAATCAACTTGGTCATGACACCACCAGCAGTTTCAATACCAAGAGAAAGAGGAGCCACATCTAAAAGTAATAAATCTTGAGTCTTAGAAGAAGTGTCACCAGACAAGATAGCAGCTTGAACAGCAGCGCCGTAAGCAACAGCCTCGTCAGGATTGATGGACTTATTAGGCTGTTTACCATTGAAGAAGTCAGAAACCAACTTTTGAACCTTGGGGATACGGGTAGAACCACCAACCAAAACGATTTCATCTACGGCACCCTTGTCGATCTTAGCATCAGAAAGGACCTTTTGAACGGGGTCTAAAGTAGATCTGAATAAATCACCACATAATTCTTCGAATCTAGCTCTGGTGATAGAAGTGTAAAAATCAATACCGTCGTATAAGGAGTCAATTTCAACAGAGGTTTGAGCAGAGGAAGAGAGAGTTCTCTTGGCTCTCTCACAAGCAGTTCTCAATCTTCTTAAAGCTCTTTGAGACTGAGATAAGTCTTGCTTATGTTTTCTCTTGAATTCAGCGACAAAGTGATTAACCAATCTGTTATCGAAATCTTCACCACCCAAATGAGTATCACCAGCAGTAGCCTTGACTTCGAAAATACCATCTTCAATAGAAAGTAAGGAGACATCGAAAGTACCACCACCTAAATCGAAAATCAAAACGTTCTTTTCACCGCCTTCCTTCTTATCTAAGCCATAAGCAATGGCGGCAGCAGTTGGTTCGTTAATAATTCTCATAACATTAAGTCCAGCAATCAAACCGGCATCCTTGGTAGCTTGACGTTGAGAGTCATTGAAGTAGGCAGGAACTGTGACGACAGCGTCCGTGATTTTTTCACCTAAGTAAGCCTCAGCAGTTTCCTTCATCTTGGTCAAAATCATAGAAGAAATTTCTTCAGGAGTGAAAACCTTAGTTTCACCCTTGAACTCAACCTCAATGTATGGCTTTCCGCTCTTTTCAATAACCTTGAAAGGGAAATGCTTCATATCACCCTGAACTTCTGGGTCAGAAAACTTTCTACCGATAAGACGCTTAGCATCGAAAACGGTGTTAGCAGGATTCATAGCAGCTTGATTCTTAGCAGCATCACCAATCAATCTTTCAGTATCAGTGAAGGCAACGAAAGATGGAGTAGTTCTGTTACCTTGATCGTTGGCAATAATTTCAACCCGGTCATTGGTAAAGTGGGCAACGCAAGAGTATGTGGTACCCAAATCAATTCCGACAGCTTTTGACATTGTGCGTATATTTGTTGTGTTTTATGTGCAAGAATATGAATAGGATAGTAATGAATTAATGTGAATAAACTGTATTTGCTTCAGCTGTTATTGCATATATTACTTTTGCTATTCAACTTTTATAATATACAACCTCGACAATAAAATAAAATAAGAAAAAAAGGTATCAAACTAATTAAACTTAAAGGAAAGTTAAGTGGAATTCAAACAAAGTGGTACTCCACTACTCTTTATATAATTGAAGATTCTTCCTCAACAAAGGATTGAGGTGAACCCGTCACTATCAGTGATTTTCACTTCATCCTGCCTCATCGCCATTGAACTTCCAGACCATTCTACAATGTTCTCTTACCTTCTAGAAGCTTCTCCAACATACTAGAATATTCCAGAGTTTTCATCACCGATATAGGAGGTATTTTAGATTATATTTCATCGATTATTTATTTTTATTTTTATATTTTTATCATCATTTTCATCCATTTTTTCTTGATTTTTTCATTTAATCATCAGTGATTCCACGTAGTATCTTGAATATTCATCCAACTTAATTGAGAGAGTTTAAATATGTTAGTTACATGTACGTAATAAACAAATTTATTACACTTCCTATTTTGGACATTAAGTTTTCTTTCAAAATGGTGATAAGTGTCTGAGGCTTCTAGCAAATTCTACGATTTACTTTGAATTTTCTATAGAACATCTATTCATACTTGAGTTTAAACTAGTGAGGCATAAGTAAATTTACGTCATAATACATGGCTATCACATGACTAGTCATGTGCTAAAAGCTCCTTGGAACTCTCTTTGTGTGAGCTTTGAATATGTTTATGACGAAGTGAAATGGACGAAATCGTAGTGAATAAATAAATGTAATGACCGAAAAGTGAAAAGGTGAATAGATTTGATTTCYTCCAATAAGTATCTCGATGGAATCTACAACTGTTTGAATAACAAATATATAAGCCTAATAATTAAATAACCGAAAATACAAAGAACTGGCCTAAGAGTTTACCATAGCATAACAACATAAATTTCTGATCCAAAGTATCCATATAGAGACCATTTTTGTTTCTTAACGAAGCGAAAACCCCTTTCGGGTCTTTGTTGTCTTTTCATCGACTGGATGATTGCGCATGTTTTCTAATTGAGATTTCTTTTCCTCTAATAATTTCAATTGTTTGTTTAGTTTTTCTTTCATTTCCCTGTGTCTTGCAAATAGCTCTGTTTCAGAGTTCTTTAACTTTTGTTCCTTTTCAGCAACCTTCTTCTCAAATACGTTTTTCAATTCTGCTTCCATTTTAGCTAATCTTGCTTCATGTAGTGCTTTTTGTTCCTCTTGTCGTACATTGGGATCGAATTCCCTGAACACTGAATCATCTTGAGCAACACCCAACAACTTTAGTTTTTCAGTTCTATAATTCTCATACAATACATTTGCAGTATTTTCTCTTAATTCTTCTAAGTAGCTTCGAATAAGCAGTTGTCTTAAAAAGACGAAGTCATTGTGTTCAGGATTATCAACTTCAATTACACCCCATGGATAAGCACGACCTCTTACTTGATTACCGTCACTAGCAGTAACCAGATCGGATGATCCAACAACTGCRAAAGGAATCTTTGAAATGATATTATTTCTTGTTGATGTTTCATCTTCGTCATCACTATAGCATGGTGGTTCGAATGTATTGATCCCGTGTTGTTTGATATCTGCCAGAATAGTTCTCTTGAACTCCTCTATTTCCTCTGGTGTCATTGTATCTGCTTTTGCAATCACAGGAATCAAATTGACTTTTTCATGCAACTTCTTCATCACGGCCGCGTCTAAAGCTTTCAAAGAATGACCAGTAGGTTCCAGAAAGTAAATACAAGCGTGAATTCTGTTATCAACAATGGAATTCCGGTTAATCTTGCTTTCTGACTCCAAATAGTCATCAAACCTACTATCAATGTTTTCAATTATTGGTCTCCACGATTCTTCATTATTGATAGAATCGCCAAAGTGGGGGGTATCAACAACAGTTAAATGCAACTTAACATCATTCTCCTCTATATCTGCCTGAACGACCTCAATTGAAACTGGTGATGATGCCAACTCGGCAGGACTTTTTAAAGGTTTGGCAGGGTACAATTCTCTGTTGAACAATGTATTGATACATGTAGATTTACCCAATCCTGTTGAGCCAACAATCATGATATTCAAATTGAAACCCAATTTTATACTTTTTCTGTGCCATTGATTAGGGAAGTTAGCAAATCCAACAAAGCCGTTTAATTTCTTGCAAACAATATTAGAAATCACTTCTGCTTTAGTTGGCATATCTCCAAATGGTGCAGATACGGACTCTGAGATCGCTGAAGCTTGCTCAAACTCGTCTACAAGACCTGGATCCACTAAACGCAATGTTAATAAATGCACAGTACAGATCCATATCAAAACATTGTTGTCAACATATTTCCTCGTTTGAGTCTCAAATATATACATACCAGCAGCTGCCATTGTAGTAATGATATATATCTCTGCTGTAAAAACGTAGTATCAACACAATTGCTATTCGATGATCGCAATTGTTSCCTGAGCGCTTAACAGTGTTTGCGTTCTGCTCTGGAGCCTTAGTATTTCGAGCAACTATCACAACAAACAAAAGAATAACTTATGAACCTTATTCAACTATAAAACTACTATTGCACGTAAAAAATCCTCAGTTGTTCTACTCTTTTAATATGGATGACAAAAGTCAGAGATGAATTGCAATGAACAAGCTTGATCTGTGTTCTTTTAATACAGTTTCTTATATTTGTACGTGTTTCATCTTTGTATGAGTATCTGTAAGTTATGAGGTGTTTGGATGTCTAGATCATTGAAACGTCATGTGACTATTTATTTTTCGCGTTCGTGTTGCAAAGTCGTAAGAAAAGGAGACGTAATCATGATATTAGACATAGCGTCTCGCCTTAGAAAATCGCGTTAATATCTGAAGGATGACAGAAGACATGGGAGAAGAATGGTTATAAACTGTTACATAATAACTCCATAGACAAAAGCGAAGATGATAATGATTGAATGTGGATTAGAACTGCATTTGGTTTTAACAAGACTTCCTTCTTTGGGGTAATTAAGAACGTTCTTAGGCCTACTAGTTGGTACTTCTCTGGTAAGTCGATCACTTGTGCTTAATAACGATTATAGTAGTACATAATCTCTCTTGTTGAATGGCAATGAAGCGTCGATCGTTTTTGAAGGAATCCTTCAAGGTGTTGAGTCGTCATTACGTATAATTGAATCGAATCCAATTAAATCCAATTGTTTGGAAGGCATTTTAAACTGTTGATGATGCGTATATTAACTGAAAATGGACAATAGTGCTCCAGCAAGAGTAACCGACAACCTCTTCCGCATTTTTCATTATGACAAGCTTAGGTTACTCACAAGAGACATCAGCTGCTCTAGAAGAAGGAGGAAAGCTTTATGCTGAAAAGAAGTTTGAAGCTGCTGCGGATAAGTATGCATCTGCCTGTGAGCTATACAACCAAGCTTACAACGGGGAAGACGATCCGAATTTACTCTATCTATATGGCAAAACTCTTTTTCAAATAGGAGTTAGTAAATCGGAAGTGTTGGGTGGTGCATCAGCTACTGAAGGTAATGAGCAAGTGGACAATGGAAATGTAACTACTAACGATGAAAAGAACGAAGCAAAGGGAATCTTCCAGTTCAGTGAAGATACAAGAATAGGAGAGGATGATGATGATGCAAATGAAAACGAGGAGCCAGAAAATAATGATGATGAGAAAAGTGATAATAATAGTAACGATGAGGAAAGTGATGAGGGTGACAATGGTGATGGAGATGGAGATGGAGATGGAGAGGAAGAACAATCCGATTTTGAACTTGCTTGGGAAATTTTAGACTTGGCCAGGGCATTATTTGAAAAAAAGCTGGATGATAGTAATAAATCCAATAAAACAAAACAAAGTACAAACAAAGAAGAGGATGAAAGTGAAAATATCAAAGAGATAAAGAGAAAACTTTCCGATACGTATGATTTGTTGGGGGAAGTCTCCTTGGAGTCAGGTAAGTCGTACTTGTTATTATACTCATACTATTCTACCAAAAATCATAATTAGTCAACATAGTTTTGATGAACTCTAACAAATTTTCAGAAAACTTCCCACAAGCAGCTGAGGATCTTGAGAAATCATTAAAAATTCGTGAAGAGTTGAATAACCCTAACTCCACACTGATTTCTGAATCTCACTATAAAATATCGCTAGCTCTGGAGTTATGTGTGGATATTCCTGATGGAAAGGCACGGGCAGTGCAACATATGGAAAAGGCCATCCACTATGTAGAAGAAAGGGAAAAAGCAGGACAAACAAATGATAAAAGTTTGTTATCAGATCTGAAAGCTAGAGTAAGTGTTGGTTGTTGTTTTTGTCGAGACAAAAGTTGTCCMATTTCAAAAGAGTGGGTGGAAGTTAATTCTAACTATTCATCTTTGTAGCTTGCTGAACTTAACGAATCAGATAGTGCAGCTTTATTAGATAGCGAGAAGAATGAAGTTCTTGGTGCTTTACTAAACAGCTCACTGATGACACCGAATATACATGTTGCTTCAGCTGCAGATATTAATTCGTTGGTAAAAAAGAAGAAAAAAGAGAACAAAAGGTCACCAGAAGAAGCATCAGATTTTAATAGCAAGAAATCCAAAAAGCAATAAGCGAACTCCTTATTTCTAATCTTTTGAATTAAAATGGACTAAATGTATTCTACAGATCAAATGTAATTATTGAGAAGCAAAAAGTTGTAATAAACGCACATGTACACATAATTCCTACCAAAATATAATTAATGTTTATTTCCCGATCCCTGAACAATAACATCAAACACGTCCTTATCGAACATGTTGACCCCTGATTTCAATGCATCAACAATAGTTGGAATCATCCCCACGTTAAAATCATCGCTCTTTCGTAGTTGATCTATATCATCGGATAGTTCCAACGTTATCAACTCCAAGTATTTGTTTCGGCCCGTCTCATAATGTTGTTCATTTTCATAATCGTTAAAACGTAAAGGTCTTATGTGATTGTAAGATAAATAAGACGCTGATTTTAAAGGTTTGGTGGGCGCTTGCAATGCTGAAAGCTCAGACTGTAATCGTAGATACCTATCTTCTTTTTCTTCACTGAAATGCTCAGAGAAATCCATTCTCATTTCGACGTCATCTTCTATTGGTCTCACCTCAACGTTATTATCATCTAATACATTTCGCTTATGGGGTAAACGTTCTGTAGTCTCCTGCTCGCTTTCTGAACTTGAAGATGAATCAGACGAGAAATCTGAATCATTATGTTAGAGACCTTTATGTCGACTCAAAACAAGTGCCGTTCTCAAAAAAAAAATTGTGAATGGCTGGCTTATAAAAATATATTCAACTCAACATACCTTCTGTTCTTCTCTTCTTCCTTCTTCGCTTTGACTTCTTACCGCTGTCTCTTATAGATTTATTTGGGATGGCAATACTCATATTCACACATACAATACACTTAGAATAGAATCTTTTACAACTAGAAAGTATAATAGTGTATCTTAGACCGTAACAAGTAGGTTTCTAACATCGTATTATGAAAGAGATCTTGCTTGCAATCAATTCAAAATTCTTTCAGTTCTGTATTATTTTTTGTTCCTAATTGTAAATATTTTTTAAGCCCAAAATATCTTCGGATCTCATCTCGTAGATACATTAGATGTCCTATGAAATACTTAATGATTATGTAATCTAAATATCCCAGATAGTGATATTCCTTAATGTTATAACGATAATTGATGTACAATACGGCTAATACATGACAACAATTATTAAACATGATTTATTTAGCTGTGTGAAGAGAATAGTAGTTTAGACTGGAGTAAACAAAGTATATGAAACATTAAATATCGTACAGAATGATAAAAAGCCATTAGGAAGATGAGGGGAAATGAGAGGTGTGTCAAGCCAGATATCTAAAAGTGACAGTTGGGTCTTTATGTATATGCAGTTAAAGATGGATATGACGCCAATATGTGGTGTATTTGAAGAAAATATTAGTGCCATTAATGGTTGAGGGTCGTAGTTTGAAAGGGATGACTTATCTTTATTCTATGGCTCTCACCAAACCCCAAGCAGCACCAGCAGCAACCCCCCCAGTAAGCACCATTACCAATCCAGAATAGAATCTTTCTAATAGAGAGCAATCAGAGCCCATAGAGATAACAGACTTCACGTACCCAAATATAAACAGCGTGATAAACATCACCGCCACAGATACATAAAGTCCTTCATAAGCAGAAGAGGTGAAAAAATAAGGAAGCAAAGGAACAAACCCTCCAAAAAAATATGATAATCCAATAGTAGCAGCAGATGAAAATTGTCTACCTTCTGGTGGTTCTTCCAATCCTTTACCGAAACGAATTATAAAATCAATCATGTCAACAGGAGAAGCTTGCAGGTCCTCAATAAAACTCTTGATCGTATTCTCAGATAAATTGTAGTTGTATAAAATATCTTCCACCTCACCTGCTAGAAGTTCAGGGTATTGTTGAAAGTTGTTCTTCTCTTTATTCACTTGAGCATAGTAATACTCATTCTCTGATTTAGCAGCTAGAAAACCACCTAAGCCCATACTAATGGCACCAGATACTAGTTCAGCCATTCCACCAGTAATAACCATTTTTGTATTACCTAAGCTACTCAATCCGGCTGTTAAAGCAAAAGGCACAGTCAATCCATCGGACAGACCAATAATTATATCAGACATAACTCTTGGATCTACTGATCCTATGAATGGCAAAGCATCAGAATCATTGCTGGCGTTGGAATTGCTTCCCTCGTCATTCATCATACTACTGGATTCAGACGATATTGTTTGTGTTTGGGCTGTTGGAGCAGAAGGTGAACTATCAGTAGATTCTCGAACTCCATAAGATTTTGTTTTTGAGTTTGTAGGCAAAAGCGGTGACTCTGAGGCGCTCTTCCCTTGATACAAACTCACTAAAGAGTTTTTCAAAGCTACAATAGACATTTTGCTGTGAATATATATTGTAGCTGAGCTGAAAGTCTCTTACCTTGATTATTGATTGAGAATGTGAAAGTTCGGAGAACTGTTGTGTAAATGTTTACTAGTGGATAGTACTGCTGCAACTCAGCCAATCAGTTATTCATGGAAGTTTCTTCGTTGTTAAGGACAATAACGATAACAACTAAGCCGTCAATGTTTAACAACTGTCGGTCAACTTGTATAGATTCGCGATAAATTTAGTTCTTGATATTTGATTCTTGGGATTTGGAGTTTGATGGCTGTACAATTGGTGTCCGTTTGTTTGTTCGAAATGAGGTCACTAACCGCTTAACAGAGCCAACTTCTAGTATTTCCTACTACACCCTAGGAATATTTGAAAGAATCAAAGTAGTAATAAGTTGGTTTGACAATTTTATATGTTAGTTCAATATTTTGTTAGTTCTTCCTGTTGTATTGTATCAAACTAACAGAGAAAAAGAAGAATCAAACAGTTACTTAAGAGAAGACAGGAACGCAGTAATATTTTTCATGTATCATATTATTTGGTAAGAGATTTAAACTTCCACAGGCAAAAGCTAAATTTATTTGAGTTTGAGTTTGAGTTTAATCTATTTTGATAAAAATCAATAAGGGTCTCTACCAGATCCTCTTGAATTATCGAAATAGAGATATGACCGATGAGATCAACTTATCATCACCGCGGAAAAAATGGATGATGAATAAGAATCGAGCAACTTGAAGATAAAAAGAGGTTAACTACGTATCAAAGGTGCACTTTTGTAAGTTACTTGTTCAAAAAGTTTCAAATAGTATGCCACTCTTGTTGTTTTTTGCTTCCTGTCATTCAATTCTCTTTTGTAAGAAGAAAAGTATTCTCAGACTCTTCCGACTATACTTATAACTTCACTTAGATTTTAGATTCCCTTTGAAAGTCTAATCCTTTCATATACTCCTTCAAGAACTGATTCATTACATAATAGTGAGTATAATGAAAACGGTAAACTACCAATTGTTGTAGGTAAGAAATTCAGACTGAATTTTGATTTTGTTGAAAATATATCAAATCAAATCTATTGTCTCTAAGCCCGTTTTCAACGAATAGCAGGTGGGACATGAAATAGCTCCAACACATGGAAACTTGAGATAAGCTACACTTCATTTCAACTCCAGTCTGTGGAATTAAAAATTAAGATACAATAAATAATTACATTAACTACAATTTTCAATTCTACTTTTTTGCCACGGCACTTTCTATCAAAATCTTGTAATTACTTACCAGCGAAGATCGATTATAAAAGGTCATATATTTATATCTAGATAACTGAATGACACTCTTACCCAGTTCAATTGGTAATTAGTGTATAGGATAATATGTAATAGGAATTATAGTTTTATAACGGGATACTTAATAACCCGAGGGAGTGAATAAAAGAAAAGCATATAACTGGAGTGAAAGAAATAATATATAAACTCTTAGTAATGTATATATAAAGAAAGATTTCACACGAGGATCTTTTTTAAACCCTAATTAGATACTACCGAGTGATTGAGTCTCTTCTTTGAATGTTACTTTCAGTGTCTCATTATTTGCAGTTGATTTTTTTATCAGGTTTTCAATAATCTTTCTCTTTCTCAATCCTTTCATACTCTTCYCCATTTCTATATTTCCATCACCACCTTACCTTATGAGGGTCTCGGTTTTAACATAATGAATAACGTTTTAACGTTAAAAACCTTACTTAGCCCTAATTGTAAAGGCCAACTGAACTTTAAGCATTTATTTTTTAGCTTTTAACTTTGTTTCTAACCGACAAGTCTGAAAGAGAAATCTCATCGTAGCTCATTCAGATGCTTACAAATAAATAAAATCCTATTGGTCAGCTTTATGTGATGAAGCATCACCTGGAGTTTATTTAATAGACCCTATCTTTTTTTGTCACAGAAACTCAGAACTTAAACGCTATTATATTTTTGTAATTGAGTTGTTAATACTAGGAAGTCAGGCCAAGAGATATATATTGATGATGAAGAGAATATGGTGTTCCTCTGATTTAGCAAAACGATGAAATGGGTGTCATGAAGTATGCTGTTTTTTTGTGTTGCTGGTATCGGTTCARTTTTATAAACAAACTGGTGTTCATTAAGAACGTTCCTAATCGTTACTTAGTATTTAGGTGTTGAAGAAACATTCTAGTGCATTGTTTTATTGTGGTTTAATTACGTAACTATGAACGCGAATGTTATTGTCACTTCTTGGTATTTGTTTAATAGTGATTACTGAGGAAGTGGACCGCTAAGTTAGTGCAGCTTACTTAGAGACACAAAGTATGTAGAAATACAGTTTTCGACTTTGATGATAATTACAGTTAGAATATATTAATAATTAATGTGGTGATATACTACTAGTTCCTGTTTGAAGAAGGATGGTATTATAGAGTGCTTGAAGCTGCTGCAGTTATTGGGAATTGAAATGAATTTTACTTGGCCCATTACCTGAACAACATCTATAATCTAATCGCTCTCTCATGTTCATCTCTTAAACAAATCAGCTTTTGTTGAATTATGTAGATTTTGATAGAAATGATCTCTCTTATTCAATTTTACTAATGCAAGGTTTTCAATTGAAGTACGTAGGAAAGGAGAAATCGATTAGTCGTCAGTCAGCCTTTGCCATCAGTTGAACACCACCAATAAGCCATACATAGGTTTTCTTTGTTCTTGTTCTTTTTTTCACGTGCTAACTAAGTGTTGATGTTTTCAAGCAAATTTCAACTGAATCGGAAAAGCCAATCAACACCCTTCCTATTTTCAAGGCAAATTTTCCTGTTCTTGGCCTTAACCTTGGTATTTCTTATCATAATCTGTTGTCTCAGCATGCCCAAATCTTGTATGCTCTAAGCACGCGTTTCACTTCTAAACTTGAAAAATAAAGTATCTTATGATAAAGAAAATTAAGGTTCTAATAAAGTTGAGTTTGCTTGCTTCTTGCATGAATCATCTTTTCTGATACGTAAATTTACGAGTTTTTCATAAGTAGCCAAGCAGATCTGACAGGTTTTTCAGAATTTGAAATGCGAATGAGTTATTGAAAAGTGAATGAATAAATTAAATTGATACAATTTTGATATTCTATATACTTACTGRGTTTTCTTTGAACTCTTTTCCTTCATCGTAATACGTGGAATGGTATTCAACACCCAAGAGAACTCATAGTCATCTTGCGTATTAATCAAGAAACACCTGAGATATTGTAGATAGATCAGATAAAAGTAGACGCCTGCACCAGTGAAAATATGCCACCAAGCATGGCCTTCAAGGAAAAATCCCCAAGGCATTCCAACCGATCTTCTGGTTCTACGCAGGAGTTGGCAGAGATGGATATCTAAGTTCCATAGGAAGTATCCAAACAAGAAAGTGCTAATACCCATAATCATGGCACGATATAAGTTTGATTTGGCCTTAGAATCGTGAACATATTTCTCCGTTAATAAATATGATTTGAATATGATTCCAACATTCAATAACGCATAAGCTACTTGGTGAATAGTTGGATCCTTCAAGTACAGATAGATAGCGGTCAGCAACCCTGCTCCGATTGCAACTAAAATACCAATCAAAATCGATTCAGACTTGGTCTTCTTGTAGGAAAATACTGTCCAAAATGGAACGCATGTTGCATAAATCATTGGCAGTTCATCTAATAGTTGGTACTTATACCACAGGGTCATATGAAACATCCAACTGCCTACACCAACCAATGCGAATCCAAAAGCAATTAAAAAAAATCGAATTTCAAATTTGTTCCTCCAGCATATATATATAGAATGAATTCCCATCACAACTAAATTGGTTAGTATTGAGTGTTGGGATTGATTTAAAGCACGATTTGAATGTCATATATGTATTTCAATCATCATCAATCACATGGCAACCTACCAAATAGAAAATTTGTCACTGTGTTTAGTGCTTCCGCCATATAATGGCTCACAACATAGTTTTCTTCACACCAATCAATGGTAGCATCCCTATTTAGTCTTGTAAGTAAAACTGTATATTATTTCTTCAGGTAAGATCTGAGTTTTTAGATTTCTGTATCCGAATAGCTTACCCAACACCCCAGTAGCCCACCTCAGGAGGCTCTGGATATTCTGCAAATATATGCTTGAATATAGACATTTTTCCTAAAAACGTCTCCCAAATAGCAGTAGGTATAATTCCGCTGAACGTTCAAGTCTCAATAGACTTTAGTCTCTTCAAATCAATCGCCTATTGACCAAAGTGAAAACAACAAGATAGATGCCCTCGTTTTCTTGTACCTAAATTGTTTGATATATAAGGAAGCAACAAAAATCTCAATAAATAGCTAAATAAAGTAATTGCTATCTTCTCTTCAACACAATATACTGTTCTTCCAATAGATGAATTAACGTATGTGATCACAGATAACCGAATATGCCGATAACTTCCGTTGGTTACTATTCAACTTTTACCTCATAAATYTGGTATTCCTAGCAATTCAAGGATCAGCATCACTTTATATACATCAGCTTAATATTGTAAGTCTTTTAGAATTGCCTTTATTTGTCAGCATTGATACGTATTATAACAGCCAATGGATAGCAGTCACCTGTAATGCTTGTTGTAATCACAATCATCAACCTTCAAATGTACTCATTGTCCGTTATTCACTAAACATACATGAAAGCGATGGAAATATATTATATACATGTTATCTATGTAGCTCATTGGGTATCCTTGCATATGTTTGCATGCATATTATTGATGGAAATGATAAAACAATGAGTTACAGAAAGGTATCAGAATAAGTAAGGATTAAAGAGTCTGAAATATAAAACATAACAAGGATGGTTTTTAGCATAGTCATATAGTATTATTACATGTGTTGATAATTATTATCTATATGTCTACTTGTTTGGTTGCTTGATATTAATCGTGTTTAATGATTTTAGTGTTTTACGGATTATCTCGGATGTCGGCAAATGGAAATCTCAAATCAGCTCCAGCAACTCAAATTCAAAATGATTTCTCGTTATCGTCACTGTCGTTATATAGTGATTACTGTGGCTATGGCTTTAACATATCAGAAACGCTTGAAAAGGATGAAATAATGTATTTTTATCATGTTGACTGAACGATAGTACCAATTGCTTTTTCAAAGCTGAATTGTTTGAGATAAGTCTGAAACTACTGATATTCTCGGGCAGTCATCTAGATTGATGGGACACGTTGAGATGTTGAATCATCAAGTAATAAAGAAAAACACGTTCCATTATGCTCTGAGATTTACCAACATGAGTGAATTTACGATTTATCCAACCTGTATATTCTTAAAGATGAGTTTTCCGTGTAATTGAACTTGTTTGTTGATGCATGGTACATGACATGAGCTCATGAGATAGTACCCATGGAATGTAAATAGATATGAACAATATAAAACTCTTGTAAAACTGTCCTTCATAAGCAACCTTGAAAGTATCCACATCGAATAAGTGCTCATCCATTTGTTTAAAACAAGAGCCTTCATTGCCTGTAAAGATTCAAGTATTCTCTTTGAAAACAATACAATTGAGGGAAACAAAAAAAAATATAATCAGGTAACAGTTTGACTTCTCTTGAAATAGCTCATTTTGTTCTATCACGATTAATAATTCCTTTGGCAGGATCATATGAAGTCGATAATCCTACAACTCTACAAAATAGATGAGATGTGCCTGACAAGATCAATCCCTAAACTGTGACATTTAGTAGGGGCTTTATTGAATATAATGTGATGACGACTGAAGAAGGTTGAGCTAAAATGTGTAGAGAAGCAATTTGGGTACTGAAATCTGTTTGATATTCTATCGAAAAGTTTAAAGTGTCGTTAATATTCATGTAAAGACTTACGCGATTAGTTTGATTGTTCATTTGAGGTAACGATCTAGTGTTTCGTGGAAGAAGAGGTGGTGAAGAAAGGAATTGTTGAATAAGATCCATTGACCTGGTTCAGATTATGCAGAGTGATCGTGAAAAGTACTGGCCCAGATTGATGTCTAGTTTCCACCAAATCTGAATTGAGATTAAGTATTTAATGGTTGCTCATAAGTCCTACCTTGATGGCTCTATATATCTGTTTATCCTTACTAACGCAATGAAGCGTTCATATCTTTCGTTTCTTTATAATGCATTGCGTCCTACTACTATGCAATGAAGGTTCAAGGGTTTTCTTCTTAACCCCTGTTCAGTCCTTCTATTTACACACTTTGATTTGGATTCCGTTAGCTAGCCGAATTATAATATTACGAAACCTCGAACAAGAATCTGCAGTAAACACCCATGGTAATACAACTTATTGCTTCCTGCCAGCTGTTTCCCGTAGAGCAGAGCCACTTTGATTTATCGTGACATGATAATGTCCTAATGTAATGCAGTAGAAAAGTTCCTGCAAAATCAACATTCTTAAGCTTGAAAAATTGTTACACTCAATGATGTAAGCAAGTATTTGACAGCTGTTTCTTATTTTTGATTTCCCGTCCTGCAAACTGAGATATATAACTCACTATAATGGTGATGACAACTAGGAGTTCACTTCATGCAACCCAGCTTGCTTGTGTCGTCACTTACCTCCTGTGTATATATTGCCCTTGAATAAACCATCTAAATATGTCATGATATTGCTTCTTCTGTCACGGTTGCTCATACTAAAAATGCCGTTTAGGGAATTTTCCGATCATAGCTAAAGCAACTAAGTGCTATATAAAAATAAAACCACTTGCCAGTCCTGAGATGCTCTTTTGTCAGTATTTACAGATTATTGTTAGCGATATTTAGATACAAAACAATTATGATGATTTTATACTCAACTTTTGTTAAGTTAAAAGAGAGATAGAGAAGACTAGATGTTAAATTAATCTTGAGTCAACATCTGAGTACATTATATTGAAAGAGACAAGTGTAGAACTAGAACAATGGCTCAAGCAGGCTGGAACGATTGCTCACCGGCAGAATTCTTTGCTTCAAAGAAATTCATGAGCTCTCATGAATCGTTATTATCCTTGAAATCTGTTAGTAGCTCGGTGCCACCGAGTGGAAAACAACCATGTACAAATCCTGCTGTCAATATTGGTAGACCTCCTCCTCCTATGCAGCGAACATCAAGTACGATAAGTATCATTTCATCTAGTTTAGAAGTATCAAATGACTTAGATGATTTAGAAGAAGAACAGACTGCATTAAGAAATACTGTTCAAAAGAAACTCAGCCAGGTGCTAGAATTTCCAACTGGTATTGGAGCGAAAGAATTTGCCTATTATAAAAGAAAGTTGAATAACATATTGCCAGAACTGACATTGGCAGATTTACAAGTAGTAGATTCTGTGCTTGATTTGGCTATTGGTGGATTTGAAAAGAAGAGTCAGAGTGACCTTCAAAATGGTAAAAACATGGTAGTAAAATACACGTTATTACAGACTGGTGTTTCTGCTTGGGGATTACCATTAAGGAAGGTGATAGAGAAAATTGTTCTTTGAATGAGTGGATACGCTATGTTATGTTTAGGCAGTTTAATGGGTTGGTAGTGTGTTCTGTATAATAAATGTTGCTAGTATTTTACTTTATATCAAAAGTTTGGGCTTCTTGTTAAATTTTTTTTGCCTGACGACCATTACTATTAGAAGAATTAGATACTGCTATAGATTATCTTGAAGATCTAATGCTTTTGACATTACTTGAGTAATGAAAGGTCTTTCCGAAGGATCAACGACAAGACAAAATCGTACCAAGTCTTTCAGCTCATCCGAATAATGTGGAGCATTAGGAAATTTATACTGACCACCCACAATTGCTAGACTAAGACTAGCTCCACTTTCTGCAGCCATTAGTTCAAAAGGAGATGAATTATACATTAATGTAAACAGTGTGCAACCTAAACTCCAAATATCAACTCTTTCATCAACCGCCATTCCTGTTTTCACATCAAATAACTCTGGAGCTCTATAAGGTAGTGTACAGTGTTCTGCTGCTAAATCTTGTAGTTCAAGGGCTTGTTGTCTAGTTTTGATCCTTTTTCTGGCTCTATTACAGGATCCTAGGTCCATCAAGATTGGTGTATCATCACCAGATATCATTATATTAGCGGGTTTAATATCTCTATGCGCATAAGCTATATTTTCTCCCATTTCTGTACCTTCTTCTGAATCAATATTTATTACAAAATCATCGCCTTCTGTACTACCTGCAGCACTATCTCCATCATTCAACAAAACATCATGTTCTTCATTACCTCTRCTGTTGGCTCCATCAAAATTAGATGAAAGTCTGTTTAAACGCACACTAGGTTCCATATGGTAGTTATGCATCGCTTGGAGACCTTTACATATTCCAATGAAATAATGCAGTATCAAGTCTTCATCAAAGTTTGAATTGTTCATAATATTAGCATTGATTAAATCTTGAAGATTCCCTCTTTCATAATAAGGTAGAACAATATAAACCGTCTTAGTTCCATCTGCTTCTTGCACTATACTTGAGTCGATTGCTCTGATAATATAAGGAGAATTGAATAGTTTATAGCATTCAATTTCTTGCATAGCTGACCGCACACTTTCTTGTCCGAACGAACATCGAATCTTTTTCAATGCATACATATGGCCATTTTGAGATTCAACCATGTAAACATAAGAGAAACCTCCCTGCATAAGAGACGTTAGTAAAGTAAAGTCAGCAGCTTATATCCATAGAGAAAAATAGTGTTCAGTAGATTTTCACTACTTGTTTTCTCATAATTTTGAATTTATCTATTCATACCTCTCCTAAAAGCTTGACAATCTTGAATGTTCCTCGATTTATCTTCAACACTGGTGATCTGTTACAGGATAAACATGACGCTATCGAGTATACGATATCTGAGAAATATTGAGTCAATATCATCATTCACTTTCCGATTGTTGCCTGTTGTTATTTCGTTTCCCTATTGATTCGCTTGCTTGACCTCTTTTCTTGATAGTCTATGCTTTAATCACGAATAGATGTTGTAATTCGCGACGGTATTCCTTACTTTCACTAACACCTAGACTCGCTGTCAACGATAGATATCGCATCTAATATGAATGTTCTGATTTTTTTATASCTCTCATCTATGAATAACACAAGTATTGTTCTCTCCTGTTAATACTCCAGTTGTAAGTAATGCTTTTTAATTAGTTCTTCGCAAACAGCCTTCTTCCTAATCTTCAATTTCCTTATGTCATCTGTTCATCAGCTCAATTAACTTCGGTTCAATTCCTTCATCATTTATTTACAAGGCTGGAGATGTCACACCTTTCAAGCTCTTATGATTGTCACGTTTTCCTATATGTCATGTGACACTATTTTTGCATTTAAAGCTCCAGAGAACATACACCCAGACATCAAGTCTCTTCTTGTTTTATTTCTATTTATCGCCTGTATACCGCCCTYTCTCTACCTTTTGCGTAGTCATCATAATTTTTATATTGTGAAATATCTATCATCAACCAGATAGGTATGTTGACAAAGACTGATTRCGTGGAGTTCAATTGAACAATTCGTTTGAATATTGGTTTTTTATACTAGACTATACTTCTGGAATTCTACCAATAAACAGGATTGTTTTGCTGTGAAATTGATAGCTTATTGTGAAGATAGGAAGCTCGAAAAAACTGTTGAAAAAACTGTTGAACCCAAAGAAATAGAGAAAACTAGATTCAATTTGCTTGTATTTTTCAGTCAAAGGTGACCACAGTCTGTGATATTAACCGTTGATTTTTAAGTGTAGAATTCATAGCTAATTGGAATTTAATTTTGGCGTTGTTCAGGTTTTGATAAAGGTTCAAAATGTCGATTACTGCCATAGGAGAAAGCAAAGATGTTATGGGATTCAATCTCATTGCCGCACATTCCCATATCTCTGGGTTAGGTTTGGAAAATGGTACTTTACAACCAAAGCCAGTTGCACAAGGTATGGTTGGTCAATTAAAAGCTAGAAAAGCAGCTGCTGTTGTGTTGCAATTGATTAAGCAAGGTAAGATTGCTGGTAGAGCAGCATTAATTGCTGGTCCTCCATCGACGGGTAAAACTGCTATTGCCATGGGAATTGCTCAAGAACTTGGAAATGATGTTCCATTTACTGCTATTGCAGGTTCAGAAATATACTCTTTGGAATTAAGTAAAACAGAAGCCCTTACCCAAGCTTTCAGAAAAAGTATTGGTATCAGGATCAAAGAAGAAGCAGAGATCATAGAAGGTGAAGTTGTTGAAATTCAAATTGATCGTTCATTAACAGGTGGTCATAAACAAGGGAAATTAACTATCAAAACTACTGATATGGAAACAATTTATGAAATGGGTGCTAAAATGATTGATTCGATGAGTAAAGAGAAAGTTGTTGCAGGTGACGTTATTAGCATAGATAAAGCAAGTGGAAAGGTAACAAAATTAGGCCGATCATATGCAAGAGCAAGAGACTATGATGCTATGGGAGCTGATACTAAATTTGTTCAATGCCCAGAAGGTGAATTGCAAAGAAGAAAAGAAGTTATTCATACTGTTTCTCTACATGAGATTGATGTCATAAATAGTAGAAGTCAAGGATTCTTAGCTTTGTTTTCTGGTGATACTGGAGAAATCCGATCCGAAGTTAGAGATCAAATAAATCAAAAAGTAGCTGAATGGAGAGAAGAAGGTAAAGCAGAAATATTATCTGGTGTTTTATTCATTGATGAAGTGCATATGATGGATATTGAATGTTTCTCTTTTATTAATAGAGCTCTAGAAGATGAATTCTCCCCTATTGTCATTATGGCTACCAACAGAGGTATCTCTAAAACTAGAGGTACGAATTATAAATCACCTCATGGCTTACCTTTTGATTTACTAGACAGGGTAATTATTATTTCTACTACGCATTATAATTCTAATGAGATAAAACAAATTCTGAGCATTAGGGCACAAGAAGAAGAAACAGAATTAACTGCTGATGCACTAGAATTGCTAACCAAGATCGGTGAGGAAAGTTCTTTAAGATACAGTTCAAACTTGATTTCCGTTGCTAACCAAATTGCAATCAAAAGAAGAAGTGATGAAGTTGATATAAATGATATCAAGAGGGCATATATGTTGTTTTTAGATGCTGATAGAAGTGCGCAATATTTAGAACAGTATTCTGATCAATTCATCAGTGAAGACGGTAGTGTTAATTTGTCTTCTGCAACTAACGGAATCAAGTCAATCACGAAAACTGAAGTTGCTGTTGAAGATAAAATGGATACTTCTGCATAAAAGACTTGTTGTAATTTTACATCATCACTCATTGTGAATAATTCAATAAATGATGCTTAATTATATCTTTTTTTTTTTACTTCCGGCTCGTAAATTTCATTCGTACTTTAGGCTCCATTTCTTTACTTCATTCTACAAAAAACTCATACATTTATAACAGTATTTTGACTATTCGTCCTTGACATGTATTTATTTATCAACTAAATGTTGGGGATCAGCCACTTCCCTTAGTGTTCAAAATCAAAGCAATGATCATCCCATATAATCCCAAAACTTCAGCAAAAATTAGAATCAAGACAATTCCTACAAATAATCTTGGTTGCAACATATACTGTCGAACACCTTCATCACCAACAACTCCAATGGCATATCCAGAAGCGAGACAAGCAAATCCAACTGCTAAACCGCATGCTAAATGCATAAATCCATTGAATATGGAATATGTTTCAGTTGGGCTTAATCCCCCTGCTATGAGTACAGCAACTACTAATCCATAAACCGACAAAATACCAGACATAATCACTGGAATCAACGACTAAAAGCAAGCACGTTAGAGTCTGCTTTTCTTTTCCAGAAAAGAGATCATGACAAAACACCTCTAATTATCATTACATACTTTCATAATCAGTTCAGGTTTGAATGTGCCAATACCTGCAATACCTATGCCAGATTTAGCAGTTCCAATGGCTGCTCCAGCGCAACTCAAAACCATTGCTGCAGCACAGCTGGTTTTAATGTTAGTACAGATTGTAGTAAATGAATGAAAAAAAGAACATCAATCTCAAAMAGTATTGCAAAATTTCTAAATTACTTACCCAGCAAACCCAAAGAAGGGTGCGAAAGCAGGTGCATATTCATTAGACACAGAAGACCTGTAGTCGCGTTTTGTTAGAATATAAATATCATAATATATAGTAAATAATGAGCTATTCTCATCTCAATGCTACAATATTTTCAATACTACTGACTACCAGTTGAATTTTTATCGTTTAGTAATTGTCATCATCCTCGCTGTTCTCTTCATTCCTTGACAAGGATCCAGCATTGCTTTCACTTTAAACCATTAATCATATATTTACTCTACTTAGCTAATAGTCGTTGGTAAATCTTCTGATCACATCTTCAGATATAAACAGCATCTCATTGCTCAGCCTAGTCAATCTTCATTGTATTGTGTATCAATTGTTCATCAACCGATCATCGCATCCACATCCATCGTATTATATCAAACTTACATTACGACAACTCAATTGTATCATTCATCAGTTGCCTTTCAGTCAATAGTGAATATGAAATATAGATCTTTCATCAAATAAATAAATGAATAATTTTTTTCTTTCTATATTGTTATTTACTGTATATCGTAGTTTATCATTCACCCCATTCATAGAAGGCTCTCACACATATTGCAGCCAAGGGATTGTGACGGTTGCAAAAGCTTACATGGGGTTTCTGGAGATATCAAAATGCAATGTCTTATTTCAGGGGGTAAGTATTWTGCTATTRGAAGTTGCATATGTCAGATCGCATCTCATTCTGTACCAAGTACCATTAAATAAGTATCAACTCTTTTGATCGCTATTWATTATGTAAACAAAACATTTATGGCTATAGATGATCTAGAAAGTACAAAAAATAGAAAATTTATTGTCGATCGTTTATTGTTGATTGTTTGGTGTAGATCATAGAGATGGGATTGCTGGGCTTTCTAGATGATATAATTGAGTAAGAGTACGATTGAAGGTTATCCTAAGGAAAGGTTTAATGAGTCAACGAAGAGAATTTGGCAGTAGGCACTTATTTTCACTATCAAAGATATAATGAATGGCTCAGTCCCTGAAGATACGGAGGGAAAGATTCACCTTTCAGTTAAAGACCTTCAATATTTGGAGTCTCAAGTGATGAATTCAGCGACAGCTAAATTGGACGTTAATCTACCAGAAACCCAAACTGAAGATAATGGGAAGCCTGACCCTTTGAGAGAAAAAGTGGTAAATCTACTCGAAGAGGTATGTGAAAAGAGGTACATTGGGAATTGGTAGGAAATTGTATGACCAAGGTTATTAACGCTTAAAATGATTAATAGTTTGTGTATGACGCTTATGAGCAGATGAGGTACTCTTTAGTAGTAGATAGCAAAGATATGAGTAAAGTTGCTTCACTAAGACAAGAGATCTCAATGGTGAAAGAAGGTGAGTTGAAGTTGATATATTTTCAAATTGACAATTATAAACGTGAATAATAAAACAAAAAGYTACTAACTATACATTCATAGAAATGGAACCCTTTGATTTAGCTTTGAATGATCTCTTGAGACAACTTTATGGTGAATATGAACTGATGACAATTGAGGTGACGAAACTGCGAAAAACAATGCCAGATCTCGTAGAAACAAAATATGAAGAATTAGTGAATAAGAGTAAACAAGAAATTGAATCGGAACTAAATAATATAACGGAAGACAGTGAACTGATAAAAAGTCTGCAAGGCGAGAAACTGGAGAAAACGCTGGAGATATTTTTGGGTGGTAAGGAAGCAGATGTGATACCGGGCCTTGATCAAATTATTTCAGATTATGAAGAAAGTATTTTGACCCTATCCTCAATGCAATCTATACTACCGGAACATAACGCTGAACTTGTCAAATTGAAAGATCATCTAAATTATTTACGAGAGGTATATGACCAGCAGCACAAACCATAGCAAGGAAGTGAATTGTTTACATGTGTAGTTTGTATTTTCTCCGGGGATGTGAATGTGTATTATAGTATGTATTATTTTATATCGTTATATTATTGATGAATTATTAGTCGTCTACTATTAATTTTATAATTGTACTCTTGTAATAATGACTTAATGTTGACGTTTCTTTTCTATCAAGACTCTTGGAATATAGTTCATTTTCTCTTTCCCCATATGTCAATAAGCTTATTGACATATGAATCTTGTTAACAAGCAGCAGATTTATGTGAGTAATGATTCTAAATTGAATATTCATAGCTACACAGATCAATTATATTTTGAAATTATAATAAGACAAAATTTATTAGATCATAACACAACAAAAACAGGACAAAAATACTATTTGTAAAGTGATTATTACTTTTTGTTTCCTGTTTTGTTAAATATGTTCAGAATGTTCAATATGGAGATTCTTTTTACTCTTATGCATGATTATGCACAAACTAACTGATGCATAGACCTTAAATACAAGCCTACTATGTAATTATGTAATTATTTATTTATCCAGTTCATTACTTTCTAGCTTTTTGTTTTCAATAATAATTTGGCATACTTTCAGTATAATAAACTGGTAACATGCAGCTTCAAGCATCATAATACGGTGAGTGACCCATAATCATTCTGTGGGGCCTCAACACGAAACATGCATGCACCTCACCAATAAAACCAAATCTTATTCTCAAATAGGTGTAAATGTAATTGTTCCAACAATCCTTTTCTTCTCATAAAGAATCGTCCATCCTAATAAAAAGATTATCTAAAATCGCGTTCAGAAAAACTACAAAAGTTAATAAAATAGATTCAATTTGCTCAAATTAATCGTGTGTATTGTTTAAAGAATTGAAGTGGTTGAAAGCTATAGTACTTTGAGTTATCACTACTTATATGCCGATCAAGATAGGAAAGCATTCTCGTCCTTATAAGAAACGAACACGCTCAATGTTAGACCTGTAAATTGGCTATCAACGGAACTTTTCTCATTGAAACAAAACAACAACAAAGAAACAAATCTTGCAAAATGATTCCAGCTGGGGTGTCTTCTTTCCCCCTAACCGCCAGGAATTGGGCAGAATCTCAAACTATTCCTCCAGCCATTTCATCGGGTTTGACAGTATTTTTGACTATACTATACATACTGAATTATTTCATTCCTGTTAATGATTTTATTAAATTAAGTCCTAGATCGTTGACCTCCTTGAATTGTATGTTGAAACCTATCAAATTGATAAGAACCGTGCAATTGTTTTGTCGTTTGTTCGTTGGTACGATTATCGTTCAGCTACAGCTTTCTAACCAACATATCATTTATAGTCAACCAAATATCGTTATACCCTTTAGGTCATCTTTCAATTTTACATCTTATATTCAATCTCTTTGCATTAATTCCATTAATTAGCAGATTTGAAAAGTTGAACGGAACAGTGAGAACTGGCGTTGTTTTAAACGGTTAGTGAGTTTTTATGTTTTAAATATGTATATGACTAGAGATGTATCATTGAAATTATCATCACTAACGAATGTCACTTTGTTTGAGCAGTATTGGCTGTTGTAACAGCACTACCTTACTGCATTTTGGGTCTGGCTTTTTATCCAAACACTTCAGTACTTGGAGCAAGTGGTTGGGTCTTTTCATTTGCAGCTTATTTTGCTCATAAGGAGAGTCTACAACGACCTGGTATACAGGTGTATGTTTTTTCTTTCTACTTATTTTTTTTTTTATTTTCAAAAGCTATGTTAATTCTGTAAGGAAAAATGTATTCTAATGCGGTCTTCTTAATTTCAGTGGTACTGTGGGAACAATTCCTACGGTTTACACACCTTTAATTGGTTTAGTAATTGTTTGGATTTTGATTCCTGGTTCAAGTTTTATGGGACATCTTTTTGGTGCTGTGGCAGGTTATGCTTGTAAGTTGCAATCTTTATTTACTATAATGATTCTACATTTGAAGAGCAAATTTTGAATACGTCTAGATGCTAACAAAAAGTGTTGGTAGTGAGTTTTGGATTCATAAATTTTATGGTTGAACCAACGGGACCTGTTGTTGAAAAGATTGAATCAAAGATTGACAGAGTGATCTCTTTAATTCCACCTGTATTTCACTTTTATCGAGAGTTAGAAGTAAAAGACACCAGACCTGTGAACTTTAGAAGACTTGAGTTGCCTGGAAGACCTGTTGTGGGCGCCTCAACAGGTTCAATACTTCCAACTGTTGAACCAAGTACCAGCTTTTCAGGCCAAGGCCATGTTCTTGGTTCTTCTTAGTTTACATCACATTTGTTTGTGAAATGGTTTCTGATACAACTTATTGTTATGACGACAGGTCTTTTATTCTGATGCTATAAAGTTACAGAAGCCGCTCTCTGCTTCTTACAGTTTTTTCAATTGAGCACCATGGGCTATGGCATTCTATGGTATTAGAGATACCAAAAGAAAACATAAAAAAGAAACAAAGCAAATAACAATTGAACCGGTCACTATAACTAGACAATATTACCTCATTAAATAAACACTGTTTACGTACTATTCTCTACCAAGCTATCAACACAGTCTATTAACGCCTACTATCGAAAGATCTCATCAACAGACCAGCCAACTCCCMATATAAATAAACTTTTMATACCGCATGAYATATACATTAACTTGCATACTGGCATTTAACGGTAACCTTCAAAATACGATCACATAATCTATTTTTACTGTAATTTATTAGACCTCCGGGTAATCCTTCACCAGCGTTTTGTTCCACTTGAGTAACATGAAAATTATACTGGAATGAAGAGTTTCGATTTATGTATTTGCCTGGTCGACGCAAAGTCGATGGACCAATAACTTAGGTAATTCTGATTGAATGAGAGAAGACACATAATTACAAGCATACTAACAGAATATCTACCCCCTAGTAAATTGCTTGTATTATAGGATTGCATCAACTATGCCTAGACAGAGTTTTGTTGGTCTCGTGGTCTCACACGGGAAGATGGATAAGACTATCAAAGTCAGAATTCAAAGACAGCTGTTTGATAACTATGCTCAAAAGGTATGATAAATTTGAAAATTTTGGATTCAGCAGAGTAATTTGTTTTGAGCTATCAAGTAGGAGTTCAGTTGCTAACTATCGAATTTCTTTCCAGTTTGTTTTCAAACGTAAAGATATGTTAGTTCATGACGAAGGTAATCTTTGCAGAACTGGTGATATTATCTCCATTGAGGCCACAAGACCACTATCAGCTAAAAAATTCTTTGCAGTAACTCAAATCAAATCAGCGAAAGGTCAAAAGTTCATTGAGTATGAATCGTTGGCCAAGAAAACTGCGAAAGCTAGAGAAGCTGAATTACGTTCTGAGTTTATGCAAGCCCGTGCTTCACGAGATGCTAGTGGTCCATCCGTCATTGAAAATTTAACAGAATTAGACCAATTACTGCATAAACAACTTGTATACAAAGATGATACATCGGGAGAAAACTTCACAAAGGAAGACAGTGAAAGGTTGGAAGAACTAAAGATACTGTTGAACGTCAACAAAGGACAAAAAACTGCTTTATTTGAAACGGAAATTGCTGAGCTRCGAGATTCTCTTGGTTCACTTAAATTGAGAATCAATAGGACCGATGACATAGTTGAACAGATCTTAAAGGATGAAAATAGAACTAATGATATTATAAAGGAATGGGCAAAGAAAGATCCCGCTGATATCAAGAACAACATCAAGAAGAATCTGATAAGGAAATATGTTTTGAAGACAAATGGGGTTGAGGGTCTGTTGAAGGAAAATTAAAGCAGTTTTGTAGATGGATTGTAAGTCTATTATGAAAAAAGAATATTTGGAGAGTGTCTTAGAAGAGATGAGAATATGAAGATTGCACTTTGAAAGTTGGACATGAATTGGAGAGGGAATTTTCTGAATTTATTCAGACAGAATGAATGTGATAAAGAAGTGAAAATAATTTCTATGTAAGAATTGRGTGTTAGAAAGGCCATCGAAGTATTTTTGTTAACAATATTTTGGATCTTCCGACTAAGATGATTGCATTCTTCTTCTTTCTTTCCAAATGTGTCTCATCATGTGAGTACTTAATATGAGTCATACCTTCTAGCATACCCAGATGCAAGTTTCTGGGTACTTTGTATATAGCAAATGATATTTTTTTGACRTATAAATAAATTAAATGTAGGACATCTAGTCCTACTTTTGTTCTTGGAGAGATTTATTGATCTGATGTCAGTAACCAGTATAACTAGTAGACAGTAGCGAGATGTGCGCTATAATATCCATAATATCCATACATTCATGATTTACGATTATTTCGACTGCCAGTTGCAACCAAACTGTATCAATATTTACAAAACTAGAATCTCTTCCATTTGGAAAACATCAGTATTTCTGAATATTACAGGGTCTCGAATTTTTGTAGTGTGCAAAAGGCTTCTTATCTTCTGGAACTGAAAGCATAGCACAGCTTCCATTCTTCATACATTCTTTCGCTATTCCTATAATCAATAAAACCAGAAGCCCATTTAGTATAGAAAAAAAGGTTTATTATATGCACTCGCTRTTCTCACATAAACATATATATCTCGAATTAGTGTAATATTTTGATTAGAGACTAAAGCCGCACTCATACTAACATACTCAAATCCATCATGTATCATATACGATTCGTTAAGCCGCCAACGATTACAAACATCAATCAAGTCTCAAGTAAAGCATCTTGCACTCTTTCACATTTAATATCAATAACTAATGACTTAGGTGACTTCACATACCCTAGAGAGCTAACAATTCTAACAGAAGTTCACCTTCATAGTTCATCAAACGTGCGCTGTCACTCAAGAAGCACACTGATATCAAGTGAAAAAACTATTTGGAATCCTAGTAAGCGTCATACAATTTATTCGAAAGAATTGAATATACAGACATATAAAAAGAAAACATATTTAACAGTATCTGTTGCTGTTGTTGATTTTATTCAAGGTAAAGATGCTGCCGATGATGACCGTCATTGGTGGGAAGCCAGTTTTCGTGATACCGTTGATGTTGCAAAAAGCGATCGAGTCCAGACTTGGAAAGAAAATACGTTTCTACCCGTTTGTAGCGCCCATCTGCTTATAAATGGCTCCGATGGTAAAGTTAAAGTAGGAAAAGCTGATAGATATGTATGGAGACAATTAGGGGATATGATACTTTGGGAAGAGAACGGTGAARACATAGCCAGGCATCTTTGGGATGCTGGGTTGGCGACCAGAAGATTACTAAGTATGGAATTTGGAGAAGAATTGAAACAACTAGTAGAAAAGAAAGGTATTCAAGTACTTGAATTAGGCACAGGATGTGGATTRCTTGGATTGTCATTGGTTAATARGTGGGATATGAATACTACTTCTCAAGGAGTAAGACTTACTGATTTGATCGAAGGTGAAGAATTATGTCAGAAGAATATAAATGAGATTAATCACTACCGAGGACGACAACTTGGAGAAATARTATTTGAAGAGTTTGATTGGRATAATGAAAATGTACCAGGATCAAAGAGTCACAATAAAACATGGGATTTGATTCTGATTTCAGACTGTACATATAACTCTAGTAGCTACGAATCATTGGTTAAAACACTCGAAATATGCACGGATAATTCTCCTGAGACGGTTGTATTGTTGGCACATAAGTTCAGATGCCCAGCTGATGAATTGGAGATCTTTCGAATGTTGTTAGCAATGGATGCGACATCGTTAGAGTCTGAATCAGTGGACGAAAAGAAAAGAACAGGGAAATTTATTATTTGTCATGATGAGTGGATTCATCATTGTCATGAATGGATAAGGGTATTACTAATGAAAAGGAATAGCTTATGATTATGATCTAGGGGTATTGATTTTATTTTATTTGATACAAGACATAGATTAAATAGTAGTAGTGTATAACATAGAACATAATATGAACCATAAGATATAATATTGGATATAATGAATATCAGCAAATTTGATGAWTTTTGAGATGAGCTCATAAAGAAAATAACAGTCATTGAATACAATAAATATCAATCGTTATTCACCTCCAAAGGATTTATAGTAACCAGTTAGATAATCACGCCGTAGTGACATCTTGAAGACTAAAAGCAAATAAAATACTCTATGCCACTGAAATGTTATAGCTTATTTTTGAGGAGAAAAAAGTCTTGATTTTGTTCTTTTGAGCTCCTCTGTTGCTTTGATACCTTTTTGATAAAGGCTTCTTCTAACTGAGCTTTGCTTTTCACTTGATTTTGTAGATTGAATAGCAAAACTCCCACTCTTCGATGACTGTCCATTAGATGACGGTAAATTTACGACACACAGTTCAAAAAGATCACTTCTCTTATTATGTGGAACAGGTGGTGTATAAGTATTCTCAGAACTTGGGTATGTTTCAGCGAATGAGTTATTTTTATCAAGCTGGTATTGAACCTTCGGTTGTTTCCGCATTGAYGTAAAACGTTTGAGCATACTCTTAGCTTCTTGAACTAGAGATCTAAAGTTTGTCTCATTCTCCTTTGTTCGTATATTTCCCTCTTCAGAGTTATTGGTATTATCAAATGGCTGTGATGTATCACCATCGGTAAAGCTCAAATTGTTCTCATATCGAGGATATGAACAGCCGATTGAGTATTTTTGCTCAGTTTTAGAGATGCCATCTGAGGATAATACGCTCATCGGATTACTGCTGTTAGTGTTTGCCGACACTGTATCACGAAATGATAACAAATTCAGTTTTGAAATTGAAGTGGATGGACAGCTATCAATGTTAGGAGTACTTGTTGACAACCCAGCAGATGCTGTAGGGACAGAWCCTGAAGATATAGGTAGAGTTTTTGATGAGAATCTATTGTCGATTGTAGTCGATGCCGATGGAAAATCAGGCAGATAAACCGATAATTCCAAATCATCATCAATCTGAAATTTGGAATCCATGAACGAATCCCAATCACGAGGACTATCTAGTTTTTCAATTTGTTGTTTCTCCAATTCTGATAAAGCTATTGAATTTGAAGTGGTGTTTCTCTCTTTCTCTCTCCCAAAATTAGTGGCTGCTAGTATGAATGGATTAATAACTAAATAGGAAGAACAAATATGGGTGTTAGTATTCTTGCGAATGATTTCTTCTATCAATGTAGATGCAATTATCAAGGTTAAACCATACAAGGCCCAAAGTCTTGACTAATAATTGATCCATCACAGTTGAGCCGAGAATTCACTCTTGAACCATAGGAAAAGTTTCTTGAATCAAACGAATCTTTGTTGAATTGATAGTACGGCAATCCMATTCTACTGCCATTGATACTCTTTTGTAGACCAGGATAATTAACTTTCATTTCCATTCCCAAACCCGGTTCCTGTTCTGACCCTTTCTGTTTATCATTCGAACAGTTATTTGAATAAGAAACCGAGTGACACTCTGAGAGTGGATGGAATTTACTTAACGACCATGTATTAACAGAGCTTTGTTTGGAGCCATTGATCGAGTTGTGGCCTTTCCCCGATGACATTGCGGAATAAAATAACTCTTCAAACAATTCTTCTGGGAAGAACAAATTCGAGGAATCGCAAGCTGATTCTCCTAAAAGGTACCTAGCACTAGTGGACTCTTCTAGTCCTTGTAAGCAAGACATACTTTCTGATACTGATTCCTGGGGTAAGTCAGTTTTACTTCGAGTTGATACTTCCATTGTGAAGCTCACCAGAGTGGATAATAGGAAAGTGGTAATAAGTTCACTAGACGTCACCCAGTAACAGAATAACACAAGTCTTGTGACAATATAGTACTAGCCTTACAATACCTTATTGCGTTTCAGATAAGAAACTAGTTTCACTTACTAGTGATGTAGATATTGAAACTGATTCTAACCAACAGAATATAACTTCCGCAGTAATAATAACGAAGCATCAATGATAATAATATTAAAACTGAAAGCTAGCGATGAGTGAATACATCAAAAAGAGAAAGAAGAGAAAGACAAATAATTATGAACACAGTTTTGTGATGCGATAGTTTGATAGAAACAAAAATAACCGCCTTAGTGTTCCATGCACGATCATACATAAATAACCAAAGGCATCTACATACATACTCACGTGATGATAGTTCTAGGTATGCCGTCAAGGAGTAAGAAATTATGTACTTTTTAAGCTGAATATTAAGAACACTCCCAAATATTTTGCCTACTAACTGATACTATGTATTTATTTCATTCTAGCTCAACTTATTATGCTATCTAATAAGCAAATCATTAACTCATTTATCACCAAAGCAATCAAAACTTTGCATGATTATGCATATCAATGTATACTAAACCCTAACCCTATTTTCCCTCTTAAAGAAGAACAGTCATAATTTCCGCTTTCTGTTATCTTCMCCGYAGTTTCGTTTTCCGAAATTATCCGCACAATACGCAAGATTTCACAAATCATTAMAGTAGCCACTATCAGATATACATAACAATACAAATAAACTTACTKCTTAATCCTGTTGACAACTGTGAATGATGATGGCGATGGCTCATTCACTTCGTTGGCCTCTCCTCTCGGTAATGGATTTTATTTACTTTCTTATTTATTCCTATTCACTTTGATTAATGTCCTAATTTGAAGCCCAGTACTGTACCATTTAATTAGTAGCGTATTGTTAATTACTCGCCTGTTATTGAAATCACGTTCTACCTACATACTTGCGAGGTCRAAACAACAATAGTAAGAACACTGGTTGCATGGATCATCGAAGATAAGACTGAATTTCAGGGTTTTTTGAACCCGGGCATACTACTACCAAACTGGTATAAATTGAATAGAAACAGCAATAGAAACAGCAATAGAAACAGCAATAGAAACAGCAATAGAAAAGCAGCGACCAGTTATTAAGCTAGTTTTAGTGTTAAGATAAGCAGTAGATGGTTACAGTACCAACAAATTAGGTGCTGGTGCTTTCTTTGTCATTATCATCACAACTATCGTCACAAAATATACACTTTATAGAAAATGGTCGTAACTAATACCGATGGTAGCCAGAATAAAGGGCCAACAAGTTGGAACCCCAATTCGTTAAACGGTATAAATAACAATGTTACCAATAATAAAGTATCYGTTGAAAACTCACCGACAGATCAAACTACCGTTCATCAGCATACAAAGAAGAAATCTGTATCCTCAAATCATACTATACAAAGTTCCGGGACAACGATAGAAGCACCTATTTTAAGGAAAACATCTGTGGCGTCATCGCCGGATTTTGGTAAAATAACAAGCATGTCTAAATTGAAAGGAGGGAAAAAGGCAGTTAATATGACTGTGGAAACAGAAACTGTCGCTGCTGTGCCAACAATCAATGTTGCTACTAGAACTATTGATGAAATACCATCAGGAACCCAATCTATTAATAATGATGAACATAATATTACAGGAGAACTAATAAACAACGAAAACCCTATGAATTCCAATATGACTGCAGGCTATTCGACTAAGAAAGCTATAATGAGTGATTCAGCTATATTAGTGCCTATTAACAGAGCCTCTGTACCTCCTACACCAGCTTCAAGTACATTTGCTACTGATAATACATCAAGTGACTATCAAACCTCGGCTATTGGTA
Organism: Sporopachydermia quercuum; assembly: GCA_001599295.1. Taxonomy (NCBI): domain Eukaryota; kingdom Fungi; phylum Ascomycota; class Sporopachydermiomycetes; order Sporopachydermiales; family Sporopachydermiaceae; genus Sporopachydermia; species Sporopachydermia quercuum. The sequence goes on along the minus strand of BCGN01000001.1, from coordinate 1,526,276 downwards.
CTGGCGGAGCAACGCATACGAATGAAGAAGGTACATTTATTGGGGCAACCATGAGTGCTGCCGGTAGCATAGTAGATCCCGAAGATCACCATCAAATAGACTCTACGATCAATGGTATGGATGTTGAAACACTTTCCGGAGGGCAGGGCGGTCCAGGGGTTTTAAGTGAAAATGGATTAGAGCACCCTGATGAATTGAATGATCATTTCGAAGAGGAATCTGTACATCATAAATCTATTGGTGTGGCACCCGAACAAAAAACATCTACGGCTGCATCTAAATCTGCTACAGGTGGTAATTCTTTAGCTGATGGCCCACCCAACAATGGTAACTCCCGGAAGAACAAAAATAAGAATAAGAAATCCTACAAGAAGAAAATGAATGGCTCCAGTCTCAACTTGGGTACTGCATCAACCAAAGTTGAATATTTTGCTGCTAAGGTAGCTTCTGCTGTTGGTGAGGCGGAATCCGAAGATTCAGACGAGACATTTGTTTATGAGTCCAAGAGACAGGAACCAGCTGCAGTGGCGGGAAGTTCAACTACCGGAGCTGGAACAGCAGTAGCAGTATCGGGAGCAGTATCAGCTTCAGGAGCAGGAGCAGGAACAGGTTCATCGGGAGGTACAACAGCAACTACAACTACGGGCTTACCTGTGAACGCAGCAGCGTCTACGAATGGTATACCTGATGTTCTTCCTTCTGCTGGTCGTTTGATGTATAAATCCTCAGGTACAGGCTCTCAATTGCGACTTGACGGCCTTGTAAATTCTGGCATCCCAGACGCCAATTCTCACATGAATTATTCCACAGCTAACACCARAAGCAGACCTCCCAGACAAAACTATCCCTCTATAGTACCAGAAAGTGGATCACGAGTGTTTTCAACTAATGAAGCTTACTACTCACAGTCTGAAACAGAAATCAATAATAATACAGGGCCACCAGGGTCAGTCAGGAAGCCAAGCACTTTTGGTACCAGCAATTATTGCAAAGAAGATGGCTATGATTCAGAAACYAATAGAAGACCTCAGTTAAAGAAATATCATAGAGCTTCTAGTATTATAAGCACAGGATCGACAGCAGTTAATGAGAATCCTACTGATTATGAAGACCGTACGATAACGAAGCCAATGGGCGATCAACCGTCAAATTCTTCAGGATCATCATCATCTAAGAGTAAAAGGAAGACCAGACAACTTCTCAAGCAAGCGGAAACAGAGGCGGATAAATACAACGATGAGGATGACACAATAATACAGAATGGAGATCAAAGAGATTTCATAAGATCAGCTTTACTGAGCAAACGATATGATGAATATGAGAACACAGCATACGATTCAGAAGGCTACAGATCTCAACATACCCAGTCATATAATCATTCACGTAATAATCCACAGCTCCATCAGAATCATAGGCATAATCAAAAGTATAAAGGGAATAACTCATCAACAAAATCAAATCATCCTGCAATATCAGCTGGAGGTTCGTTAAAGAAATGGCCAAGAATACAAGGTAATGCAGCRCAGAATATGAGCAGAACCAGTACCATAGGAAGTGTTTCTAATCAAGGATTAGTTGAAAATCCCACAGATCAAGCAAATGGAACAGTAACTGATGATAATACTAGTAGAAGAGACCTTAGAACAACAGCTTCAAGGCTATTTGATCCAAGCGGAGCCAGATTGCCGAGGAGATTCATTTCAGGAGGTGATGACGATGAAGGAATTGATGTTCAAGAGTATTATAACGAATATACACCATTAAGAAGAGGAATACGCTCTGGTGGTAGATTTAGAGTGGATTCCTCAGCTATGCCAGGATTTGGCTTCGCTCGACATTCATCTCATGGCAGCACTGGATCAAATATACAATATCCTATAGTATATTCACCACATAATTTTTCTCAAACTTACGGATCAACAGGTGATGCTAGATATATGTTTGGAATGGATCCTCAGGGAACATTTGAGAGATTCGCAATGCCTAGAAAGCGTCGGGAAGCCAATGCTTACCTGAAGTTTTCTATTTGGTTGTTTATAATGACGATATCAGTTCTCATACTTGGTTTCTTCATGGGATGCTTTCTAGCTACAAGGAAAGAGCTACAAAGTGTACGAATAGTTAGTTTAACAGGGGTATTAGTTTCAGAGGATGAACTTATATTTGATTTAGTTACTGAGGGATTTAATCCTGGAATTGTAGGGATTGCAATTGAAGAAGTTGAATTAGATATATTTGCTCGTACTGCATACTATCAGGCGCCTGATGGTAGTGGAAATGATGGAGATGATGATGATAAGAATGGAGATGATAATAACAATAATAATAATAATAATGATACTCATGATAATAAGGGAGATGATAGCAGTAGCTTGAGAGTGTCGAGTAAAGAAAGTGGAGGAGATGACAGAGGAGGATTTGGAGGAAATGAGACGGCTTTAGTCAAATTAGGAACTATATTCCATCTTGAACTTCCTTTGCAATTTGATGGAGGCTTATTCAACAGAAGATTGTTAAAGTCAGTAGGAGAAGTGCACCTGATGCATCCTTGCTCAAACACTACGGAGAACGATGAAACAAGCTCTCAAGGACAAACTTTGCTGAGCAGAATACTGTCACCGATTATTCGCAGTCAACATGATAGTGCGATCACCCTTGCAAACAATAATTGGGATCAAACAGCTGACTGGAATACAATCCAATTACATCCATTTGATTTAGTAGTAAGAGGAATTTTAAAGTATAAACTACCATTTGGCTCTGATTATCATGAAGTAAGTGTTTCTAAAGTCGCATACATTGACCCCAGAGATGATGATGATGATGATGATGATGATGATAAGATTCATAAGAAATATGACTGTGATCTTGAATTTGGTGTCTGTCACCATAATGAGTCAAATACCACTTCTTTGAGAGCTGTCAATTAAAAAGCGTGATATCCTGTTCATCCATGAATACATAGTTTAATTAAACCTATGAGTTATTTATAGTGAGTATCTATGAGTATTGAGTAGTTATAGCTGTGCTGTAGTTGTTCCATTTAGAGTTTAAACATATATGCAGCTAGCTGCATATATATGTGTTACATGCGAACCGGCCATAAAGTCACGTGTAAATCACATGACCATATTAACAATGTAATCACGGATGAATGAATTCAACACAGGAAATGTAAATATTTGTTGATTAGGATATTAGAAAAAATAAATAGTAGAAACGAAATCTAACTCTCTTAATAGTATCCCAACTATTTTTGACTATATAAATAAAAAGAAATAATCATCTTATCTTTCCTTTATATCACTTGTATTGCCAAATGACCTGGGTAAGGTTTACGGCCATTATGCATCTCTATGCATGTARCCCCAATCCTAATCTCCACTGTTATCAAYCTAATGAACACCCAGATTTCATTATATCAATCGATCAATCAATCAATCAACCAACAGCTACAGAAACAATGTAAATAAAGGTCTTCCTGAGTAATAATCATACTATCAAATTACCTTGCTGATGAATTCGACAAGGAGAAAGAAAATAATGTTCAAGAAATATGGGTAATTGTTTTGCTAAACCAACTCAATCAACAGGTAAACCTGTTGGTACTAGAACAAGTGGGGCAACAAACAGTCAGGCGAAGACTTCCAGTAAAACAATTACAGATGCAACTAGACCAATAGTGATAGACAAGAAAGCGAAAGTGAATGACCCAGGCCGTCAACTAGGTACCGAGGAGACACAAGCTGATGCGAAAACAGCAGCAGCATTAGCAGCAGAGGTAAGTGCTTTAAGTGATTTGATGCACATAGAACATAAAACCATTCACACAGAAACGAATTATACTTGGTTCTTTTATTCTGGGAGCTGAAAGAGAGAAAACTAACAAATAAATGTAGAAAAGACTGGAAGGTAAAAAACCTACAGGGAAATTAGGAGCTCAGCTAGAACAGGAACGAAAGAAAAGTACCCAGAAGCACTTGGCAGAAGCAGCCCAGAACAATCTGTCATCAAAGAATGATCAATTAGTCTTCGATTAGACTTACAAAATCTTGATGATTTGAAGCAGATAGATGAATATTTGGGAAGTGATGTAAAATACAGCTTATGAAAAGCAATTGAAGGAAATATGATAACGATAAGGGTTAATTGATTAGATTGTGCAGCGAAAAAAGAGAAGARGTAAAAGATAAGAATGCTTTATGATGCGTGGAGTTCATTTCGTAGACGATATATTAAGTATAAATACATAATAACTATGGGAAGCCATCTTGTAGCAAACAGGTATTTTCTTGCTTGTGATGAAAGGAATAGATGAACTTCTTAAATGGTATATCTACCTTGAGGAGCTCTTGCTTCACTAACAGCACTTTGAATAAGACTTTCGACAACAATATCACGTAATTGATTAACAGCCATTGAAACAGCCAATTTAGTAGGCCCTTCAATAAGCAAATGCAGTTTTTCTTTCTCATCTACTGGCAATTGACTACTCTTCTTATCTGGGGGAACATAYTGTCCTTTGATAGTAATAGATGAACCACTTTCCTCCACAAGCTTCTTATGAGTAGCATTACTTGTAGCACTCCATCTTGCTTTCTGGGGTAGATCATTGATTTCAAAATTGGCGTGGTAATAGCTCTGATCAGGTCCTCTGTTTTCCGGTGCAGCTCCTTCAACGATATCTGAACTCATTTTGATCTTACTTCTAACCAGTTCTAGGACAGTTTCATAGTTTGAAGCTGAGCCATTGGAACTACTTGAATCGACGTTTTGGGGATCAGATTTCGAGCCATCATTAGATTTCTCCAAGCTCTGTGTTTGAACTTTAGACCCATCTTCGGAGTATTTAGATCGTTCTTCCTGTTGCGACCGCTTCCTGTCTTCATCCAACTTATCAAGGCCTTTACCACCAAAACCGGAGTGTAGCTTTTCCTTTCCAGCTTTGATTTTCTGCTGGAATTCATCAGCGATTCTCTTTAAAGGCTCAGGAATCTCAACTCCACTGAGTCTCATAGCTTTTGCTATATCAAACGCACTTCTCTCTTGATCAGGCTTAATATATGTTACAGCAGTTCCTGAATTACCTGCTCTACCTGTGCGACCAGCTCTATGAACATAATCTTCCAAATGGCTTGGAGCATCATAATTAATAACCCAAGTAAGCTGTTTAACATCTAAACCTCTAGCAGCAACAGAGGTAGCTACTAGAATAGGTACGTCGCCTCTCTTGAAATCAGCAATAGCTGCATCTCTATCCATCTGATCTTTCGCACCATGAATGGATAAACATATATAACCATTGACCATCAGTTCTTTTAACAGGTTGTCAGCTCCTTGTTGACGGTCAACAAAAATTAGAACGCGGGCATTTCTATTTTCGTTATAAATTCTGCCAAGCAGTTCTAGCAGTTTTCTGAATTTGTCCTTCTCTTCTACTATTTCTACTATCTGATTGATTTCTTTGGCTACAACACCACGAGCACCCACAATCACTTCAACTGGTTTGGTGAGAATTCTCTTTGCTAACGTTTCCATTTTACCAGGGAAGGTAGCAGAGAAAAGCACAGTTTGTCTATCGGGTCTAATATTTCTTATGATCTTCATCACTTGAGGCTCAAATCCCATATCAAATAATCTGTCTGCTTCATCTAGTACTAAGTAAGTAACCCTAGTAAGATTCGTTACTCTTCCAGAGTTAGCGGCAAGTAAATCAATCATTCTACCGGGAGTGCAGACAACTATTTCAGCTCCTCTTTTCAAATCAGCAATTTGATCTTTGATTGGGGCTCCTCCATAAGCACAGACTGCTCTTAAATTCAATGCTTTTAGAAACGGTTTACAGTCTCTATGAATTTGAGATGCTAGTTCTCTTGTTGGCGTAAGAATCAAAGCAATAGGTCCCTCATGTTTTGCTAATTCTCGTTGGTCCTTGATTTGTCTGAACATTGGTAAAAGAAAAGCTAATGTTTTACCGCTACCAGTTTTAGCAACACCAATCAAATCCCTACCCGACATAATAGCTGGGATAGCTTGAGCTTGAATAGGTGATGGAATGTCGAATTGTAAAGTATTGCTCAAAACAGACATTGTTTGACCAGGCAAACCCAGCTGAGACCATTTGAGAAGAGGTTTTGGACAATTGACACCACGAATCTTTATACCATCCAGTTGTAATCTTAGCATATCTACTTCCTTCTCTGTTAGAGAGAACAGGTCGTCAGGTTCAACGTAGAAGTCTTTTCTGAAAGGTTCATAAGGTATTTTACTATGATCAACAACTGGTATGTCCTTCCTTTTCTTCTGTTCCAACCGAGCAAGAATTGCTGCTGGATCATCCTTCTCGTTATACTCGGGTTTGGCTTCATATTCGGCCGAGCCGTCTTCTTCTTCTAATAGATCCTCCGTTCCTTTAAAGTTATTGCTGGCGATACTGCTTTTTATTGTCGACATGAATGCATCTAAAGGATCAATATCAGGGTCTTCCGTGGCATCAACAGTTGAAATGTCGACWGGATTATCACTAGATGGTTTGTTACGATCATGATTGAAAACATTCCCATTATTTTTTGCATCTCTTTCTAAGGGTTTTGAGCGATTTGAAAGTTCTGATATGCTGTTATTGGTAGTTTGATTCTCATTATTATGCGCTGGTATATCAAACACCGATGATTTTTTAAGTTTGATATTTGATGAGCCATTCAACGATGTTTTTGAGCTTTTGTCAATATTTGCTTTYCTCAAAGAAAAACCAAAACCTGACTTCTTTTTCCGTGAATTTGAAGTGTCCTTGCTATTGATGCTATTGTCGATGATGTTATCAATGCTATTCTTACTAGTGATAACATTTTCTTTCYGGCTAAGTGACTGTTGATGTGCTTTGTTTAACGGTGGGGGTGGCAGTGATGTTGGCGATGGAGTTCCACTCACTTCACTGCTGCGACTTTTCTCTTCAGCTTTCTTCTTTTTCCACTGCTCGAGTTTAAGTCTCCGCAGCCTTTTTTTTTCACTTTCTGCTACTGTTTCTTGCTTTTCATTCGGCTTCCTGGCACTGTCATATACACTACCGGCTGTGTTGTTATCAGTTGATATACTAGTGATAGTAGAATCTATAGCAGGATTTAAGTTATTGATACCTATCGAATCGATGTTGCTAGATGAATCATTTAGATGATTTGGAGAATTAATGTCAGATTTGATTCTTTTAGCAGGAGGAGGTATTGGAGTTAATCTGTTTTCAGAATAATGGTCATCATAATCATTATAATTGTCATACCTTTTCGGTTGATCATCTCTGGTTTTACGAGCACGATCATACTTTGAATCAGGCTCATGACTTCGGTGAAAGCTTATATATTTATCATCATGGTTATCTCTTCTCCATTTATCATTTCGATCTCGATCTCTGTCTCTGTCTCTATAGTTATCCTTCCCATAATACCGCCTTCGATCTTGTTCAAGATCAGAGGATCTTTCACTGCTTTTTTGTCTGCCCCGATAGGAGTTGCGCATTCTTGAATAGTATAAATGTTCCACAAAGTGGGAGTATTACAGCTGAGTATAGATAATTTGSTAACAGTAAATATAAATTTAGATATAATGTAATAAACACAATGTTATCCTCGAAACAGAGAACTTTTGAAAATGTTTCACATATCAGAAGAATGGGACGAGACTTGATGTTAAATAGTAAAAAAGAGGAAACGCTGAGGATGGTTCTGAAGATTCTTTGGTCACATGCTTTAATTCTCCTAACTGTACGGGGAAAATTGGGATGACAAGCAGATAATTTAAGGTATTCTAATCCGAAAAATTCCATGTCATGGTCGTTAAGATCCTGGAGCGTTCTCTGTGGGGTATTGAATATTTGTCAGACTGAATAATGAAAGATACGTACCTGATTTATTTATGTTATGAATCAAACAACTATAGCTAAAACTTAGTAAGGTACTAAATAGAAATAGCRAAGAAAAGATGAAATAAGTGAGTTTGAGAATGGATCATTTGACAGTTGGTGGTTATTAATTATTGCTGTGGTGCAACACAGAACCTGATAGAACACAGCACTGAACACTGGGACAGTATCATACATGTCTTGAGGTCCCACATTTTGTCCGGGAGTAGGCAAAAAGAGCGTCCCTACATTGTCTGACTCTAAAAAACCCTCAAAGCAAAGAACATACTTCTAGAACCACCCTGGGAACTCATTTCCCGAATAAAGTGGAGTCTTCTAAGAAAGGTTCATATGTCTCGGTGGAACAACTAAAYTCATCAGTGAATAGGAGAAAGTATCTGTCAATAAACATTGTTACCTGCTAATAAACAGTTTTATCTGTACAAGCTTCCCATTCATCATTGGGAAACAGATATTTGTAAAACAACTCCATTGTCTGTTCTCATTGTCTCCATGCTTACCTATTAAAAGTACCATCGGGCACCAGCCTTAATGGGAAAGAGWACTTCGAGAGAAGCTGATGATTATTCATTGTTACTAACAAGGTAGTTGGTATCTACCATGGATTATATTATTGTTTCTGCAATGGCCATCCTATGGAGAAATCAATGTTTCTTCTAAGTAAACCAAACACTCATTAACCTTCTATGATCGGTTATCAAACTCATAGGATTTTGTTAGACAAGCTCTTCCTTGTCCAGCCATGCATATTTGCAAAAATTCGAATCATMTARTAAGACTTATAACTCATCTATCCTTAGACAATATTAGTGCTAACATATTTAAGACCTATTTTACTTCTTCACCGGTAATCTGTTTTTTATTCTAGTATGATGATGATCATCAAGCACCAACCCAAATTAATAGGAGACGTTGTATTGTGTACTAACTACCAAACTCTATATTGATTCATTTACAGCGACACCATAAATCAGTCGCAGTAATTGTTGCGATCAATCATTTGAACTAATAATAATAAGTCATCCATTTACTTCATTCATCTATTCATTATATAATAAATAGATGAATGGTACAGTGAATACTTCAGACAACTCACCCAACATACATAAACCTGCATAAGGTTACATTTTAGCAAGATGTTTATACTGTGATTATTATACTGGAAGTAACTTAGGTATGCGTTTCCCATTTTTTTTTTTACATACTAACCTTAAATTCAGTTTCTTCAGTARCTGCTTGGGTCATCATTAACCCTCACCTGTTGCTGGTAACTGAAATGGATATCTCAAAACTATTTATTATAAACCAACCAACCAATAAACCATTGTTTGTTTTCATTCATTAATTCGCTACTCAATAATATGAATAAAAATAACAATATTTTGAATAATCCAAATCTAAAACATCAAATAAACACATTTGTTTCCAATCAGCTTTATTCATAGGTATGTTTAATCTACGCGATATTCTAGTATTAAGTGGATGATTTGATTTGACTGATTTCACTTATCTGTTCGGTTGAATGCCAATATGTTAAACGCTCTATCACATATSTGCTCATCACATCGCAGAAAATTCTCACAATCCACCATGTACTCTAGACCGCTTTGTTGAGAATCTCTAGGTACTTKTCAWTACCTGGACYCAAAATCAAGTAAGATAAAATCACTCTCAGTTCTGGACAATGTCATGACTTATGTATGTCGGGATATGAAATTTTGGAACATTAGCGTTCCGACGAATAACTTACAAATTACTATTAGATCAGCTCCTTCCATCCAGTATTGATTCCCCTTTTTTTTCCAGATGTTCTTAACTCTTACTCAGTCACTCATTTTTTCTCCCTTGTGCAAGGTCAATTGTTAAACTGAGATACAATTGTTATTGTTCATGATTAGTTTTTTGAAACATCATTAGATATTTCAATTGCTATCCTATCATCATTTTTGAAAGCTTTCAACTGAATTATCGGATCATTCGGATAAAGATTGACCAGATCTTCGTCATAGATTTACTATACACATAGATATAGATACTAACTACAATTAATTTTGATCAAAATGTTAGCTGCCAGATTAAGAGCCGTTTCCAGAGTTGCTGGTACATCTACCAGATTATCATCTACAGTTGTTAGATCATTCACTTTGTCAGCTGTCAATATGGAAGGCCATCGAACTGAAACCGATGCTTTCGGACCAATTGAGGTCCCATCTGATAAGTACTGGGGTGCTCAAACTCAAAGATCATACCAAAATTTCAAGATTGGTGGTGCAAGAGAAAGAATGCCTGAACCAATTATCAAAGCTTTCGGTATTCTCAAGAAGGCTGCTGCAACTGTCAATATGACTTACTCATTAGATCCTAAGATTGGTGAGGCAATTCAACAAGCCGCTCAAGAAGTCATTGACGGTAAATTAGAAGGAAATTTCCCTTTGGTCGTTTTCCAAACTGGTTCTGGAACTCAATCTAACATGAATGCCAATGAAGTCATTTCGAATAGAGCAATTGAAATCTTAGGTGGTGAAAGAGGTTCCAAGACTCCTGTTCATCCTAATGATCACGTTAACATGTCTCAATCCTCCAATGATACTTTCCCAACTGTTATGCACATTGCTACTGTTTTAGAAATCACTGAAAAATTGATTCCTTCTTTGACTGCTCTCAAGGACTCTTTGGAAGCTAAGTCAAAGGAATTTGAACACATCATTAAGATTGGTAGAACCCATCTTCAAGATGCTACTCCTTTGACTTTAGGACAAGAATTCTCAGGCTATGTCCAACAATTGAAGTTTGGAATTGAAAGAATCGAAAAYACTTTACCTCATTTGAGAAATCTTGCTCAAGGTGGTACTGCTGTCGGTACTGGTTTGAATACCAAGAAGGGTTTCGACAAGAAGATTGCTGATACCGTAACTGAACTTACTGGTGAACAATTTTATACTGCTCCTAACAAATTTGAAGCATTGGCTGCTCACGATGCTATGGTTGAAGCCTCTGGTGCTTTAAACACTATTGCGGTTTCTTTATACAAGATCGCCAATGATATCAGATATCTTGGTTCCGGCCCTAGATGTGGTTACGGTGAACTTGCATTACCCGAAAACGAACCTGGTTCTTCCATTATGCCCGGTAAGGTCAATCCTACTCAAAACGAAGCTGTCACTATGTTATGCACTCAAGTCTTTGGTAACCACGCTGCTGTCACTTTCGCTGGTGCTTCTGGTCAATTTGAATTAAACGTGTTCAAGCCAGTTATTGCTTCTAACGTTCTTTCATCTATCAGACTTATTGCTGATGGTTGTGATTCTTTCAGAGTACATTGCGTTGACGGTATTAAGGCTAACGAAAAGAGAATCTCTCAATTATTGCATGAATCTCTTATGCTTGTTACTGCTCTTAACCCCAAGATCGGTTACGATGCCGCTTCCAAGGTTGCTAAGAACGCTCACAAGAAGGGTATTACTTTGAAGGCTTCCGCTCTTGAATTAGGTGTTCTCAATGAAGAAGAATTCAATGAATGGGTTAGACCTGAAAAGATGATTGGTCCTTCTGATTAAATTTGAAGGTTTTGATCCCAGCTGTATATGTTATGTTATGTCATAGTGGAGTATGTTGATAGATAGCTTATCGATTACTTTGAGTTAGGATTATTCGACATAATGCTAACCAAATGACGGTTTGTCATCAAATGAATTATTTATTATTTATATTTATTACAACACTAAGAAGTTGGGGTGTCTGTAGGCATTATTTCTACTACCAATTGTTAATCAATCGTGAAGAGAGAAAAAGAGAGATGGTTCGAATGTCCCATCCCCCATGTTCTGAGATTTCCACAAACCCCAGATTTAAGATGTGCCGACGTGACCATTGTTTATTACGTAATCTAAAATTAGGTAGGAATTATTCTGATAATCTGTCTATTTAAATTTGATTAATAATTATGTAATCTGATTGATATTCAAGGTACCCCAATAAACATACTGATACCCTTAAATGAGACACAACCCAAATACCCTAACATAACGTCTTCTCACATAATTATTATTATCATTTCGCTTACTCTTCACTCTGCAAAAAACTCTTCCTGCGATATGGCACTTTAATCCTTCGATTAATACTACTTAAATTTTGCTTTTCTTACACCTTGACTGCCTAGTGGAATCATATACAGGGGTCCCAGGCTCAGCGAGTTTTTTTGACCCATTTTGACCGTACGCATCATGAGCAGTGTTCCATGGGCTACAAAGCCATCACCTTCTCCACCTTCGGAAGCAGTACCAGCTCTACCTGCTAATTCGTTGGACGTAAAAAACAAGAAAGTAATACCAGGAAACGAAAAAAAGAACACAGCTGAGAAAGAGGGTGAACCAACAAGCGTTAGCAGTAATTCATCGCCAGATAAAAAGCCGCAAGAAACAGAGATTTCTATGGAGAATCATTCTAAAGACTCTTCTAGAGACAATGATAGTGATGAAGATATAGTAAGAAGAAAGAAAAAGTTCCATAAAAGAGTATCGAATGACCCACCAACTATCAAAAGAAGCACAGGATCTTTAAGAGGTGATGATAGTGATACTGATAATAGCAATAGCAGCAGAGGCAATCAGATAGCAGCATCAATCCCAACAGGACCAAAATCTCTTCAGGAGAAAAGAAGAGTCCGTGATGTTCCGGCAGAACCTCGTTCAAATCCCCCACTGATTCAAACAAGAATCATTGGCTCCAGTGAACGAAGCAGTAGACCATTGAAGAAACCAAAAAGAAGAGGCAATGTGCAAGAACAATTAAAGAAAGCTGAAGAAATGCGTCGTAAAGATGAAGAATATCAACAGAAAATCAACAGAACTGCATTAGAATTCCGTAAGAGGGAGCATGTTAACGAGATTGGTATCAACAACATTGTTAGAGAGTTTTACAACGCAAGAACCTCCATTTCAAAGAAAGAGCAAAGAAAAAGCTCTCCCATTATTAGAATGAGAAATTTCAATAATGCTATCAAGTATATGTTAATCGGTAACTTTGCTAAACCCGATCAAGTAGCTCTAGACCTTGGCTGTGGGAAAGGTGGTGATTTGTTCAAGTGGCTGATGGCACAGATTGGATTTTACGTGGGTATTGATATTTCGGATAACAGTATCTCTGAAGCTATTAGAAGATATAGATCTATTCGTCGGCAAAAATTCGAAAGCCTTTTCGTTGTTGGTGACGCTTTTGGTGAACCTATTCAGAAAGTATTAGAAGGACTGAATTATCCAGTGCCTTTTGATCTGGTTTCTATGCAGTTTTGTTTACATTATGCATTTGAATCAGAGAAGAAAATCAGACAGTTGTTAGAAAATGTTTCAACGTCTTTACGAAAGGGAGGATATTTCATTGGCACTATTCCAAGTAGTGAATTTATCCAATCACAAATAAGAAAATTGCAACCTGGCGAATTAGGCTGGGGAAATTCAGTTTATTCAGTCAAATTTGACAAGGAATTACCACCAAATGGTGAATTTGAAAGCCCTTTTGGTAATATGTATACGTTTTATTTGACAGATGCTGTTGATAATGTACCTGAATATTTGGTTCCATTTGAAGTATTGAGAGAATTAGCATTAGAATATGAATTGGAACTGAAATATGAATCAGGATTTGTTGAACTGTTTCAAGAGGAAATTGGAGATTGGTATCATAAGCTGCCTCACAGTCTTGTTGAAGGTATGAAGAGAGATGATGGGTCATATGGATTACAAGGAGATGAAGCAGAAGCGAGTAAGTTCTATAAGGCGTTTGCCTTTCAGAAAGTTGGAATGTAATAGAGATTTAATACATGATAGGTGTCACAGGAATATAAGCGTAGATGATGATGGAAAGTGCTATTGGTAGTATTAGTAATAGTATTACCAATATTTCTATTTACTTTATATACATACATTATTTACATATAACACCTTCTTACCAATCTCCAAACTTTCTTTCACTCACTATAAAGAAGTAGTAACAGTAACAGCTTGGGAGTTTATCAACATAATAGGCGGTAGTTCATCACACCAAACAGATAAACTATCAATATAAGCAATTGAATCCTCATCACTTTTATATGTTCCTGCTTGGGGTGCCGGCAATGTTGAGAATATAAATGATGTTTCTCCTTGCTTCGATGTCGTTTTCATTATATCATTAAGAATGAGATGCTGGCCAATATCTGGTAAATCATTGAATGTAATATAATCATATTTTGTAGTATTACCTTCAATCCCATTTTCATTTTCAGCATGATTATGGTTATGGCTACGGCTATGATTATGATTATGTGGATGCACAATGCTTTGTTGTTCACTAGGATTTGAATGCGCACTATTACTATTACCACTAGTATCATTACTATGAATAGACGACGCTTCAGAACCTTCAAGCGATTTATATCCTTCTTCATTATGGCTCAGCAAAGGTGCATGCTCATTATTTCTAAGGGTATTCAACGTTTGTAAAGCCTTTTGACTACTTCTATTCGAAGTCCTTTTATTCTTATCTTTACTATTAGGTTTGTTTTGAAACATAATAGATTGTCTTCCTTCTTCTGCATCAACATCAACATGAGGATGTGGAATAGCTTCTGATGAAAATACTGGCCTTCTTTTTGACCGTTTGATTTTACCGGAAGTACTAGTAGAAGTACTCGCATTATCCATAACTGTAGAAGTGCTACTGCTATTGCTATTGGAATTACGGCTATTCCTACTAGCAGTAGAATTCTCAGGTGATGATCCACTTAAACTACCATCACCATAATTATTGGAGCCTTCGTATCTTGCAGGAACTGTGATTTCAACATCATTACGAGGATTCCTCACTTTCTGGATCGAAAATGATTTTCTTGTTCCCGGGAACTTGAAGAAATTAGGTGCGCTATTTTCGATACAATTATCGTTATTATTAGCATTAGTGCCTTCCGTTATGGTACTCTCATCAACAGTAGAACTATTGATTGAACTTGTCTCAGAATCATCAATTAAAACCGACTCCTGATTCTTTGAATCAGTGAATAATGGATTCAGTCTATTTGTCTGAATTGAAAAAGCAAGTCCCAGCTGCTGAATATTCGTAGTAGATACCCTCCTTTGAGCTCCTATAACCTGAGGCAAGACTTTATTGATTAAATCGTTATTCAGTTGACCAATTTCTGACGGAAATATTGATTGCAATATTGACACAGGTAAAGGGCCAGACTTGAAGCTATTCTTCTCTCTAAATGTCTTTAAATCACTCCACCAATCTTCATCCTGAAGTATTGCATCAATATGGCCACTTGGATCATCTTTACCATGAATCAATGTTTCATAAGCTTGAAATCTTCCACATGAAAGCCATAGAACTAGAACTTCTGCTTGAATTCTTAAACTATGTAATAAGGATTCAACTCTTGATCTTTCTTCTTCAACGTCTTCGGAAAACTCAACAAATACGACAACTCTTAGTTTGTGAGTTCTTTTCCATTTCGGAACTGTATGAAGCAATGTTCCCAATTGAAGAATCAATGTATACGTGTCAAAGTTGGTAGTTAAGGCAGAGATACCAGAAGTTTCATCGACAATCTGAGCTGACATTTGAATAGGATATAAATCAATGTATTTCTTCTTACTATGATGAATATCTTTTGAATCGGGAAATTTCAACCTGGGGAAACCTTTAGCTAAAGCAATATTTGATCCCATGAGTATCAAATCTTCGATTGTGCGTACCCAATCAGAAGGTGTAATACTATTGCTTTCGGTAGGAAATTTGTTTGATGATGGCAAATCTGTTGCAGTAGAATTATCACTACTATTAGGATTGATATTATAATCAACTTCAGGGAATTCCGACTCGGGAACATAAAACTCATCAGCAGCAAGTTTACTACCAGAAAACACRTTTACTTCAGCTGCCTGTTTGTTATACGCCGAATTCTTTCTCTCTTTAAAGCCAGCTTGCGACCCATCGTAGAATCCTAGTACTGTAATATTTGGCTTCATACCTCCGAGGCCCGAACCCATGAAAACGTTCCGTACTCCCCAAACAAGATCGGAACCTGCACCTATCTGAACAAAAGCTTTGACTCTTCCTAAATCTCTCAGTCTTACCCATGCTGCCCCTATTCTGCTGATAAGTCTATAATCTGTTTCAAAATCTTTGGTTAGAACAACATGCCCTAGAATGTACAATCCACCCTTTTTCAGGTTATTGCAGAAATGGATTAGTTTCCAAGCTGATCGTGGATTATCAACTAACAGAAGGATCTGAGGCCGCCAGAATTTAGGATTATCCTGCCTTAATTTAAACAAGTACTTTCTGACTTGATGATAGATTAAAGACTGAGAAACATCGCCCCATTGCTTAGGCGGGGCCATATAATGGATTAAAAGGAATAAACCAGAGATTACTAGTAGTGTTATTGCTGCTGAGCTRCCATCTACAACAAACATGGCAGCTAAGCTTCCTAGTAAACCAGTGAAAGCTGTTGGCCAATTGAAATACTTGAACGAAGGTCTAAAATTAGGTGCCCCACCAATTTTCAGTAAGAAACATGCTAAATTAGTGACAATGAATGTAACCAGAAAGGTCATAGTAATCATTGTAGCAATAGTGTTAACGTCTCCTAATAGCGTTAACTGACATAATGCGTAAGTAGCCAAAGTTGCAGGTAGAGGTTTCTCAAATATTTTCAATCCTGGTAGTAGTTGATCTTTTGCAATTGCTTGTAGTAGAGCAGCCGCACCAACGATGCCAACAATAGCGGAAAACAAACTTGTAGAGAATTCACCGAGAAGAACAACAAATTGAGCCATTGACACAGTTTGAATGATTTGAACGTCTTTATGAAGAAAGTCTCTTGGGATGGAACAACCCATGGCAATGATAACTAACGAATAGCAAATAAATGTCAAAACTAGACCTTTTAACGTACCACTAGGAATTGAAATAGAAGGAGTTTTCAGATCACCAGACATTGAAGCTCCGGCGAAAATTCCTGCGGTAGCGGGAAAGAAAATACCAAACAAATCTTGAAATGTTTCTTTGCCTGGTAAAAGAGATCCAGCAGCACCAGAAGTAAACTGAGGCCAAAGATTTTCATGAGCAGTTTTCCATGAGGGCCCTGTATACATAGTATCATATGTTAATGAATGGAAAGGCTCAACGAAGAATACTGATATAGGTACTGATATAGTTGCTAGCAGGAGGATAACGAATAATAACATTCCAGCTTTTGAAACCATTCCAGAACCAACCATACAAACTCCAGTACATAATACTAGTAATATCGTAGAGTATATAAATACCGAATTAGAGTCTTGTGGTAGAAAGTGACCTAATGCACCATCATTTATAGCAAAGTTGTAAAGTAAAGGTTCAATGAAACCAATAACGTTCATACCGGAATTGAGAATTTGACCTAAATAGAAAACAATCCCAATGCTACCACCAAATTCCGGTCCCAAAGATCTGGAGATCATATAATAAGCGCCACCACCTTTAACTGTACCATTAGTCGATATGGCTGAAATGGATAGTACAGTGAATAGATCAATTGAATAACTCATGAATAGCAAAGCAAACATCCCTAATATCCCCATTTGACCAAGGATAAACCCAAACCGTAAGAACATAAGAATAGACAACACATTCAACGTTGTTGGAACAAAAACTCCTGAAAATGTCCCCATTTTTCCATCACTTTCACTCTTAATCTCATAGATATCAATATCAGCTTTCAGTTCATTAGGGCCTATCAGTGGTTCCACTGGTGAACCATCACCAGTTTCTGTCGCCATTTTTACCTAGAGATCGTTAGTATAAGTACAAACTCCATGGGTTCTTTATCTATTATGAAAGGTATGGCAAACAAGCTGTGATAATATTGATGGTTTATTTTAAGCAGATCACATACCTCGTACCACTCACGCGACTGTTATCTAGTTACTCTAAAAAGTTTACTTGGGAAAGACAACTCAGCACCAAATGACTACTGCAAACAGTGTAGTTATAATCTTTCAAAGGATGAAGAGAACAACAATAAGCTAAGCATTTTTTGCCAGTTCAAATACAGTTTTTCTTTCATTCACGTCAATATTCTGTTAATAAACCGTAGTTTCACAATCAGATCGATCAAGATCCTAGTTTTTAATCTGATTAGAAAGAGGCAGCAGCAAAGATGTAATAGTAGATAGAAGCAATTGTGCAGCAAGGCGCGTCAAGAGTCATATAAATAGAGTTAACGTTTGAAGATATGGAACAATCTTGTTTCTGGAAAGGGTATATGAATCCTTGAAATGGAAAAAAGTTGTTATCAGCAGAAAGACGATATTACTAGGGGATGAGATGAACGAGATAATATAGCTAAGACTGTTTTGTTGAAGATACAAAATTTCTTTAGCAAAAGGTAAGTATAACTTTGGTTTTTCTACTTTCCTGTCTTTGTTTTTGGAATTGGTAAAATGTGTAGATCTTACTTGGTATGTTGTTTATACATAATTTACCTCCCAAACTGAGAGATCCTAAGTTTATTAAGAACTTTAATCTTGTTTGTCCTATAATAGATATGCTTAAATAAATTGATGGTTTCAAGGCAATAATTCACGTGATTCGCCAATATCTCAAACAAGCAGTCCAGAATGTCCGAATTTCACATCTCYCCTTAATCTACTAGGACAGAAGTGAAAAATTCCCCGGGTATTTCACCAACCACTTTATAATCATAATCCTCCACCATAATCAACAAAATGACTGAACAAATCAACATTGAAAATATGATCAAAACACCTTTCTAAACATAGAAAACCCGTATGAATAAAAAAAATTGTTTTGCTTTTCTACGGTGTATTTAACATTTGTCATCATAAATCACAGATGACAAAATGATACCTCGAAGTATCCACCGTGGGAACTCATTCCGACGATCCCTGTCAACGATTCCTACAAAGAATCATGGATCAGCAACTGATTTCCAACAATATTTTCAAGCACCCTCTCCCCAGTCGGATATTACATTAGCTACTGACAATGCTATATATGAACTAGGGTTACTACCACTTCAACGGAAGACTATGTTATCATATGCATCCGGGACTTCAACAGAGTTGCGGCAGAGCAGGATATCCTATGAAAAAGATTCCTCTACTTTTGAAATGATTGAAAAGTCATCATTGCCAGAAGTCATAAGTATTTTGAGTAAATTGGAGAAATCCGGAGTCCCTCTGAACCTAGAGCTCTCACGACGGGAGCTCTCAGTTCTCCTTAAACGATTTACCACTTCCAACTATCAATCCAAGGATATAACCCATCGTATTTTTCTTCAATGGTTTGACAGGGTAGTTGACGCCATAAAATCCTTCCCAGCAGTGCGTTCACCTTTTGATGGATATAACGGTTTATCAATGTATGATTGCGAACGTATTTTTGAGATTTACATGGTATCGGGAAGGCATCTTCAGATAAGAGATTTGTTCCCTCAACTTGTGGATCACGCACTTTTATTAAGAAATCAACCTACAACACCATACACATTTACACACGTTTCACGCCAAATTTGGAACCATTTTTTGGAACTAATGTGTCATACTAATCCCGGTCAATGGAAGTATCATGGAAAATGGATATTTCCTTTAGTTCATAAACGTCCCAAACAACTAGGTATAGTTGATCCTATAGATGTTATTCAAGAGATGAAAAATCACGGTATATCTCCCAATCTGAGAACATACGAATTAGCGATTAACAGTTTGGGCTATCAGAGAGATATTTTTATGGTTGAAGGACTAATCAAATTACTCTGGGGTATCGATAGCATTGAAGGAGTTAATGACAGAGAAATCAAAAGTCTACTGAGAGCTCGCTCTGATTATTTCCTAATGCCAAAAATGTCTACGTTAATCTCACTTACCAATGTTTTCTGTATAAACGATCAATTGGACAAATTAATGTACTATTTGGATCAGTTCATGACTARATTCCGATGGTTGGATATCACTACAGAACACCCAACTGTGAAAGAATCTGATGAGTTTTGGGTAAACTTGTACTATCTCACGGTGAAAGTTGAGTCGYATTATTTCAAAGAAAGAAGATTGGAATTTGATAACAAATCAAAAGCCAGAATCAGTGGTAGTATATGGGAAGAAATGATTCAAAGTAACAGGAAAGCTGGTAAGAATATTTTYACCGAGAGATCATTGAGAACTCGTTTATTTATACTAAACAAATACCGAGCTTCATCTGAAATGTTGAAAACGGCTATGACAGTTTATGAACAATTATGTAACCCTGAAACAGAACCAGATAAAACAATCAAGCTAGGCAAATACTTCACTTCAATGTTTCTAACATTAGGATGCCAACAATTAGTTAGATACAACCGAGCTGAAGAAGCAATGGCAATTGCCGAAGCTTTTGTTTCTATGGACAACGAGCTTAATTATTTACCTCGTGGAAGAAGTTTGGTTGACGATATTAACAAGGAGATTTTGAAGAATCTACAGAAAAGAAGAATAGACTTCAGAAATATAAAGGAAGAGAAGGGCAAAGAAGAGGAAGAAAATGTGTAATAAAAAACATATATGATGTCTCATTTAACAAATAATCCACTCTTCTAGAGTAGCCTGGATCTGGTTAATGTATTTTAGTACTTACAGTAGTTGTAGAGAACGTAGGCAAATAGGTTTTGCATAAATATCAAGCTTTCTTTGGCTGATGCTATAGTTTACTCAATTCCATTCGCAATTATATCGAAGATTTTTTTGTTCATTTCTCCATTATTTATTCTCTTTCTAAGCGGTCTACATAACCTATTTTCTGTATCATTACTCACCATCTAGCAACTTTCTCCAAATCATTCACAATTAGATAACGTGAAAATGCCAACCACAAATATCTGAACCATACAACTTGTGATTCATGGTCCTCTAACATAACCTTTACTGATTTCAAATACTCTTGCGATGAAGAAACAAATAGAACTTTCTTGCTGCTTGACTTAGTAAGGTCTGTTGGTCTATCAAAGATAAATAGTTCCCATATTTTCAAAAACAATTTTTTGACAACAACATATCCAGCGTCAAAACATCCTAAATACTTTCTCCAAACTGGAACAGATTTCAAAGTCCAAACAGTATAGATTTCGGGGATATCAAAAGGATTTGGCTTTTCAAAAACAGGTTCTTCTTCGGACACTTCTTCTCCTTTAGCAATCTTTTCAGCTTTTTCTTCCTCATGCTTCTTTTTCAACGATTCTAATTCGATTTCCCAGTCTAAATCAAATTGAGTTTCATTTACATAATTCTTTCTAGAGTTCCATTCAATGGCACCAGAGTAGGCAGAAATATGATTAATATGATTAGAGATTCCTTGTTGATCAAATGTGATAATAGTTGTAATATTAGGAACTTTTTCTTCAATCAAATCAGCAATAAAACTTGAGTTCCATTCAACTATTGGGGAGTCAGCAAGCTCTGGTAAATCAACAATAATAGTTTGTTCCTCAGCATTCTCAATACCCAAATCAGTGACTGATTTGATCAATTCCTGTTGCCTCACTTCTCCTTTTCCATCAAAATTTCCAGATGATAGACACAACACGTTCAATGTGTTGTTTAACTCAGGGTTCAACAATTTGGTAATAGTTGGTGCAAAGAACATCACTTCATCATCAGGATGCGAAATTAGTAATAAAAGATTAGTGTTGTTAACTAATCTCTCTGTAGTCTGCCATGGTTGTTCACCAACTTTGAAATAATTGTATCCCAAGATCCATGTGAGAACGGCAGCAACTGGAGTAAGGAAAACCAAAGAGAAGAGCATTTTATAAAAGATTCTGTCAACTGATAAACAATCGATTTGATATAGGTATATTGATGCTGGTTTCTTAGCTTCAATCTATAATTCTTTTGACTTRTGACCAGACAAAAGGATAAAATTGACCTTACTTGTGGTTGCCGAATTACCAAAAAAGATTGACTGAAACAAACGCACAATTTTGATGATTCAATCAAGAGTCTGCTAATTTGCTTTACGAAAAGTTTACCTTATCCAAATAATACTATAAACATGTCAATTGGCCTCTTATGAACAATTTCGATGCTTTGTTTAGTTGTCTTCCTGGATGGAGGTTTGGAGACACGTAAATCAGAACATTCTACGATGAGATGCAAAGTGTAGGCGAAAATATATCAATGTCTTGCTGATAACCCCCACTGCAATTCTTTGAGTTCGCCCTGATATGTATAGGAATGCATCTGGATGCGGTGATAAACTTAAAGTTAAAAATACGAAATATGGGGTATTAGATTACATAAAGAATATTGAGGGATTGAAGAAGAAGCAGAAGAATATATTGTATCATACCTGTTGTTCCTAAAACTGTATGAATATTGCGGAATTTTGGTGTTGGAGGTATATTTTGATACCAGATAACCAAAGATTGAATTGTCTTTCTTGTAATTTTTCTATAGGCGAAAGATCAAGAAAGAGGTGATCGAAAAATCAATCCAACTCAACTGGTATTAAATAGTATTGAATCGTTCTATAACTAAACCGGTTAAAATATATACCGGACTAACTGGATTGATTGCGGGGGCTGTTTTGTTTTGTTGCTGTCATGGTTGGCTCTTATCCGACGAATTTCACACTCCGTTCTGTTATCAACTACTTACACAAACTAGGTTTCCCGTCTGCTTCTCAATTGGAATGCCCTCGCAAATGGACATGTCAGAAGGTTTCTATGACCTAAGATTTGTCTAAGAATCTATTCTATTTTGAAATTAACGGAGCCTGAATAAAATTGACCAAATTCAAATGAATTTAAATCAGATTGTTAAGATATTATGAAGCTATGTTGTGATAACAAAAGCTTGTAGTTTTGATTGGAAAGGATGCATCTATTTATCTTAAACTATCTTGAGTTTTGTTCTCATTTCCGGACTCTTTGGTAATTTATAAAAGGAAATCACATATAGTAAAACAAATAAGAAATGCCAGCCTTAACCTCATTACCAGCTAACTAGAACTATTATGATATCCAATTTGTTTACCAATTGGATCAAAGCACTCTTTATCCCTCAGGGTTCACCTTTTATTGTCCTAGCTGACTCTCTTCAGTCACAATTGAAACTACTTAATTTACTAGTTACCCCATATTCAAATTACTTTTTGATAAGCCGCGTATTGACCATCYTATCAAGCTCTATAATTCAATTTCATTTAGTCTAACATTCTCATAACATTTCCCGTGTCCGATTTCATCATTTGGCAGAGACTTTAATTTGCTGTACTCCTTCCGCTGTGGTACTCTCAGTTGGTAATTGACTTTCAATTTCTCCATTCAAGCGCAAAATAGAATATTTGTTAGTAGTGGGGCACAACTAGTGGGGCACAACTAGTGGGGCACAACTAACGTTTGCCTATTAGTTAATGAAATGCATTAGAATATCTTCTCAATGTAGTAACTTTCTGGAGGGGAAGATGTTTCAAGAAAGTTATCTTTTGTTGATGATTATAAATAACTTCAGCTAAACTTTATGTTTTCAAGCTTATATTTCAATACAACTTTATTGAGAATGTGAAATTTGAAAAGTTTCGTATGCTGAATTTCTGTTCTATGAATAAATATAGAACATCCTTATGAGATGAGATGAATAAACTCATTTAATTGAGATCAATAAAATCAATTAATATTGAGAGTATTTACAATGAAAATGTATTAAAGATTGTTCGCCAAGTGATAAGCCTCTGAGAGCACGGACCAAGGATAATTAGTCAGAAATACTAATATAAACATTAGTATTGTAGTTTCCACAAGTCATTGAGTAATAGTCCATCCAATAAAGCAGTTGGTTAAYGTCTTTCGTTAGCATTGAATCGAAGGATAACCCTATTTGGTGGTTCCAGCACTAACATCGAATTAGTTCAAATAGTTTCCTAGGGATATTCAACTGAATGCTTCCCACAAAGTAAAAGGGTTGCTGAAGCCATTTCAATGCATTTTACTAATATTCTTGAATGAGATGTGATCCAATTAGGATATATTGATCGAATCAGCTGTAGAGAAATAAACACAATTGAGTTTGTCTTACTTCAACAAGACTTGTTTAGCATATCAAATGATGATTAGTGATGCCATCATCATTAGAAAGACTACAGGAACATACATTATTAGAGTAAAATGGTGTATTCTACATAGCTCTCCAATAACTTGTTACATCGATCTAACTTCTGAACARCACTTTTTTTTCTTTCTCAACGTTCAAATTTAATGCGTAAGGCAATTCTCTTTGATGTATATCTATCTTTATAGGATTCATTCAAATTCTAGCAATAGGTAGCTTTTCGCTTCTCATCGCACCGAGGAGATCAAGAATATAGTTCATCACTTATATGCAATAATATGTAATGTCATGCAACCATTTGGAGAAAAATACTACCCCATCTGGGAAACAGTARAAACTTTATTCCTATTTCAAGCAAATCAGGCAACATAGTCGACTGACGAAGAATAATTCAAGCAAGGCTTCAAAGGTAGACAGAAAACGCGAGAGAAGCGAAATAAACCGTTGATAAGGCTATGACCATGAAATATGATCAACAAAAGTGTATACAAACCAAAAATCTACAATTGTTGAAGCCTTTATCTTGTTCCCCAATTTGAAAAAGAATTACACAATCTTAACCTTATCATTCTTTTCAGGCTGATAAAGGATTGTATTATTCATCCATGGAATGTGCAAGAACCTCTCCAAAGTCTTGAAGTATCTTTGATTATTCTTCTTTTTCCCTTAATTGCATGAAAGTGGCCAAACGTGGACTATAAAACCATTATCATTGTCAATACAAGCCCTCTATCCAATTTCATGTCTCGAACAACGGTTTTCTCTTCCAAACAATCAGTACTGATCTCATCTCCTACTGTTTTTTTACGTTCGGCACACTGGGATGTCTCTTTTCAGAAATTGACAAGATATCTTTCATACTACGGTCGGATTTCTACTATTCACATGTTCCCCTAGTCTAACCCCATATTTTACTTGTCAAATGACCCAATCTGGAACACTATGTTTTCATTCTTTTACATAGTGAAAACTGAACTCTTCCTACTCATTTCCATCATAGAAATTCTCTCAAAGTTTTACCTATTTCACCCGATTCATGAAATAAATCGGAAGCATTCAATGCAAGGTTCTCTGCACTTTAAGCTAAACTTAAGTTTAGTGCCCACTAAGTTCATTCCTCATTACCCAAACTTTAAATCCTACCCTCAATTGAGAATTAAGTTCACAACCTTATTTATTACCAACCTACACTTCAAAACCTAGTTTCAGAGCCAAATTTGATTTCTTCCCCTTCAATCAAAGTTTTCAACATATATTCAATACTTGTTACCGAGAATGAAGGGGCAGTTCGCTCGTTTCTCCTTCATTTACTATATATTTACAATGAAATAATAATCACTTTATCATAAAACTAAGCTACCCAAAAGTTAAATTTATCTTTGAGATTCAAATCTAATTATTTTGGGAGTGGAAGTTAATTTAAAAGTAGTTATATGTGCCCATCTACTTTTACTTGTTTTTACCCCAGTGACTTGCTAGAGAGAAGTTGAGTTCCTTTTTTTCTTTCTTTTAGTTACTTCTGAAGTTAAACAGGAGAAGCCAATGCTGACTTGATAATGGTCTGATCGCTTTCAATGAGTAGAAGAGTTGATATTAGCAAWTTATTGTATCAAAAGATTTTTCCAACAACCCAATTTCCCGCTCTTACAGATCATCAGTGGTATTATTATTAGTTAGTTTGAGATACCAGTTCAGAGATTACTCTCCAAGTGAACCTTTCAAGAAAGTCGTTTGTTCAACAAGTTTTGGAGATTTACTGCACTTATATTCTTAACGTCTGTTCTTCATAATTTAAAAGGTAAATTACCCTTTTCGCAGCATAACAACGTCTATTGCAGCGGCTTGATTTGGGTTTTGATTTTGGACTTTTCATCTGTCCACAAAATAGCATAGCTAACACCAACAGCAACATACATACATAAGTACCTGCAAAATGCCGGACGGAGCTCAAGCTTGGAAAGTCATCAAAGACCCGGGAAGTCATACTAATCGTATAGCACAAGCTTGCGATCGTTGTCGAAGTAAGAAAGTTCGGTGTGATGGGAAAAGACCAAACTGTTCCCAATGTGAATCAGTGGGATTCGAATGCAAAATCTCAGATAGATTATCACGTCGGGCATTTCCAAGAGGTTATACAGAATCTCTAGAAGATCGAATTCGCCAGTTGGAGTCAGAGAATAATCGTTTGTTAGGTTTACTAGATATACGAGATGAACAGATGGAAATAATGTCAAAGATGGAATCATTGACACCAAAATCATTGAATAACCAGCAAATAAAAAACAAAGAAGCCGTACCTCTTGCTAATTCGTCAGAGGTAACTCCTGCTTCAGCACCTTCTTCTACCACCAGCAAATTATCGATGGCATCAGCAGTCTCTTCGGGAACCTCAAGGGCGACATCTGTTTCTGATGGAGAAACAGCCAAGGGAGGACCGCATGTTCATCAGGATGGTAAAGCACATACTTGCTGCTCAAATTATCCTCACAAATATAAGACGAAACCTGTTGGTGGYCACCAAACCAGTAATGAAGATGATGAGTTTGAAACTTGCTCTGATGGTGACGAGCCAGGTTTGGATAATAAAGAAGAGTTGAAAGATGTTGAATGTGAGGGCACCTACAGAAGTGCCGCTTTAGGTGGACCTTTTATGCCTTTGCTGGTTGAGAAGATTACCACCATAAATCCTTCTATTGCAGCTATAATACCCAATGCATTCACTGCTTTACATGAACGACCTTCTAGCGAAAGTATGTCATTGACTGATAGATTCTCTTCTATCCCTTCGTCCTCCTTCAATGTTAATGATGGCCATCTATTTGATGGTCCTCTTTCATCAGATTCATGTTCTTTATCAACAACTGCTGCATTTCTAAGGAGCATTAATTTCCCTTCAAGAGTTGAATTGGATCAGCTTATAGCTAGATATTTCACTGAATGGAATTGTATCTATCCTATCTTTGACCAGTACGTGTTTTTGCAGAAATACGTGAATTTCACCAGAAGCATGGAAAAAAACTTCGCTGATGATATTATGCTTGGTCATGAATCATTTGCTGTTCAAGTAATGCTTGTTATATCCCTGGCATCTCTAACCTGCAGAAACTCATTAAATGCTGCTCAAGCTGCCGAACAATATCACGATGAATGGAAAAGACTGTTAACAGAAAACTCTGAATTCATGTCTCAACCGAGTTTGAAGAACATGCAAATTTTATGTTTAGCTTTGCTTTACTCTCTTCAAGCTGGTTCTTTTGAAGATATGTGGAAATACAGAATGCATGCTATTACTATGCAACAGATGTTGGGTTTAAACAGATGTCCTAAAGCATTAGTTGACTCTACAGGTAAATCTTTGAAGAGATATGAAATGGCTTTGAGAAGACGTCTTTTCTGGACTGTATATACGCTTGACTGTTTTGCTAGTGTAGCTATTGGAGCTCCTAGACTGATTCATGAACAAGACATTGAATGCGCGTTACCAAGAGAAATTCCGAAAAKCTCAAATCCCCAACCAACAGTGGCATTTTCATCGCCAAATGGATTTGAGCTTTGCTTCATGCGTTTGGCTTGTATTCTTGGCTGTATTATAGACACATTATATTCATGTCGAAGTAGGAAAAACCATTCATATAAAACTATCATCAAACTAGAAGATCGTTTAGAATGTTGGAGAAGAGATTTGCCTGCTGAGTGGACATTTGAACTACCACCAGGGACAGGAACAGCAACTGATGCTGGAAATGGCCATGATCAGACATATAATAGTGCTCATATTCACGAAAAGGCTCCTTTGCTGACGTTGCTTTATTATTACTCCAAAGTTCTTATTCATTTACCTGGTATTTCTCATGGTAAAGATGTAGAAGAGAAAGGACGTGGGAGTGCAAGCTACATCAGTGTTATGAGTAGTGCTAAGATGTTCTTGCAGATGATGAACTGGATTGATTCTCATGGATTTGCAACTGTCTGTGTTAGTCCATCACGAGCTCGTGGTATTATGATGTTAGTGGTTATGTTTGGAGCTGTTGATTATAGTCGTGGTGGGGCACTGTTTCAAGAAATGAAAGGTGTGATCAATACGACAATTATAGGATTGGCTAGGGATGTTAGGGCTGGTTGGCCAGGAAGAATAAGCAACGAAGCGTTAGAATACCTGAATGAAATCAATTGTGAACTACTAAGCTATGGCTGTAGTAGTAATAATAGCAATGCTAATGATGTTGAAACCTGTCGGAAAGAAGACAGTAAGAAAAGGAAAGGTAACGGCGAAGAATTGGAACGATTGGCAGCTAGAACTAGTAGTCAGATGCGTCAAGTTGCAGGTTCTTATGAACAATTGATTGACTTTTCTGATTTATCTACTCAGGAAACAGAAAATCGAAATAATGAATTACTGGATCATGTGTCCATTTCTGATACAAGGGGTCCATCTGCTCAAGAGCATACTTCTCAGATACCTGAGTCAACACTTGGATCTAGAACTAGCTTGTCAAGTTTTAATACCAATCAACCTGTTCTTGAAACCATAGGCATTGAGCATGATGCTATTGAGAATCTGCTGTTCCTTAATAGTTTGAGAGAATCGATTGGGGACGTATCTCAAGAATCTGACTATAATGAAAAGGAGGAATCGTTTTCGTCAATATATATTCCTGTTTCAACTACAGAGAAAGATAAGCAATGCGTGAGTGGGATGTTAAGGTATGATTTGGGGTAAATAGTACAATGTTTTTGGTTTTGGTAGCATATCTTTAGGGGCTTAATACATATTAGGAGCAATTTTACTGTAGAGATCATTCACACTTGTATTGGTAAAAATCTTGAGTTATGAATTACAAACTGCCAGTTACCAAATATCAGTTTATATCTCCTTGTTACTTGTTTTCGTTGTATTGTTTCCTCTTTTTATTGTCTTCATGTGTTACTAGTTATACCCTGTGACTATTACTTCTCTCTTTCTTTCTTAAATCAAATGGACAATCCCTATATATAACTTGCAAATCTTGTTCCTGGAGTATGCATATTCTTGCATTAATCCTGCATATGTTAAACCTTGTATCTACAATCTAGTCTACGACGTATCCGCCAACCGAAACTACTAATGTGGATAAAAATAAAAGAGTTTTCTGGTAAATGAGCTTTTATTAATTGCTTGGGTTTGCTGCTACTTGATTATCCTCCTCATTGATGTATTAGGTAGTCAAATCCTGAAGTACCAGTTGAATATTTTAAAGTTAAGCTTTGTACTAAAACTCAGAATTACTCTATTTGGAACTGAACCGTTAAGCTTAAATTGGATTACACCCTCTTGCAGCATCTGAACAAATCACCTTCATCTTAAAGAGCGAGAGTGATTAATGATTGAATTGATAAGGTTTAATAATATGCCATGCATAATGAGCTAATCAAAGACTGATTACCAGCAGAATAAGTGAAGTATTCTCAGTCAAATTTGTGTGATCTTTGAGCAATTAAGAGAGTATGCATAAAGAAAAGTTTGATCCGATAGGATATAGCTTATTTATAGATAACTTTAAAGAAAGAAATAAATAGATTATGGTTTGAATAGTAAAAAGAAGGTATCATAATTGAAAATCTGACAATCTATCTTTCGAAGACCCCCCAATTATCAAACTCTGTTTTGCACGCATTGCAGTGAAACTAAATTTTGATGAGAATTCAGCTGGCGAGAGAACAAGAGAACAATAATTAGCTTCAGAGTTGAGAGTTACCGATTTCCACAAAGTTCAGCTTTTTCTCTTCTTGTTTTTCATTTCCCTGATATTTACCGGATAACAGTGATTTTGAAAGGTCTTTGAAAGGTCCGTCTGATGAGAAGCAAATTAATGATGCTGCTAATTAAATGACTCACTACTCATAAAACATATCGTTATGCACTCTTCTGTATCTTCATGCATCTTCGCAAATTGTAACAACAAGTCTGTTGTTGGTCAAAACGTAATTAATGAACAACTGGATATTCCAATAGATGCCTATTAGATAAAGATCAATATAAATCATCTCCATTGTCACCATAAAATGATGAGTTGCTATGATTCAAATCAGTATTTTTTAGCTGATTGTTAGAAATACAGTTAAATATTCTGTCTTTAGTATCCGTATAATTCATACCCATTGCTGCTAAAACTGTTCCTGGTTCGAAGTAGGAACGAGACAAGGTACGAAATCTTATTTACATCAATAGATCCAAATCATGTTCTGCGGTGTTCATCTTATATTTAATAATGTTATTATTATTATATTATATTAGTAAAATAGATCTTCTTCATCGTCCTCYACCTTCATCCGCCAATCAATCTTATTCAAGCTTCAAACTCCAGTTCAAAACCCTCGTACTTATATATAAGGCATCAGCGCTCTTTCGTCTGTACACGCTACCTACCATTGACAATCTCCAATACATCTCCATTGCAATTCAATAAATCAACAATTCTCATTAGGCAAACGATCTTGTACATAATTATTGAAAACTATCTATATACTCGCAGACCTCCTTTACATTTATTGCATTTATCACCTTCATCTTCATCATCTTTCTACTCTTGTCACCACGAGTTTCCTCCACTGAAATAATACAAAGCCTTTGGGATTACAAACTCAAAATCTTAAAGTTTGTACCCAGAAGAGAAAAGACACCCATTTCTTCCCACTTTGTATGTTAATTTCACAGGTGATTTCTTGTTTCCTGTCGATCACCGAGTACAATTACGAGTAGAGAAAAGGTGAAAAAAACATAAGAAATAATAGGAGAAAAGGTGAAGATATAAAGTAGAAGTAAGAGGGAGGTAGAACTACTATCTCTAGGAAGAAGATTGGAGGAAGTAGTGTTTTTATCGGCGTTCTTTTTGAAAACATTATTTTCTTTTTCTTTTTATTAATTTTTTTCTTCTTTGATTTCTTTTGTTTAGATCATTACTAAGGGAAACTACAGGTGGTAACCAGTTGAGGTTATTTGAGATAAAGAAACACTTTCCTTGATCTATGACACGATTGAGCTTGACCTAGGAAAAGATTGAAAATAGTTGTTAGACTTTGCAAGAGTAATAGAATATCATAGAAAAAATTTTGGATAACGGAAAATCTGAWTTGTCCTTGCTCTATTAATACTGGGGGTTGATAATAATTGACTCTACGTTGACGATCTGAGTTTAGTTGAATTGATTGCTGCTTATCGCGCTTTGTTCATCGAGATAGAAAAGCAAATTTAATGCGCTTGATAATAAAGAGAAATTGAAATATTACGAATATCAAACATTAATAATACCATTACATGAATCAAGTCAATGATAGAGCGTGTTTGAACTTGAGCTCGTAAGATTTCTTTTTTTTTTAGAATTGGTTCTACTGGTATTCAATTTTGTTTCGTGCAACGACGTGTGACCATTGGTTTCCGAGTATTATTAGAAAAACTTGAGTGAACAAGCATTGATGGAACAATTGCTTCCATAAATAATTGATCATCACACGACTCATTCTTGCTACTTATTCTTTTAGTTTCGAACGATTATTTGCTGTTAGCAGAGATATCTACAAGTGATCGTTGAAAATTTTTTCTATGACGACAATAACAACTGTCATTCTCGAGTTTGTCATTTAACACACAACATTAGTATTAATTCATGTCACGAAAAAATTCTGACTCAAATAGGTCAAATGGACCTTATTATGGGAACAAGCCAGGGGCTAATGTTCCTCATGGGGGAATTCATTTTTCTCCAATGGTGCCAGGATCACCATATGAGCCATATCAAATGTCACCGCAGTTTTCTTATTTTTCATCAAGGATAATTGGCCCTCCTTCACCCATAGTGGTGTATCAAACTCCAGGTGGCTCACCTTTTGTTCCTAATTCACCCTCGTTCATACTTTCACCATCTATACCGCAATCACCAACTCCAAGATATCGGCACAATGGACGGTTTTCTGGTGGACCTCCCGCAATAAGCTCAGGATTTTCAAGCCCCAGAAGTCATGCTAGAGAAGATCAACGTGATCCAGGTTCTTATTCCCCTGCCGCAAAGACGCCTAATTCAAAGTATAATAGGTTTAAAAAAGGATCTTCATTGAGTAGATCTACAACTGCTTCTTCTATGGATTCAAATAGAGATGATAATCCTTCGAGCACGAAAATCAACCTTTCTCAGGTGTCAGAAGAAGACGAAGAAGGAAAAAATGATAATCGATCTGAAAATGATGAAGATGAACTAGAAATTGAAATTATCGGTGATTATAAAGGATCGGAGTATCCGGAAACACCAGGTAATCATTCATTCTCAACTACGCACTCTATGGACTCTCTTATTCCATTGAGATCAACACATTCAAGATCGGTTTATCTTGGTAACATACCATTGAAAGACATATATGCGCAAATCTATACTAGATTTTCAGAGCTGTTAGACACTTTTGGTCCAATAGAAAATGTGCAGTTCGTTTCGAAAAAGAGCTGTATTTTTATCTCTTTTCTTGATGCCTCTACTGCATTAGATTTCACAAAATACATTTCCCAAAATAGAGATGAGGTTACCAAAAAATTAAGTGAACTGTTAGGGGTTCTAGATCAAAACTTCAAAGATTTTGCTATTAGTTTCAAAGTTGGATTTGGTAGAGATAGACCTTTATCTGACGTCGTTTCCTCTGCCATAAATGAACAACTCGCTGGTAATAGACAATACGAAAACCTATCCAGAAAAATATCGCTGAAGAATTTACCTTATGTCACGAACGAGGAACAAGTTAAGGACGAGGTAATAAAATTCGGTGCTATTGAGTCTATTGTTTTACGTGATTACATAGACCCTGACGTTGATTTTGAGTCTCTTGACAAAGAGAAAATGCCCAAAGAGGCTACTATAACATTTTGGGACATGGGTTCTGCTATCATGTGCTCTAATCTTATGCAAATGAATCTCAGCTCAACTGCGAAACAAACGTGGAAAAATGTCACTGTATGCTTCGAACGAGAGGGTAGTTCATTGAATGGAGGTGCAATATTTGGAARGCATGAT
Organism: Sporopachydermia quercuum; assembly: GCA_001599295.1. Classification (NCBI taxonomy): domain Eukaryota; kingdom Fungi; phylum Ascomycota; class Sporopachydermiomycetes; order Sporopachydermiales; family Sporopachydermiaceae; genus Sporopachydermia; species Sporopachydermia quercuum. Next base: position 1,493,205 of record BCGN01000001.1, on the reverse strand, counting down.
TTCCCAGCTGATAATAATATAATGGAGATAAAAGGACTAGAATTTCAAACTGATGCTGAGCTACTTTATGAAAGTGAACAAGCGCATCGAAAATCTGCTTCCGGTGGAGTGTTTGAAGATATGTATCAACAGTTTCAACATATTTCTCTGTCGCCAGCTCCCGAACACTCTATACCAACCCAAGCAATGACCACAATGACACCAGGTTTGATAATTCCTGATCAGAATTCTTTTTATGATCTGAATGGTGTTCCCCAAGTTTACTCAGATGTGTCAGGTATTATAGGTCCGACATCATCAGGACAACAAAATGAATCGCAACTAATGACTTTAACTCCTGGCTTAGATTATTCTCATGAGGCTTTCCTAAATCAAAATAAAATGGCAACAGAACTTATGAATAATACTTTACAACTTCAAGAATCTGCTCTGGCATCAATATCAGCTATGACCTCTATAGAAGGATCTTCTAATTTTGGTAATAGAACCATTTATCTAGGTAATCTTTATCCAGGAGTGACGATAGAAGAGATCTGTAATGTGATTAAAGGTGGTAAATTACAGAAAATCAAACTAGTTAAAACGCTGAATATAAAGGGAATGCACACTCATGTTTTTGATGAAGAGGAGGCTAAATTGAATAACTACGAAAACATTTCGTGTTGCTGTTTTGCAACCTTTTTAGACTTTTCAGCTGCAGTTCAATTTTTCATTCTATGTACTTTACGTGGAATTTATGTTAGAAATAGAAAATTGAAAGTTGGTTGGGGTATGCATTCAGGTCCATTGCCGAATCCCATCGCTTTAGCAGTAACAGCAGGTGCAAGTAGAAATGTTTATCTGGCGTCTGATAAAGCAGTGCCAAATGAGAATACTTTAAGGGCAGACTTTTCTATATTTGGGGAAATGGAACAAATCAATTTCATTAGTGATGGTAAAGTAGCATTCATGAACTTCTTAAATATAACAAATTCTATCAAATGTGTGGAATATTTTGGCACTTTGGCGAAATGGGATGGTAGAGGAGATCCTCCCAAACTAGAAAGTAACGAAACAGTTGTTGATGTAACACCGTTGGTGAAATATCGCGGATTTACTATTAAATTCGGTAAAGATAGATGCGGGAATCAACCAAGATCTGATATTGTATCGAAGAAGTCTAGTAAAAAGAAAAAGAAGAAGCAACAAAGCAAGAAGGCAGAAGAAATCGACTCACATCGGAAGAATGAACCTTTTGGAGATAATGAGACTAGTACTTCTAGCGAAAAGCATACTCTTCAAAAGGATCTTGCCTCGGTATTTGGTATGGAAGCAGTCGAGAATATGCATAATAACTACAGTAAAGAATCAAGTAGTGGTAAATCTAGTTCGGGAACTGCAATGAAAGATTTCAGCTTAAGCAAACAGAATCATTCGTGGAGTCCAAAGAAGCACAGCAGGAATGGTTCATATGATCTTCAGTCTCATAATCATCATCACAACTATCCGAATCCGAACCATCATAATAATCAAAACAGTCAACACCAACGAAATAGAAAATGGAGTTCTCTCAGTGGAGGTTCCAATAGCTTATCATCTGTTCAAGCTTCATCAGGATCAATGATAATGGCCCAGTATCTTGCACAGGCCCAAAAAGATAGTGTCGTGTATGCGGCAGCTGTGTTCAATGAGAGTGAGCAAAATGACTAGAGGCCCAGTTCATATGATAATAAAACAGAAAGATGTTGAATGGTATAAAGAAGTATAAGCATGGAAAGCAATGCGCTTTCCACATGTTTAGTCCTGTAGACTTCAAATTTGTCACTGATACCACTAATCAAATCTTTTACGAGTTTGATATTCTGATAATCTGACCATGAAGATTATTGATTCGTTAATTCCGAAACACGATTTCCTACTACTAAATTGATCGTTTACTAAAGATATAATTCACTATATAGAACCCAAATTCATTTTAGACCTATAATCCGGTCTCATTCTCCTGTCCAATCAAAGGAACAACTTCTTGAAATTCAATATCATTTGTATGATTTGGCTTCCGTGGCTGCCACGAAAGTATCAAAATGTATATAATAGAGATACCATTAATAAAAGTATATGCAGAAAAAAACAACGGCGGGAGACATCTCCTCGCAATAAGAGCAGCTAACTCCGGGTCTTTTTCATTGGATATTACTGCATATTTTTCAGTAAACTGAGATATTATAAGCATCCCCAATCCTATTAACTGCCAAGTTAGAGATTTTCTAGACAGTACACCATATGATTGAGATCCCCAAGTTATTAAAGCCTGAGGAACCATTCTCACAGTGTAACAGAATTGTCCTGCCGCCTGAAGACATTCTGCTACGTCTAAGACTGACGTTTCATAGATATGTAACCATGAGAAGACAGTAGGCAATAAGCACACAGTGAGAACTACGATTACAAGCCCTGATGATCCTTGGAATATATTGGTAGTATGAATCAAAGATAAGTAGCAATATAAAAATGCAAGTGCTGTTACCAAACTGGATATGTAAAACGCTAGAATTGCAATATCTGATTGATAACTTAATCGTAATGGATACCTTTCATTGTATAGTTTCTTCACGGTGTGTGAACGTGTAAGCATTGCTTCTGCTATAAGACAAAACAATGGTCCACATATCTAGCATGTTAGTTGAGTTATAATACATTCGATCATCAGCAATTGCTATCCTTGATTGCATGACTAGATTTATTGAATTAATATACCAGAGTTTGTTATCTTTGATTTTCACTTACTGACAGAGTAACGCGATCCGTTGATAATCCTACAACGGAGTTTCTAACTTGAAATATTTTCCATTGAACAATACTAGAAAATGTCTGCATATATGTTATTAGTAATTTTCAATTGATTTATTTCGTCGTTTAACTTCAAAACAAATAGAATTTATCATCTACAACTATTAGATAGTACCCTGGTAATTGCATAGTTACTTACATCGCAGATCACCCAAGCAAAGGCAAACAAATTGATCATATTAACATATTGTCCTACGGCAATTTTACGCCAGAAATCTCTTCGTCCCCAAATGCTTTTCCGCAGGTGAGCATGCTTTTCTAATGTATTGATTGAGCCTTACCAATGACAGATCAACATATACAAAAGGACTTGATTCATATAAAAGGTTTCTGTTTGCTTGATATTGGCTGTGAGAAATATCGGATATTATTAAGGAATTGAATCGGAAGATATAATTTCTTTTCGGAGATAATCATTATACAACTTAGATCTACATGTCTACTTACTTTTAAAAAGCAATTTACAAATAGTTGATACACTTTTCAACAAACGGAAAAGGTATTAACAGATTTGTAAACATGGATTAACTTTCAACTGAAGGCACTTTAATTTGTAAAAAAAATGAGCTTCTTTGTTAGGAATACATGACAATGATTATCAACATTAGCCAATGTGATGGCAGTTACCCCTGRTTATATTATAACGAAGTTATCGACATAAGATTGTGATAAGCTTAGCTCTGAACTTTTTTTTTTTTTTGAAACTCAACTTGATTCTATTTAATCATATTTTCCAAATGAAGCTGGAACCTGGTGGAGAATCAAGTATATAAAGCTTCCTAATGCCCTAAAGGTTCATGTGAATAGTTTCTATTAACCGAATATGATGCGTTTAAATGAAATTGCAAGAACTTTGTTAGTATTTGTGCATATCAATGCATATAGATGCAGAATATTAAGTACACTCGTTGACTACTGACTGCATCCTATTGTCAGAGTGGGGAATTATTACCTAGGATGACACCTTCAACAATTCATAATATTCTGAAATTGAAAATTCGTACCAGTATACTAACTTGCATTATATATAATTTAGCGTTGTTGAATTCTTGCAGTATCCTGTTATTGGTTCCTTTATCATATTTCAAAGTTATCCTTTCACTCCATCCTATTCTCCAGAACTCCCCTCCAATTCCTAATATGCATTGTCATGTATTAATATGTAGAACTTTATCGGTATACATAGAAATGCCTACGCATTCTCCTTTCCATATAAAAAATTTGCTTCCTATGCATACGAGTGTACTACTTAGTTCGTACGTTATGACTATGTTTTCCCTCTCGTACAACAGTTATTTCAACCAATTATTTATTTGTTACTATGACCAGATGTTTCCAACCTCTCAAAGAATGGCCCCTAAATTGTCTCCTCGTTTCTCAATACTGATTGTTCCTTTTGCAAACTCTCACAAGCAACGCTTAAGTACATTTAACGTTTGACTCTATTTTCTTATTTCCTATTTGTACAGAAGAAACGCCCAAACATATTTGCAGCGATAACAAAAGAAGAAAATTTAGTAGTTGATTAGAGAAGAAGCTATTTGTATAAACAACTTGCAGGAAATGTGTTACTAAGCAAAGAGCAATAGTGATTGAATAAGATCATGGGTAGAGAATAAAACTGTAACTAGAAACTAGGACGTTTTCAGTAATAGTTAAAATTTCTGTTAGGTAAATAGTAGATTGACCGTTTTGATTGCAGGTGTCAGAGTCAATCTGTTTGGTATTGATAAGTGAGGTGAACAGGAATAAAATTAGGTAATAAAGGAGCAATTAGGAAAGCAGGAAAGCAGGAAATAGAGAAGACTGACAAGAAGAATTCAGAGAGAAAAAACTGAAATACATTAAGATAGGAAATATCGGATTGAGTCTTTACTGTCAAGAAGTAAGAAAAAAGCAGCGTTACAAGTAGTAAGATAACCAAGGCTGCAAGATTTTTTTCTCTTTTTGAAGAACAATTGGTAATCTGACGATTTAGACGTTTGAACTGTATCAGAAATCAATAAGTGGTAATCAAACTAGTAGCTGGGGGATCAGGTTTATTGAGAATTGATAGATTACGAAATATTAAATTGTTATACGCAATTTTTTTAAGTACTCGCTCCTAATAGTGCATTTAGGTGAAGGGAGAATATTGGCGTATTAACATTATGGCTGAGTTTGCTAGGAATTTTTTTGGAGGCTTTGGTGCTTTCAACAAGAATAATAATAACACTAATAACAACGGTAATAACAGTAATGATAATAGGGGTAGTAATGGGAGCAGCGGGAGTAACAATGGCAATATAAGTAATAGCAGCGGTAACAACAACGAAAACGAAAACGAAAATGAGAGTTATCGAAGAAAAGTCAACGATAGTCACAGTGGTATAAAGGACTATTTCAGTCAATCAATTGATGGATTTTCAGGCTCGAATAATCCAACAACACCAGGAAGAATCACACCAGCAGCTCCAACAATATCTTTAAGTGATCCTTCTGTAATTTTCCATCCTGATAACAACTTAAGTAGTAGAGGTTCAGCAATTCCTCCTGTATTAAATCAAGAGCTTGCTAGTCATCGTTATGCACATGATTCTGACGCTACATTGCAATCAAATCAAAGTACCTTACAGTCAGCTAATAATTTGACTACAGATTCAACAGCATCCATTGGCACTAACGCTGCGTTTGATACAAACTCTAGTTCCAGTGAAGCACTTCCAACCATAACTGCTTCTGAGCCTGTTCCAATGACAGGAACAGCCGGTAGTAAACAATCAGTAACTTCACTAGGTAAGTTGAGTGTTCGTATTATTGAAGCAAAGGATCTTCATATTTCATCAGTCATCTCTTCACCTTATGTCGTTTGCACATTTGAAAGTAGTGAAACCATTACTCATGGCCCAAGTTCGTTAAAAAGCTCAGACTCTTCCAATGAATCGGGAAGTATCTCTGCGAATTTAGCAAACAGTAGAACACCATCTGTTATGGCTATTCCTATGAGATCCAAACAGGCTTCTAGTCTGAATCTTGCTATTCAGGGAATTGATCACGGTGAAGGAAATGGTCAAGGAAAATCTAGTGATGGTAACACAGCCGCTACAAATCCAACATGGAAGCATGAAGCCATTTTTGATGTCATTTCTACCAATTCTGAATTGGATATTAGTATATATGATTCCAAGTTAGATGAAATGTTTCTTGGACATGTCAGTATCAGACCAAACTTCAAAAATGAGGCTATCTACAACAGTTGGTTTAAATTAGAACCTCGTATTAAAGGAGAAAAAGTTTCTGGATATATAAGAGTTGAATACTGCTATAAGAAAATCAGTAAAAGACATTTTGGACCAGAAGATTTCGAAATCTTACGTTTATTGGGTAAAGGAACCTTTGGACAAGTTTATCAAGTGAGAAAGAAAGACACTAAACGAATATATGCAATGAAGGTTTTAAGTAAGAAAGTTATTGTGCGGAAGAAAGAAGTTGCTCATACAATTGGTGAAAGGAACATTCTCGTTCGTACAGCTCTAACTGATTCACCTTTTATTGTCGGTCTTAAGTTTTCATTCCAAACACCTAGTGATTTGTATTTGGTGACTGATTTTATGAGCGGTGGTGAACTCTTCTGGCATCTACAGAAGGAGTTTAGATTTAGTGAAGACAGAGCCAAGTTTTATATTGCAGAGTTGGTTGTCGCCTTGGAACATTTACATGATAATGGAATTGTTTACAGAGATTTGAAACCAGAGAATATATTACTAGATGCCAATGGACATATCGCATTATGTGATTTTGGATTATCAAAGGCTAATCTAAATACAGGCGATGGAATCACCCATACTTTCTGTGGTACTACAGAATATCTAGCTCCTGAAGTTCTATTGGATGAAGAGGGATATACTAAGATGGTTGATTTCTGGTCATTGGGTGTTTTGATATTTGAAATGTGTTGTGGTTGGAGCCCTTTTTATGCTGATAATACTCAACAAATGTACAAGAATATTGCATTTGGTAAAGTAAGGTTTCCTAAAGAAGTCCTCTCACCTGAAGGACGTTCTTTTGTTAAAGGACTTTTGAATAGAAACCCAAAGCATCGTCTGGGAGCAATTGGCGATGCACGAGAATTAAGAGAGCATCCTTTTTTCAATGACGTTAACTGGGATTTATTAATCCAAAAGAAGATTCCACCACCTTTCAAACCTCATTTATCTTCTGAGTTAGATACATCAAACTTTGATCCTGAATTTACCAACACATCAGYATCAGTTATAAATTCTAATTTCTTGATGGATTCAACACCTTTGTCACCAGGAATGCAAGACAAGTTTAAAGGATTTACATATGTTGATGAATCCTCAATTGATGATCATTACAAGAATTTTGCCAACTCATATAAACCCTTTATTGATGAGACGAGATCTAATTCTAAAGATATGGAAGAAGCCGTTGAAGATGACGATGATGATGTTGGAATGGGTGAAGCTGGTCGTGATTTTGATGATAATATGGAAGGAGTTGGAATACATCATGGAGATGAAGATTTTGTTTTTGGAAATGGTGGAATTGGTGGAATTAATCATGAAGAAGAATCTATGGGATTACCTATGGAAATGGGAATGGATATGATGGTGAAGGATCATATGGATATAGATGAATATAGGCGATATTGAATGTCAAAGGGGTTAGGAATGCTGTTTCATATTAATTATTTTTCATTTTCTTGTCATATTTCATTTTTAATCCCTTTTGGTTTTATTATTATTCCGGTTGAAGTTGTTGAGAGAAACTTATGCTAACAAGCTGTTTCTTAAACCTAACTTCAATTTTTGATTCAATTTTTTTAGTGTATTTATTTCCCGTCTTTTCGTTTTGGTGCGATTATACATCAGCAGTTAATAATAGTTAATCAATAAAATGGTTTATAAAGTAATTGATTGATTTGCAGTAAGTGCACAGAACAGTATTGTTGGACACATTGGAGCTTTTGACGTCCAATCATGCTAATATCTCCTCTGGAAACCAGCGAAAGAAATAGATCGACATCCAATAATAATTATTGAAGTATTTTAATTACCAATCCGTTCATTATTTTCCCTGTCACAAGTCAAATAGACGATCATCCTTGGTCTTTCCTCAAGAATGTTTCTATTACCATCACGTGAGATCCATTGATCTCTGTGTGAGAAAAAAATATCAACATCACATCTCAGCTCAATGAATCTTTCAGTCCCGGGTAACGTCATTCGATTTTCACGCTCAAACTAATTGTAGACACCATTAAACAAAGCATTACGAGGTTTTGCGTGGTGTAAATACTTATCGGATGACACGACACGATAACGATATTTTGAAGATAACTGTTTGTTAGCGTGCGTTCAAACGACGTGTTTCTTCATGGTAGATAGTAACGGTGATTCGGAGGTCATTCAATAGTAGTAACAAGAACAATTGAATATGGAGAAAGTGGAGGAATTACGTCAAAAAGCTTATGCCTACCGAGCGCTTTATCGCACATATGTGGACAAGACAGTTCCGCATACAAAGGAACGATGGGGTTCATTTGCTCTAGCAATAACAATCTTCGTGTTGAGAATTTTACTAGGACAAGGGTGGTATATCGTCTGTTACACATTGTTCATTTATCTACTGAATTTATTTCTCGCGTTCTTACAACCTAAATTTGATCCAAGTCTTCAACAAGAATTAAGAGATGAAGAAACTGAAGAAGGTGTTGGTGGTGAAGAAGCTGAAGGAACAAGCAGAGATGGTGATGGAGAATTCAGACCATTCATTCGAAGATTGCCTGAATTCAAGTTCTGGTACAACGCGATGAGAGCCACCTTAATTGGATTCGTGTGTACATGGTTCTCTATATTTGATATCCCAGTTTTCTGGCCAATCTTGGTAATGTACTTCTTGATTTTGTTTACTTTGACGATGCGTCGACAGATTCAACATATGATCAAATATCGTTATCTACCATTTGATTTGGGTAAGGTGAAGTATGGTCGCAAGTAAGAAAAATAAGAATTAGAATAAACCTATGCGGTCAGTAGCATTCGAAGTATCATTATGCATAAGTATTCAGGGCGTAATTCACTATAATATAATACAACATAAAAACAATAATACAATTGTATTAATTCAACTGAGTTATATTCTTCACCGTTATCTATGACTAGTCATACTGGAATCAATGGTTTCTTTACTGATGGTTAGCCGTTAGCCTATCTGTATAATATTGGTGAGATCATCTGTTTTGAGRATTAGTATTTGATCGATCAATCATGTGGTAATTGAAGACACACATCGGCATATCAATTAAAAAGAACAACTATGTAATTAACCGCCCATTTATGTAAATACGATTGTTGACTACAACCTTAATAGTAATTACAGTTAATCACTTTCCAATAGTGTTGTTGCTGTTGTTTGTTGTTTGTTGTTCAAGTGATTGTTATGTTTCAAACATGAGACAACAAATTGCTCTCATATAGTATCATGTAGGGCACCAAATATACAATGTGAAATTAGTTGGGTCAACATTCAAAGTAAACCCTTTGAACTCTTTATTAGGCCCTAGATAACAATCTGGGCAATTGCTTGTTCAGCAGAGTAAAGAGATATCAAATTCTATCAATTATAGCAAAATAATCATTGATATTTGAGACTGATATTAAGATTGAGATGGAACAAGCCATAATAAATAAAAACTCTCTATTTACTGCAACTTAATCACTCCTCCCCGGTATTAGCAACTATTTTTCTCGCTCTCATGGTTCCAATCTCCTTACTAAAAAAGTTATATCGACTGTTGAACTAACTGTGAGAATGACCTACCATATTCAGGTATTTCCGCAACTACTCGTACTCAATTTCTACTCATATTCTCTTTGTTAGCTGTCAGAAACAGAAGGTAGCGTCGTAATTCCTATTCCTATAGTACATACCCAACATGAACTCTCCAAGAATGACAGAAAGGATGAAGTATGCTGAAGTGAATCGAATCTCTGAGTTAGACATCAGCTTCACTATACGGAAGAAAATCATGAAAGATCGACCAATGTTCAGACCCTTTCAATCAAAAAAAAATTCGCGTTCAATTATGCTCCATTTGGTTAGTTTGCTTTTAGTATGCAGTGATCATTTCTAGGTAAATACGTAACGAGACTCCACTTGGGTATTCTACAATTGTCATTGGTAGGATAATTATAATTCCTATCAATTTTGTATGTCTATCAACGAAGTTCTCAAATCAAAAATCAAATCTCAAAAAGAAAAAGAAGAAGAAAAATTAGTCGAATGTTGATATTTTGCTGAATCATTATAACTTCATTGTAGTTTGATTTTAAGTTCACAGGAACCATGTAAGATAAAGTGTCCCGGTTTCAAGTTATCGAAAGAAAGCATTAAGAGATTATGAAGCTAGCAAAGTATGAAACCAAATCTCAATCAAACGTATCTACGGAGAATAAATTTCATTAACCGAAATTAGTTAATTTTGGTACTAGCTTTATGTACCCAGTGCTGGTAAGGTCAAGTGGTCTCGTACACTATGTTCTTAGGGACAAGCTTTGTTATAATTTTTCAGTTCCCAACCGTATAACTCCTCTTAACGGCCGGTGGGGATATGAAAAAATGTATACAATAGCATGAAATCTTTCTTCGGTACGTTGAACAAGGAAGAGCCGATCAAGATCAATCAAGTACGGGAGAGGAATACAAATAATTGGCTTAATTAATTTTAGTTGTTCCGAAATTTATCCAATGGTAATGGGTGATGAATAAAGAAGCGAAACGAATTTAACTCTTTTCATGTGCCCCATTAATAGACTTTGGAGTGAATTTCCACCTATCGTTACAATTTAAGTTAATAAGTGGTTTCAATTGTTTGTTGGTGATCTGGAAGTAACTGACAACAACAGATATTAGTGTCTCTGTATCGTAATTACTTTGGTACGTTCCTCTTGAAAGTAATCTTTACTGAACTTTTTTCTCTGCCCATTTTCAGCAAAATTAATTTGTAGAAAATGAGATTCATCATGAACTATTTTTTAAAAGCTTACACCAAAGTAATGATTTATCGCTTCCTGTAGCATTATTGTTGTTGATCAAGCCAGGTACAGAGGTGATAAATATTCATATGATCTTAAGTTTTTAGCTGTTCATTGGTATGGATGAGTCACTCGCTCAGTCACCACAACCTAATTGGTATATAATAGAACAGAAATAATTATCCAAGGTTGATAATAACATTCTGGTTTAATAAATACATCCACTGATACTAAGCTACGTGAAATTAATAGAATCAAAAGCTTTACCATATTTAACTTCTGTGCCGTGTCAGAATAATCACTGAGAAAGGATTTCGGAGGGTTTGGTTTCCTAATCTGAACTTAATTAGCTTGAAACTGATAAGGTGAAATATTCTAATTAATAGCTCACTGTAAAGTAACGTTGATGGAATAGTGAAACTACTCCTTCTAGATCACATTTCAATTGGCCCTGTTTAAAATTAGGTGCTGAGAGTTGGAAATTGTTAGCCGTTGGAATTCGATTAAATTGGTAATCGGAATTTGGTTGCAATAGGAGAACGGAAAGTGAAAGAAAAACTTAGTGCAGCTTCCAAGCTGAAACTTAGAACATAAAACAATAAGGATACAGCGAAATAAAATGAACATGAGATCATTGAAGAAAGCTGTCAGCATTGTTATTTTCTCTCTGTAAACAAAAGGACTAATTAGATTTATTAAGTACCTCCAGGAGCAGATGGATAAAGTATCTATCAATCCGAAAGGTTAACTACCGATGTCTAAAACTGATCGATAATGTGTCTCTTATAAATATCATATCGTATGGCCCTGAAGAACGGACTAGTGCCAGCAATATAGTCAACATATCACTGACAGATAGTAGTTTCACTAAACGGAAAAATAACCATACTTCATTTAGTTAATTATACCAATAATAGTTTTAGTTAATTATATTTATAGCAGTATAACCTAGAATTATTAACAGGGAGAGCTAGCCTTTCAATCGTTCAATCAATCAATCATTCAAAGAAAGGCCGCTTGACTTTTAGCCACCCAAGACCCTCATAATTACATCAACGCCTATTACCTTCAAGTTCGTTTGTTAAATCGTCCATTCAATYACTCGTGTGGCGTTTTCGTTGCCTTTTCAGTTTCTTTATTAAACTCAGCATTCTTAGCTACATGTTAAAGGCAAACCTGTTTCATTTCTTTCTGACTATTTRCAATTCTCTCCTTCTTGGCTCCCTTTTCCTACAACTCCGTATGGTTTCCACTAACAGATGCAAGACGATAAGGCAAGTGCTACTAAAGGAACATCAGTTCTTTCCGTTTTCGGACCTGGCTACTTTTGGATTTTGACAGGACGGATACAAGTTGAAGGTGTCCTGAAAATGGACGTAAGCAATTAAAACTCAGCGGCATTTTTAAAAGCCATAGAGGGTCTGGMATAGATACTCGATAGCAACCTCCGACTAAGATGATGGCGATAGCAGTTTTGAGACGAAGTTATGAGTAAATAGTCATTGTTAGAAGGAAATAAGGTATCCAGACCCTGATACCTATCACCGGTCAACATAATTGCAGCAATGAAAAATGACGTGTATATGTCTACTAAATAATAAGAAACAAAAACGGAACTGACCTGATTCGCATGAATCAATTGATCAATTTACGAGTTCTAAGAGCCGAATCAAGAATAAATCAATATTCCAAAGATATACAAGACACTGATGGTGTAAAGTTTAGTTAGGTTCATGTTTAAAGGTAAGAATAGCCACTCTAACTGTGTGATATTAAAAGTAAGAAGAAATAGTTAAGAATAGAAGGAAATGACCGGGTTAACGGGTGGAATCGACTATAGGGGTTGTTTAAGGCAAGAGAATTGTGATGTATAGCTTAATTGTTCAAAAAACTTAGATGACTGAACGATTGGAATGAGTGATTACAATCTAATTAGCGGTTTGTTAGTGAATAGATACAACAAAATGTTTGAAAAAAATGTTTGAAAAAAATGAATGAATGAATCTACACTACATATTATGATATACGTGTTCAATTTAGTGAAATTAAACTATTGGATCAAATAGCATAATTTATGTAATGGAATTTATCACCTGGTTATAATACATCTAGTAATTATTAGTCATCTAAAAGTGAATGTTCAACCAACAATTCAATGAATCATAGTAGAGAAAGTGAGCATGAAGTGAAAATGGAAAGAAAAATAAAAAGGATCATATGAACTTTGTTAATTCAGCCAACCAGTATAAGTCAATTTATTCTATTAAGTTATGAATGTTACAGGCTCCATGGAAAAGATGATGATTCCTTTCCCTGTTGTATGATTGCTCAAGCTTATTCTTTCCCTCTTGTCTTTTCTATAGTGTTTCTTGAGTTCAACTTGGCTGACATATGGTGACGCTTTCCTGAGCCACAGAGAATTACGTACAGATAAGGTTTTAATTTTTAATGTAAAGTCAATTAAGTGATGTCATTTAGGATTAATGTTTGAAACTTTCTTTAACCTTTCAACGGTCGTAAATTATAGCTTCAAGGTGAGCAAATGCAAAAAAAATAGGTTGAAACGCGGTGGAGGTAGTAAGAACCTTTTTCAAGGTTTGTTCGCTGTATTATTCGATAGTTACTTGAAATTTCAACCTCTTACAACCTCGGGTTAATAATCTATATCAATCACATCTCATTTTTTTTTGCACTTCTGGTGTCCATTAAAATGGATCTCTGGTGATTAAATTACCAACAAATAAATGATCTACTTAAACCTACTTTCTTTCTGCCCTGTATTGCGCGTAACTCCAAGTCTTGTTCCTTTTTTCTTACACTTTCTCTGTATTGCTATTGTTCTCAAATCTATTACAGGCTTTACACTTTTCCTCGCCTTCCTCAGTATACTATACTAGTTATCTGCCGGACTCTCGCTGCATATGATATAAAACCTTATTCAAGTTTACGCCAATTTTGCTTTTGTCTTAACTTTAATGTACAATGAAACCCCGAAATAGGCCCTCTCTGAGCCTATACGTAAGTTCCTAAATGAACCTAATATATTAGTTTCCTTTTCCTTCCAAACCTTCAAATTTTTTCTTGCAACGCCTTATTAACAACCGATTTACTCCTCCGTGTTATGATCATTTATTATATCCTTCTATTCCCTCCCTGATTCTAAYTTTTCTAATTTGTTTTCAAACGGAAGGCTTCTGATTTTCATTTGAAGAGTTTGACTTTTTTTTTCTTCTATGGTCCAGAGACTATAAGCGTTTGCTTGTAATATTATTTAGCAAAAGTAACTATTCCACTCTTTTATTGCATTATATTTATACAACAATCGATTGTTTCCTTAAATTAAGAGAAATATCGTATATTTCGACAGAAATCAGAAATAGATCTTTAATCAAGCTGATGATATATCATCATAGGAACTTTGCCATTATCGAATAATAGTTTATCCAAAGATCGATTTGTGTTTATTGTTCATTATAACAAAAAACAAGAACCAGAAGAGGGCAAGAATACCAGTCGAAATTAAGRCATTTAATTTCAATCCTCATAGTCCCTCATAGCATCACATTCCAATACAATAATGACTTCTTCTAACGAATCAGAAGCTAAAACGCAAGAGCAGCTATTTGCTCCTCGCCCTTCACCATCATATGATTCAAAGAGAACCTTGTCAACCTCACCCGTGGAGCCAAGTTCAAAAAGAGCTCGATTTGATTCAACAGTGTCCTTACTAGGTGTACCTTCAAGCCCAGAGGCTCATTCAACACCAAGTCTTAATTCTGAAGTATCACAAGATGGGTTATCACCTGATACTCATTCCCATGTTGATGTGGGTTCTCCTTGTGTAGATAAACCTCAACCAGAATTACATTTAGTACAAGATTCTACCAGCGAAAGCAGCCCAATAGCTACTGTCACTGGTTTGCAATCGCCTCCAAGTTCGAGTTGCAGTCATCATGTCGATGAGATGACATCCTTTACCAAAACTAGACCTTCACATAGTCATACTACACAACAATTCATCACCTCTTCAGAAAATGCTACCTCATCAACGTCAACGTCCACAACGTCAACACCTTCTTCAGCAAAACAACAATCAAACGTTCCATTCAGAAGATTCAGATCTCGCTCATTACCAAATTTGTATTCAGCAACAGGTGCCAGAAAACATTCAAATGTCCAGACAAGTGATACTAGCTCAAGTTCAATGTTAAGTACAGTATCATGTCTTTCTTCCAAAAAATCAACCACCACAACAGAATTACCACCAGTGAATTTACAATCTTTAAGAGAAATTGACCTACACGAAATTCTCAAAAACCCTCAATTGCGTCACGATATTGTTTTCGATCCTCAGTTACAGTTTAGACCAAATCTGGATGGTGAAAGAGGAAGAAGGAAGAAGCAATTCGTTGATTCTTACTGGGATGCGGTTCAGTTGGAGTTGGAAGAATTGGCTTTAAACAAAGAACAAATGCAGCAACAGCCGCAACATTTAGGTTCAAACAAGCGAAACAGAAACCTAGTCAACTTTAATAATAACAGTAGTAACATTAAATTCAACAGAGAAACCTCAAGAATCCCTGGTTTGTTCTCAACATTACGYGATATCTTGCTATCATTACTACCAACAAAAGATAGAACATGTGTTTATGACATTCTAGACGTTGAGTTATTACTTCAACAACTAGAAAACGGTAGTTTGAATTTCATTGAATTATCAAACTGGTTGGGTGATGTTTTCAAAGCTCACTGTGCACCGATGAGAGACTCCTGGGTTGATTTCATGAAGGAAAAGTTCTCACAGGCGGTTAATGAATTATCAGTAAGAAAGCTAGTTTCTGCTTTCAGAGTTGTATTTTCAATTTTAGAAGCTATGAAATTAGACGTTGCCAATCATCAAATTCGAGTTCTAAGACCTGTCTTAGTTGAAACAGCTGTTGAATTTGAAAGAGATTATTTCGTGTCTCTAATGAAGAAGCGAAAACTGACCAGAGAAGACTGTGAAAAATGGTTGAATGCTAAGAAAGAAGTAAAGTCTGAAATTGATGATTCAAATGAATCGAAAGCCGAAGTTCAATCAACTTTAGTCAAAGCTTTGTTGAATCTGTTAACCTGCAGAAAACTCACATCAGAATTCCCGCCAACACTAGCATTTGATCATTCAAGATTGGTGTTGTTAAGAACTGAAATCAGACAGCTGATTTGTTTACAATTATGTCTTTATCTATTCAAGCAAATGTGCAATAGACCACCAACAACTGAAGAATTGTTATTATTAAAGTCCCAGATTGTTGCAATCATCACCGATGACAATGGTTCTGTTAAATGGACAAGAAATTGGTTGCATATTTCTATGCAAGTCGTTCAGGCTGTTGAATCAATTAATGATTCAAACTCATCGTCTACTACACCTTCACCTGAGAAGGTCAAATTTGCTTCTTCGTGGCTTATCAAACAAACTCAGCCCGGATCTGATGTTTATCGTTTGATGGAACAACGGGTTTTCTGTTTGATTGAAAATGGAGTTAAGAATGAGGAAACTCCTCAAGGAGTTTTTGCCCAGGCATTAACTCGTTTACTGAGCAAAATCAGGTTATTGGTGAAATTCCATTGGAATGTGTTCGGTGATCTATATATGGGTAAAGACTTAGTAGTCCCTGTTAGAGGCAATGATGTTGCAGTTAATGTATTGAAAGATATGCAACTGACTGACTAAGTTACCTATTGTATTACTATCAATGGATCAGTTTCAATGATTATCAATATTCTTCCTTATTTTTCATTTCATTTCATATTTTATTTTATCTTATTTATGTTTGTTTTATTTTGGGTATTTGGGGTTTTTTAGCATAAGTATACTTCTTAGTATTCCTTATTGAGCATATGGTATAGTAATAATTAATAGCATCAACTGTATATATTAGATGGTTTAGTAGTAGTAGTAGTAGTAAAGGCCTTCTTGTGTCAGTACAATTTGAGACGTGTTAGATCCTGAGCAAGTATGGTTTGAGTTAGCATTGGTAAAGAGAATTGAGCATGGTGGTATGTTGATACATGATTATACAGCTATTGAAATATTCACACAGGTAAAATAATATGAGAATTATAAAGATTAAAGGCGAAACAAAGTAACGTTGAACGTGAGCCAGAAACACTCCAGTTAGTTGGGGGCATAGAAGTTACAAATAAGGAAGTAGTTGAAGCTGATAATACGCCTATATATAAATGATTGACTGCTAGTGGTGAACAGAGAAAAACTGGTTCTGATGAAGTGCAAGATGGATTTATCTCCTACAACACTTGTGATGCAGTATGGCGAATGTAGACTTGCTGAACAATGAATAATGAGTTGGTTAGCTATTCGGTATTAGTTGAACGGTCTCCACATGAAGCATTTCTGCATAACTAGGGTAATTTAGCTGTTGCTGATATTGCAACTTCTATCCAAACAATACTTCTAATAATAATTACGCACGTAATGCCCGTGTATGACAACTCAGTTTCTCCTAGGCTTTATAGATCTAAAATACTATTAGCAACAATTGCAGGTTGACGTTGCTTCTAGCATAATAGATGTCTTCTCTGTTTACAATACCACAAGTCTTCTGGTCTCAGTTTTCCATTTATTCGAGTTCATTCAACCCCCACTACAACGTTGCAGATCCAAAAGCTTCTATTGTTGCTAGTGAGTTCTCCATCTTTCTTGTTTCAATAGAATCGGCAGTTTTACAGTACAGTGATATATCACGGCAGTCATATTTATATCATCTATTATATATTTACATTTAATACCATTTTCTCCTCGTCGCTCTAATTTGTGCCCCGTTTCTCTCTTCACTTCACCTCAGTCATCATTCTGACGTCCCCCAACTATTCTCTACCAAAAATCAAAGCTGGCAAATCTTCTAATTCAAGCTCTTTCGCTCCACTGTAGCCGTCTCCAATACGACTCTCGATTCGAACCCCAGCTTCATTAACTATAACTCTATAGGGGATTCCTATAACTTCACTATCACGGAATTTCCATCCTTTGGATTTCTTCCTGTCATCTACTAGAACATCCAATCCCCATGATTCAAGCTTCTTAACAGCTTCATCAACGTTGGAATCCACTTCGCCAGAAACTGGGATAACGCTGACATGGAAAGGAGCAATGGCAGCTGGCCATTTCAATCCTTTCTCATCTCTCATTACATCAGCAATAGAAGCAATCAATCTTGAAACACCAATCCCATAGCAACCCATATGAACCAGAGCTCTTTTATTATCTTTAGTCATGTAAGTGAAGTTCAAAGGATCGGAATACTTGGTTCCAAGGTAAAAGGTATGAGCTATCTCAATAGCTCTATGACCTCGTAAAATTCCTTCTTCACATTTACCGCAAGTTTCTCCTTCTTCTGCAAAGACCAGTGGTACATCCACTAAAGTTGTCATGTTGTTTCTATGATAGTTTTTGAATGGAAAGTCAGGCAAATTTGTTGAGCTATTAATTCTGGCATCCATTAATCTTATTATTCTCTTGGTGAATAAATCAGGGGCGTTATCTGAATCACCATTGCTATCAGATTGATTTTGCCCCATATAAAAAGCCAAAACTTCTTCCTGGGTTGGAATTGATGTGTCGATATCAGGGACTTGCTCTTTAGCTGATAGTTCGTTGATTGTCCTATCTGGAGGAAAATACATAGCAACTAGTGTTGAAGCATCAGCTGTTACAGCATATGTTACAGCAGCGGTTTCAACTGGTTCTCTTGCAGTTTCATTATTAGGAAAAGAAGGTGCTCGTTCGACATTTGCAGTGTAATTGCAATGATCACAGCACAAAACTGTGTCTTGACCTGAATCATGAAGGATATGAAACTCGTGTGACATATTACCACCAATAGTACCAGAATCGGCTTCAGCAATAGTAAATGTTAATCCCAATTCATTGAAAATTTTGTTGTAGGTAGTTTGCATATTATTATAGGAAACTAAAGCTGACTTTTCATCAACATCAAAAGTATAAGAGTCGTTCATTAAGAATTCTCTTCCTCTTAATAATCCAGCTCTGGGTCTTTTCTCATCGCGATATTTTCTAGTGATTTGATATAACATTAAAGGCATATCACGGAAGCTCGTTACATCTTCTTTCGCTATGACTGCTATATCTTCTTCAGCGGTAGCAGCTAAACAGAAATCATGTTTCTTACTGACTTTCACTTTGAATAATTCAGGATTGCTCCACCTATCAGTTTTATGCCATAAATCTGCTCCTGATAATGTGGTTAACGAAACCTCACTTCCTAGTTCATCAAGATGTTTTCGTATTAGATTTTCAAGCTTTTGCTGAATTCGTAATCCTAAAGGTAACCAATTTACAAGTCCGGCAGCTGGTTGTCTCACGAACCCTGCGTTTATCAATATTTCATGAACAGGTGCTGAATAGCTCATGTTAGACACAGTTTAGATAACAAAATGAATATTCAAGAGAGCCAAAAATTTAGGTGAAATCACCTTGACTTACTATCAATTGATGTTTTCAAGCCTTTAACAGTTGGAACAAATAGTTTTGACATGGTCTAGTGGTGTTATGTTAGAAAATGATAATTGTGAAGATTTGGTGAGATGATAATAAATAGAACGTAGAATTTGAAATGCAACATACATAGTAAGATCTGGCCAACGATAGGCCAGATCTGAGTAGCATTGAACGCCGAGAAGACATTTTAGGTCTTTCAAATGATATAATGATTGAATAAGTTGTTTGATGATTGATCTTTATTCACCATTTGGACAATTGACAGGTAGTTAAGCGAGGTATCTGTAAGTACGAGTTTGATAGGTGAAAATCTGATGGGAAAAGATAGATTTTCCTGTTTTCGGTCACGTGGTCTAGTACAAGAAGCAATACTGCTGCAAGTAGAGAAGAGATACTTGGACAACAGTTATTACTATCGGATTCGCTCGGAAGAATTCATTCTTTAGTTTCAATAACTAAAACATCAGAAGCAAGGTTTATTCCACACGCTTTGATCAATTGTATACTATCGTATACTATCTACCGTTAATTCGATCACACGCTTGTACTCAAGCACAATGGGAATGTGGATATCTCTGTTTTATAATTTTTTGGGAGAACCCGGGATTTTCTCGATCTTTCATCTACATAACATCAGATAATCAGAAACAAAAACTATCCCATAGGAATATTCAAAATCTTCTGACTAATAAATTTATCAAAGTTTTGGATTCTCAGTTGAATTTTCGGTCCCACAACTGTGAATAATTCTCTATTCCACTAACGTCTCATCAGGTTTCCAAGCATATGATAAGGAGAACGGCCTCAGCTTTTCCAATTAGATACTCCAAATCTGCATGTACATAGAAACCCGCATAACGATACATATCAACTCCAAATTTTATTATAAGGTGTTTGTCACTACTGTATAAACAATGGTGATCAACTGGCTGATAACAGATTATTGTAATTTATGCCAAAGGATATATGTAAGTAAATAAACATCCAAGTAATAACACGTCTTCAAGAGCTTTGGTGATAGTCAAACTACTAGTATGGTTTCGTCAAACGAAGAAAAGACAGAATAGTTGTGTTGCTGATCCACTTTAAACTTGTCTTTCACATTGAACATTAGTTTCAGATCATCAAATTCGTTGATTATACTGATTCCCAATAAACAAAGGTAATCATTTCCTATCATTGATTGACCATTCAAATAATTGACAGAGCTAAAAAGTAGCTTTTACATCACCAGATAAATTAAGCGTATTTATTCTGCAAAAGCTTATGCACTCACCGTTGATCAACTCTCAATTCTACAAGAACATAAACTTTGCTAGCTACCGAACAATGCGAGCTTCATTTTTCTCATATTAACCATCGCATCAAATTCACCCTCTTGAACCGCTTCAAGCAGCATATAAATATAACAACAAATGCGTTAGATAGGGAAACCTACAATGAAACCTGGTCAGAAACGTCGTTCAATCCTGGAAACCCTTCAAAGGGAAGCAGGCATCTCTCCACAGGATTTACAAGATGATAATCGACCATCAAGGAAAAGAAGAAGAAGAGCCATTAATGCAAATACACCACCATTATACAAATTCGATTACAACCAGTTTTCAGATGACGAAGATTACTGGCAAGCAAAGGAATCCGCACCTCCAAAGATAAAGAAGTCAAGAATAGAGAAAGAAGTGAACGAACTGGTATCAATATCGAACACTGACGATCAATTTCATATAATTATAAGATTATCGTCCAAAGCACTGAAAAATTTAGCAGATTCCAACATCATACCTTTACCAGAGAACGATATGGACTGTATTCCTTACAGAGGACTGCTTATTAATGAAACAACAGCTACTACCTATCCTGTACTACAAGACAGAAATAGATTCCGTGCAGCATTAGACATTGGTGCAACAAGAAATTCTCAATTAGCAGCTTATAAGCACATTTCAAAAGTATCTTCTGGCCTATTAGAATTCTCTAGCGAGTTGAAATCGATCCAATTTGGTAAGTTCAATATATCTACTTGGTACACAGCGCCTTTCCCGCAGGAATATGCCACCTCAAATCCTCTTTATATATGCGAATTCTGTTTAAAGTATATGAGCAGTCCTTATGTAGAATGGAGACATAAATTGAAGTGCTCAATGACTCATCCACCTGGTGTTGAAATATACCGTTGTGGAGTCAACTCGGTATGGGAAGTTGATGGTAGGAAGAATGTTGTATATTCTCAAAATCTCTGTTTATTAGCAAAGCTATTTCTCAATTCTAAAACGCTGTATTATGATGTTGAACCATTTACGTTTTACGTTTTAACAGAAAATGATAGCGAAGGATGCCATTTTGTTGGCTATTTCTCCAAAGAAAAATTAAGTGCTAATGGATATAATCTATCATGTATTTTAACTCTTCCAGTGTATCAAAGGAGAGGCTATGGGAGTTTTCTCATTGATTTCTCATATCTATTGAGCAAGAATGAAGGCAAGTCGGGTACTCCTGAAAAGCCCTTGTCGGATTTAGGATTGTTGTCGTATCGCAACTATTGGAAACTTGCAGTGGCGTATCAGCTTAAGCACTTTCTGCAGCGGATCTCATCAAATGATTTAGAGAGGAAGAAACACTCTGCGATTGGATGCCTATCGATTGAATCTCTCAGTCAGCTTACAGGAATGACAGCTTCTGATATCGTATGCGGATTAGAGTCATTGAATGCTCTGGTGAGAAGCAATTATTCCGGTCAATACGGTATCAGAATTGATAAAACAATAATCAAAGGCGTCATAGAGAACTGGGAAGCCAAGCCGTACGTAAGGGTGGACCCTAGCGGGTTATTATGGAGACCTTTGCTTATTGGTAGATCAGGAGGAATTAATACCATAGGGAATCTAATGTTAGGTGGACAGAATATATCAATTGAAGATGGAAGGCCCGAGATAGGAGGATTGAATGAAAATACTAATGAACTTATGAATGAAAAAGTGTTTAATATGTTGTTGCAACGTAAAAATTTAGATTCAGCTGATAAACAAGAGAAAGCGATTTGGCAAGGTATTGAAGAAGTAGCCCAGGATTATGATATCATATCAGATATAGAAAATCTTGAAGCGTTTAGCATTTGTTATCCTGGTATGGAGATGGTATCAATAAAGCACCCCAAAGCTCGTGTAATTGTAAGTGATGATGAGGATTAATTATAGAATAAATCCTTTTTATGGAGAAATGAAAATTTGAAGTGTGAAAGGGAAATGTGAAATGTGTTTTATAAATAGTATGATAGAGGTAAATAGGTTTGGCATAATCATCATGTGAATAATAATTAATATATATTAATGTTTTTATATTGTGATCAGCTATATAGATAGGAGTTCGGTATCATGAGCTAAAAAAGGAAAGAAACTGCAAATGACAAGGTCAAATGCTGCTGTTAGTAGATGAGG
The DNA here is from genome assembly GCA_001599295.1 of Sporopachydermia quercuum. Lineage (NCBI taxonomy): Eukaryota > Fungi > Ascomycota > Sporopachydermiomycetes > Sporopachydermiales > Sporopachydermiaceae > Sporopachydermia > Sporopachydermia quercuum. The sequence continues at coordinate 1,470,382 of BCGN01000001.1, read as the reverse complement.
AGTGATAAGTACGACACTTTGATAGTAACAGCAGATATAATAATAAACTACAAATGAATGATTACATTCCCTTTCAGACTTCATTACTCATACTATATTTTATTCACCAGCAAGTGCATTATATAATATTACTAAATCACTATACAATACTGTATCATATCTTGTCCTAATATCCTTCTTTGAAGGTGTGCATAAATAGCCTTAATGTAACATCATACTCCTTCTATCAAACTGTTTCTTTATCCTTACAGTCTTTATACTAACATAACCATCTACTACTTTTCCAAACCAAACCAAACCAAACATTTCTTTATTCTATGTTTTATTTTATTTTTTGCCTTATTATTCTTTTGCGCTCTTCTATTGTATTTCCATTCTATCCACCTGATGAACTAACTGCTCATCATCCATATAAAAAGGATCTTCAGCGATATTCATTTTCATGCTTTGGTTTCTTATAGACAAAACTGCAGCAGGAGTTGTTGCTGACTTCGATGACCTTCTCTTTAGCTCTTGGGGTGTTAATAAGTCAGAAAGTGCTGAAGGAACAAAATCTTCTTCAAATTGAAACGTATGGTCATCATTGATACCATCAGCACCATCATCACAACCTTCTTCGTACTCATCGTCAATAGTCCCAATAGGAGAGATTTCGTTATAATTAATGCCTCCAGAAGTACCAGAATGAAGTCCTGTTGTTGATGTATATGATGTGTAATTATGTTGAGAATTGTGCCAGACAGAATTTCTCGTATGGAATATATCATAGGAAGTAGCAGAGGACGAAGATGAAGCAGATTGTGGCACTGACATTGACATTGGCATTGGCTTAGAAATTGATTGTCGTCTAGCGTTGTTTGGACCAATACCATTTATAGAGTCTGAATGCGTTATTAATGAAGACGATAATTCCATCGGACCTTGTGAGATGGGAATAGGTGAGAATGAAGATGCAGAAGACGGAAGAATAACAGACGTTTCATTGATAGACATTAAAGCACCAGCCGAAGAAGCAGAAGAAGAAGAAGAAGGCATTTGATTGATGGTTGGTAAAGACATCATCGGTGTAGAGTTATTGAATGGTGACTGATGAGCCGTTGCTGCGGAAATAAAAAACGATTCTATGGGAGATTGATTTGATAACGATGATATGTTATTCAAGCCTGAAATAGTACCGGAGTTGAAAGAATTACTGAATAGCTGATTACCATTACTCAGCCTTCTGGTACTATAATCAATCGGTGAGATTGCTGATTCATTCGTAGTGAAGTATGATTTACCGTTGTCGACATCTATTGTGTTTGACAAAGAATATATACCGTTGTTAAAGCCGTTTGAGTAGCCATTGATATAGTTGTTGTTGATATGAGCATTAGTAGTTGTATGCTCCAACTCAGAGTACCTCGATTTTCCAAGATGTGCTTTATTAATATTGATGTTGATGCTGCTACTACTACTACCTCTACCATTACCATTGCCAATGCTATTGCTACTGCCGCTGGTGTTACTGTTGCTATTATTTGAATTAATGTTTCCATTAGACTGAGGCATTACTTGAGCCAGTGTCCGTGGATTAACTTTTCTACCATCAGGAAGAATATGAGCCAAAGCACATTTAACCCCGAACTTACAATTTCCTTTCTGGAAATACTTGCAAGGAGCCTGCGTTGTTTGAACATCTGTAGAATGTGAGAAAGGGCACGTATTTCCTGCTTGACAGGTTCCATGGCGGAAAAACTTGCATGGAACATGTGATAAGTCTAATAGGACGGAATAATGGTTAGTCTCAACAATGAAATAATAATATAATCGATTACATAGGAAATGCACTAACAAGAAAACAAAGAAAAACACATACTTTTGGAAGAGGATGATGCTGAAGAGGAAGAGGTTTTACCAGCGAATTCATTTATCTTATTGCTGCTAGTGCTATGGCTACCATTTGATGATCCTCTACTATTTCCAGGATTGGCAGAATCCTGATTATGATGAACATTTTGATGAGCGTTAGAGTTAGAACTAGAAGTTTGATTGAACGATAATGACGAAAAGCCTAGTCCTCTAGGTGCGCTATTACCATTCTGATTGCTGGAACTAGCAACACTAAGATTAGCATTGTCAATTGTTGGAGTATTCATTATATGTTCATTACTAGCGAGCAAGCTCCTTGTAGACGATAAAGAATGTAAACTCATTTCGAGAGCTTTAAAATAAGCCAATCAAATATGAAAACAAAACTAGAATTCGGTTGTTTGCTCATCACCAGATATAAGTATCAAAAATTTGTCTGCGGATCAAAGGAATTAAATCTAACTGAAGACTTGACGCACACTCTTTCTTGTTTTTGCTCTTGCTTGTGCTACCTTTAATGATAATCAAAATGGTCAAGTGACAGTAAGCTATTCTATTCCTTTGAGCCCTTAATCAATTTTCTTCTTTCTTTTCCTCCTTTTCCTTTTCCTTTCCTTTCCTTTCCTTTTTTTCCTCCCTTTATATTATATTATTTTATTCTGTTGTATTTTACTTTCCTTCGTTTTCTTTTATCGTCTTATCGCATTTATCCTATTTAATCTCCAACATATATAGTACAGTGAAAACCCAATGCTTTCAAATAGCCACTGTTCCGATCGAACATCAACGAGCTCTCAAAATGTAATCTATCAGAAAAACTTGTAAAGTAAACGTAAAGATTTATACCAAATGGTTATCTCCTTCACAATGGCATGTTTTGACTCAGATGTCAATAGTGACCAACAATCATATAAGATATTCAATTGCAATATCAAATAAACAAACTATCAGATATACTATTTCTATAAATCATCAAATCGAAGCTATCGATACATCTCTTGATTAGTATGATAAAGAGATAATAGGATACTTGATTTGCTTTCTTTTGGCTTTGCATTTACGATAAGGGAAATTGTCCGTTATCATTTAAAACAAGGAGGAGATGAGATCATCCAAGATAAGATGAGGTTAGGCTGTTATTATCTTGGTAATTGGTGAAGAGGTACTATAACTATGTCGTGCTTTTGGGAATTACAGTTGATATAGCATGCACAAGGAACTACAATTTCATGACAGCAATAGTAATGATTATATTTAAATAAATTAATTTAATTGTAAATTGTATAATAAATTGTGATGTAACAGTAGGTATATTATTCGACTATCGATAGTAATTTGTTATCAGTAGCTTAAAATGCTGTCAATTGCTTATCAAACGTCACGTGATCAAAAGAGAATAAATTGTTTATTACCAAAATGGAAAAGAGACAGTCCGAGAGCGGAAAATCATGTTTTAGGTTTAACGGACAATAGTTTGGGAGGGGGATGTAGAAGATAGTAGATGGTTGGGTGTATTTGGGACATAAGGGACATATTAAGAGAATTAGAGAAACTCTAGGGGATTTGATGTCTCTGGAATCTTATACAGGTTGACGAGAGTAAATACATTCTAGACTCATAATAGGTAACGAACCATTTCAGGAAGCTTGATTGATTGTATTGGTACAATGAAAAAGAACAGCAGCGTTGAATGCATTTGAATCGCGTTCAGGGTAAAAATTGGAAAAAAAACCAACCAACCAGTATGCTACTATTATAGTAGCGTGATTGAGACCGGTTCTTTTGATAGGCTTTCAACTTGCCTGCTATCCTATTTGACTCTGCTCTCTCTTATTATGGAATCAAATATCAATACTTATTCAAACAAATACTTTCTACCATGTGTCATTGTAAGTACTCTATCCAATGTTTTAAAAGAAAAATGTTAATGTATACTGTGTATTTAAACTAGATACTTATTCATTATAATGAAACACTAAGTAATTAGGTAGACCAACAACCTCGTAACCCAATCGTTTAGCCATTTTCGCAAAACCTTCCGTTTCTATCAAATGATAAAACGGGAAAGAAGGAAACATAGCACCATCCCGATGAACCTCAGCTTTGACCATAACAGCAGCTCCTCCAACACCGTCTAAAGCCATTTCAAAATGTTTATCACCTTTAGGATCAAAGAAATGAGCCATTAATGGTCTATAGGTTGCAATTTCTTGATATCCTTCAACAATTATCTGATCTTCAGGAATTGATTTTGCAATTTTCAGACCCTCTTCTGATTCTACCCAGTTATTGAAATCATATGGTCTCATGGCGATATTTCCTTCATCATTTTCATATTTTTGGTAACAATTCGCACTAACAACTGGCTTATCATGTGACACCAAATCCTGTATCAGTGAATTAGGTGTTTCAACAATATCAGCATCAAGCCATAAAACCCATGATGTATATGGACCAATAGTAGAGAATAATAATGAGTTTCTCGCCAAAGCCATGGTGCTTCTCCTTTTCTTTTGAACTGAGAGGGCATGTCTATCTTTTTCCTTCTGAGATTGCAATGACTCACTATCCTGCCGTAGAATAGTTATATGATTGAACCGTTGTGATTTTTCGCCAGTTTGAACCTTTTTGACTGCTCTTTCCAACATTTTCAAAACTTCATCTCCCTCTGCTGATCGTGGAACAATAAATCCAAGTTGAATCAACTCTCTTGGGTATGACAATGCCAACAAGTTATCCCAATACTCTTGGTAAAATTTTGACATTGGTGTAAGAATTAGAACTTGTTCTCCATTGAATGCAGCCATTGGAGTCGATGATAATTTATTTAAGTCGTAATGTTCAATATGATCACCAGGTACATTCTTTGGGATAACTGGTTGTGACTTCAGGCCTAAGAAGGTCTTTTTTGGATTATAGTTATATTTAGTAGTAGTTCCAGTATTGATGCTTCGAGCATCTTTTCCGCTCAAAAGATAAAGACCAACCATCAAGAAGAAAATGATAGGTAGTATGAAATTAATAGGCCTTCGTTTGATGGCATAAACCATTCTCTTTCTATTCGATAGCGCCATTGTTGATACAACACATAAAATGCTACTATGATAATGCAATATTAACACCAGACCTGTGGCTGTTACTCTTTTAAGATTCCAATATGTATTTTAAGCCGAATACAATCACAAGGAACCGTGTTTAATTCACGTTAAGATCAATGCTTCCAAGATAACTATTTGTATAGAGTACAAATTATCTGTTTTCCGAACTCACCAATTCACTCCTGGTGATGACGATCTGATGTGTAGATAACACGTATTAGAAGCACTTGGTTGGATCTTTCGAATCAATCACGATTAAAAACCATTAATAACCAGTCCTTTGCCGAAATGGATGTGCACTAATTGTTGATGATTTTCTCACGCGTAGTATTCAACCATATTTATCTATGAACGTGTTCAGATAACATATAACTTCCTTCTACCATTTGATTGAATGACAACTTTTTCTTGACAAGATGTTAATTTTTAATGTTGTTTTATGGTTTTGTTGTTGCCGTTGTTTGTACGGATGTTGTCCTGGAACGAAATTTCTGGTGAAATTTCAGAGAAAAGGCTCGCATAAACCATGCATATTATAAGGGTAAAAAAGAAGTATTATCCTGCAACCTTATGTTAGGTCACTTATATTATAAATACAAAGGATCTTTCGAACTTTGAAGAAAGGATATGAAGAAGTTTACCTGAAGAAGTGGCTACAAATCTGTGTTAAAGTAAATGGATGATGTGGACTAATAATAGCTGATGGATATGGAAAGAATTATAGTATAATTGTACAGTTGATAATTCAATTGATTAGGAAAGAGAAACTGTTCTATTAGCAAAAAGCCGCGTCCTTCAATTGAGGAAAAGAAGGTCTGTAAACTGTACAAGTCCTCTGGGTTCTAGCTGGGCTCTTGAAAAATCCCATTAAAAGTACATAAAATCTACAAAAAAAAAACTCTATTCATAAGTTAAGTAATACATTCGGTAGATACACAGTTAACTAATAATTGAAACTAACTAGTTTATTTGAAGACCTTACCATCGGCAATCTCCTTCTTTTCACCGTTGACCTCAATAGGCTTGTCCCAGGCCCATAAGTCTTCAACGAAAGCCTTATCCTCAGGCTTAGAAGCATCTAGCTTCTCGTAAGTGTAAGAATCCCAATCAGGAGCAACATCAAAAGCAGGTGCAGCTTCTTGACCTCTGACTAGGAAAACACCAATGATACCGTTATTGTTGTTTTCACCATAGACGACCATACATCCAAACATGTATTTGGTAGAAGCACTCAATCTGTTGAAGAAACCACCAACTAAGTTGTTGGACATGAAAGTCAAAGTAAGTTCATCGTTGTACTTGTAAGCAACTTTCCAGAGAGACCATTCAGAAGGATCATAATGTTCCCAGAACCATGGAAGGGCAACTTCTCTTGTTTCTTCGTTGGAGTAAGTTCTCTTCCATTCATCAATAGGGATCTTAGACTTACCTAAAGCTTCTAAGGGATGCTTAGGTTTAGGAGCAGGAGCGTCTTCAACATCTTCCGCATCTTTTTCCTTCTTGACTTCGGCCTTGGGCTTAGGTTCAGCCTTCTTCTTTGACTCCTTCTTAGGAGGAGTGTACTTGATAGGTTCCTTGAGGAATTCGAAATCCTCATAAAGAGAAGCAAGTATAGGAGTGCTAATTATAGTCTTGAACCATCTGACAAAACCAGGATGGGCCTTGATGAATTCATCGCCCCAAAGATAGTTGAAACCACGAGTAGCAAGGGCAGCAGCATACAAATCAGCGATAGTGAGTCTTTCACCAACCAAGTAAGTGTATTCCTTCAATCTAGGTTCGAAATATGCATCAACAATCTTGAGAGCCAATTCATTACCAGCATCAGTAGTCTTCTTATTGTAAGGTGCTCTTCCGATGACGCCCTTGAAACCTTCGCCAATAGCTCCTAAGAAATCACTATTGGAAAGTGATAACCATTTCAAGATCTCAACTTTTTCAATATCATTCTTACCTTCCAACTTATTGTCAGGAACCAAAGAAAGAACTAAATAACGTGTTAGCAACAAAATCATAGAAAGGAAGAATTTTCAATAGTTGTAACTGATGTTTGTTGTTTCAGAGTATAAATTCTCAACACATGGTGATTAAGACAGGGATAACTGTTTTAATAAGAATTTTTTCATCATAGCAAAGCAAAAGCAACTAAATTCCAGTTACGAAATCAGTTAAAACAATAGTGTATACTTTGTCCAAATAAAACATACTATAAAAGTTGATGGCAAGAGCTTCGATTAGCTTGAATCCCTTGGGGCCAAGGAAGGCAGGCACTCTTGCTAAAGGAAAATTCTTTGCATAGACATCGTCTCTGTCCTTGACTTCAATATCAAGGTTGAAGTACTTGATCAATGCCTTAGCAGAAAAGGCACGACAGCTCTATTGAAATATTAGTGATATGTCCGTTTTCAAGACCATTTATAAATTTTACTAGTATTCCGAATCAATATCATAGATAGAGATCACTGACCAGATTACACTCCTATACATTGTCAGCAGTATTCTACCGTTAATGAATCCACTTACAGAAGAAGCATATAATGTTCCTTGAGACATTTTGTATATAAGATTTCAATCCAGTGATGCTCGTATTAAACGATTGATGAATCAATTAGCATATACCTACTATTAAACTCAACTAAAGTCTTCCATTGTTGAAGTAAGAGAAATAAAGAAAGATTTTTTTGCCAGCTTGAATTTGTTGTCCATCAAAACGAAACTTCCGCATTTGGGTGAAGAATAATTCTCAGCGTTCTCAGCGCTTTGTGACTCAATGATTACATGTAAAATAAAGCCCTGATAGCTCTGCAATGATTGCGTTTGTTGCAGGATGATTGCGTAAGCAGCCAGCTAGAGAATTGGATGGTATTCATCAGTTCTACAATTGAGTTGAGTTGACTACTTTTTGATATCGAATGGAGAATACCGCATAGGCCTTGAGTGAAATGTAAAGCAGCGTTGAATTCACGAAGACAATACATTCTTAAATAGTTTAGCTGATCACTAAAAGTTGAAATTTATTCCTCATTATCTAAAAGATTGAGTTCCAAGAAGCTCATATATCTCTGTGACTAACTTGTCAGATAATATTATAGATTACATAATCAAGAACGTATCTCTACTTTGCACACTCACACCTGAAGTCCCAAGATGTCCAAAAACTGGGAGCACTGTGTGTATTTTCTGGAACAGCTGTTACTAAAGCTTCAGAAACACCCCCGTCATGCTGTGACATCAGGTCTTTCTCCATGTAATTAATTTCGGGTGCGAAAAGGAATTCCTTCCATATTACGAAAACATGCATAAACACAAATAGCCAACCCTTTTCTTCCTTTGGCGTGGCAATAAGTGCTCCTAATTGTAACGTCTGGTTGTTAGGTGTAAACAAGAGATTGCAAGCTACCAAATAACGGGAAAATATTATCAAAGAGAAGGCCATTTTTCGGCCTAATTGTTCAAATAAATGGTAAATATCACGGATATATTTGTTATTCCTATTCGCACATTGATTATTAACGGCTGAGTTACCAGCGTAACCAAGTTATTCATTATTTGTTAGGAGTTTTTGGGCCGTTGCCACCCCTATAATTCCGGACATTTGAACACAGTGAAGATCCACGTTCACCCCAAACACCAGTAAGGAAGGATTTTTGTTTCGTGGTTATTAATGTTAATACTAGCTTGATATTATTTAATTAGTATTGATATTTTAAAGCCTTTAACAATAATAATCATTGATTTGATTATTTATTTATCGACACTCTGCACCTTTAAAACCTGCTCTTTGCTCTCTTGTTGGACAAACTAAGGAAGAAAACTTTTCTTATCTTTTCCGTTATTTGGACTACTAAGCCTGGTGACTAGGTGTTAAAGTCTCCGTGTTTTCATTATTTCCAGTTTGACTTGCATTCTTATATGATTAAATAATCTGATAATAATTTGCTTTGATAAGGAAACTGAAATCTTTTGTATCACAGAAAAAGAATCAAATCAAAGTTTTCATGGTGGTTCTGGATTCGGTACCTAATTCGGTTTAGGTTTTTCTAAGTAGCCATATTTGTTAGCAATTATGGCTCCAACTGCTGTTGGAGCTAGATTTAGGCAGAGGAAGATCTCTGTCAAACAAACGCTTCAGTTAATCAAGCAAAGTGATATTCCTGATTTGGATGAAGAACAACAGCGTGAATTACAACAAATAGAGACTGGTGTAGAAAAAGGTGAAGAAGAAGAACATCATCTACAAGCAGCTATTAACGCTTCTATTGCGGCTGCTGCTGGTGCTAAAGTTGAACATATTTACATTCCAACTCCAGATGCTTCTAAGACGTGGGATGAGTTCAAAAAGTTTTACCATGGAAAGTACAATGAGCCGGTGACTTATACCGCTTCAACGTCAACTCTAGAGGATTGCTCCGGATGTCCATATAACTTGGATGAAGAGGATGATGAGTTTTTGATCAAGATGAACAGTGAATTGACTGGCTCAAAGAAATGTTCGGAGGACGAATTTGAAATGATTTGTTATAAATATGAAGTCATTATCAATGAAAAACAACCATTTCTTTCTATGGAGCCATCACACATTCTGTCTTTCGAGGAACTGAAAACATACGTTTTAGAATCATTGCAAAGGCCTTTCAGAGATGGAGAATATTCCAACGATTTCTTACTGAAACTAGAAGAAACGATACCCAACTTCACCACTATAATAACATCTAAACCAAGAACTAAGCGGAAATTCATAGAGATTTTCAATCTATATGGTGAAACAATATATTCTCACTGGAAAAAGAGAAAAATCGAAAGAGGAGGCAAATCAATTTTTCCTACTCTTCGTTTTGAAGATAATGAAAAAGATGACAGTGATCCTTATGTTTGCTTCAGAAGAAGAGAGTTTCGTGCTGCTCGTAAAACAAGAAGAAACGATCTTCAAAATCCAGAGCGTCTTCGAAAACTTCAAGTAGAACTCGAAGCTGCCAGAAAACTCGTTGAACTGGTTGCCAAACGTGAATATAATCGAAGCGAATGTCTTCAAGCCGAATGGAATATCTTCTCTCATCGATATTACATTAAAGAATTGAAACGGAATCTTAATATCAAGGGAGATGATGAAGATCTGGTTGCTCACAAGAAACGTAAAATTGATGAAACCAGTGAAGCTGCTGCTACCGTTAATGGCTCAACTAAAGATGGTAGTTTGTCGCAACAAGCAGTCGCACTCAAAGCTGGACTTAATGGTAAGCCTGTCTCGGTTCACAGTGGTCATACTCCTAGTAGTGGATCATTACATGCGTATCTTCGCTTGCCTGCCTCTAAAATTCCCGATTTGGAACTTCATACAGTTGAAAAAGTTCTTTCAGAAAAGAATGATTCTATCAATAGAATTGTGCGCGAGAAGTTAGCCAGAAGGAAAGAAATCGATAAAAATTGGACTAACCTTACTGATGATCCATTCAATCCATTCTTTTTATACGATGAGCGTAACCCTATTGTGGATAATCAACATGTGCCGTTTTCTTCCATATCAAACTTTTACCCGCAATTGAAAGCTTCCCATTATCTGCCGGAAGATAAGAAAGTTCGGGTTCCTAAACCAATTGTTTTCCGAGTGTCTGTTAACCCTCCCGAAGAGCAACAATACGCTACACTGAAGGAAGAAAAAGGAGAACATTCTGGCGGATTTATGGAAGCAAGCACTTTCAGGACTCGAAAATTCAGAAGACGTGTTGGTAGAGGTGGTCGCATACTTTTTGATAGAAGAGGTCTTGTTGAAAAGCCAGATTTAGATCCTATAACTGAGCTACTAGATTTGAGCTCTCTTGGTGAAGAGGTAAAGGAGAAAGTTGTTGAAGATATTGGACAAGAGCCGTTAGATTTGGTAAAGGAGAAACTTGATGACCATTGTATTTCAATAAATGATTTGGCTGATCCATGGATAATGGATCGTCTGAATGATAGATTCAAGTTTGACTCGGAATCGAATTATTCCGGTGTAATGGACTTAGCGTCTGACCCTAGCTATTTGAATGGCATTTCTGATGATACACAATCTATTAGATTTGGATCTATGCTCTTAACTAAAGCGTATGATGGGTTCAGACAACATCTCAAAGCAATTGCTCATCATGGTGATAATTATCAACAACATATGCAATTCGGCCCACGGTCTAATCTTACAAATCAAAAATCAGATACTGGAAGGGCATCAGGTGATCAATCTTCAGTGCAATCGAGAAGAGGATCATCTGCATCACTGAATCATGAACCGAAGTTGGCTAGTAAACGAAACTCATTAACTACACCCAACGAGGCTACAGTTAAGGCACCCAAAGCATAATAAGTGCTAACTGTACCTTCAACGATTAATACCGGCTGCTGATAGAATAAGTTTAGCCACTGTTACCTTTATCTAATAAATGACCATACATAACGTCTTGGACATCAAATTATGGATCAGGAAGACCCTCAGTTCAAAAAAGTTGTTAGAACTCACTTCCAAAGCAAATTAAAACGACTGCCAAAAACATGTCAAAAATAATTAATATCTATACCGTTATTGATGAGACTGTGTCTATTCAATTATTGGTATTTAGGAATGAACTTGAATAATGTTATACTTCAGTTCTTCAAGTCAATGTATATATGTGTATGTATTTTTTTCGCCTGTGCAATAGATCTTGTACTATATGATTTGATTCTTCTCTCTTATATGTGTAAATACTACAAATACACAAATAGTACTATTTTGTGTTAACTGAGATGTGCTTTAGCTTTGATTATTCTTACAAATTCAAGTCTAGTAAGTATTAACAAAATATATGGTGCCAAACCGAGATATAATTGTAAAACTTTCACATAATACAAGAGCGAATAAAGAAGATATGACAAACAATCAATCTTCCCAATGTCAAACAACATGAAGACTATATGCAAATGAAGACAAAATTGATGTAAAAGATAAAGAAAGAACCATTATAAGATATGTAAAGAAATACTAAACAATATAACAAAAAACCCCCAATCTAACGGAAATCATTAGTACCCATTTTCCGTTTACCTGAAAACAAATGTTTTGGAAGAGCTACAGTTTGATGACGATCAGCTTCACCAACTCTAGCATTTCTATTACGTTCCCTTTGAGATATCTTCTTCAATCTTTCTGATCTGCTTCTCATATTTTCATCACTTACACCATTAGTGTATTTATTGGCTTGATACTTAGGTACAACAGCATTACCACTAAGAGTTGATTCAGCTTCAGTAGATTCATCCATAACAACATCAGCACCACTGGCTCTTGTTCTTCTTTTAAGTACAGCGGCTTTCCGTTTCTTTTCAACGATAGATGTAGATGCACCGATAGACTCCAGATGATCTTCCATTTCGGCCAAGGACTTTTTGGTTTGCTTTCTAGGAATCAACGCCCTATTCTTAAGAGCCTTCTTGGATCTAGCAGCATTCCTCATTACCTTTTGTTTATTACGAATCCACTCAGCTTTCTCTTTGATATCAAGCGCTTCATCATCGTCAATTTCTTCATCAGATTCATAAAATCCTTCTGCTTCAAGTCTTTCTTCTTCTTCCTCAAGCTGTTTCAACTTCTCAGCAATGTCAGCATCAAAGAAATCATAAACATTCTTACCATCAAGCATTTCAGGCATAATGTCGTTTTTCCATTCATCGTCTTCCAACAAATACTTGTCTTTAAGATTGATATTGTATACACCGGCACCACCATTTTCTGCCTCAATATCTCTAGCTAATTTTCTTCTTTCAGGATCATCAATACTGTACTTCTTTAAGGCCTTGATCTCTTCAGGAATATATGGTTCTCTAACAATATCATCGCGAGGTTGAGGTTTGGAAACGTGAATCTTGTTCAAAACATTATTCACTCTTGAAGTACCCTTTAATTTTTGTTCAATTCTAGAAGCTAATAACTTCTCACAAGCTTTGTTTCTAACATCCATAATACCTTCTTCTTCGTGACAAGATAATTGCATGATCTCAACACCAGCAGTTTCAGTAATTTCTTTCAATAATTCTTGTCTGTCTTCAGTAAGATCTTCAGGTCTAACAATATCAATTTTGTTTATCACAACAATGACTGATTTATTAGCAAACAGAGGCTTAATAGAATTGAATAATTTGACTTGAGCTTCAATAGAAAACCCACACTGTTCAGACAAATCCATAAAATATAAAACAGTTGATCTAATATGAGCAATAGCATAAATAGATTGCATTTCAATATTGTTCATTTCATCTGTAGGTCGATCTAAGATACCTGGAGTATCAATAGCTTGGAAACGTAAATATTTGTAATCAAAATGACCAACATATAAAGATTTCGTTGTGAAAGCATAAGGTTGAACATCAACATCAGCTCTGGTAATACATTTCAAGAATGATGATTTACCGACGTTTGGATAACCGCAGATCAATAAAGTACGAGTGTTAGGATCAATAGATGGAAGACGACCCAAATGTTGTCTAACTTGCTCTAAGTATTGTAAAGGATCTTTTAATTTCTTAACGATTGTAGCCATACGACCAAGAGCTGCACGCTTTAATTGTTTACATTGAAACAATGATTGCCCAAACTTCAATAAACGAACATAATCACGAGAAACTTGCTCAATTAATGACTTGGCTCTAGAGATTGAAGCCAAAGAGATTTTATAATGATTCTTCTCATATAATGTATCCATCAAATCTCTGTAGAATGGATGAATTTCGTCAATCTTGGGAAATCCTTCAACAAGTTCTTCAAATTTCTCGCAAAATCCGTCAGCGGTAAATCTGACCTTTCTCATATAAAATGCTCGGATTCTTGAAATCTTGAAACCAGGTCGAATAACTGTTGGAGTTTTTCTTTGAGTTCTGTTCAAAACAATATCCAGACAACTATTATCAATGTTAGTAAATCTGTTTCATGAAGCAACTGTTAACAACAGTTTCTTCTAATCTTTCATGCTATCATAAGATTATACTGTCTGTGCAGCTGTCTACTTGTGAAATACTTACTCTGGGGCGGTTGGAACAACCGGAATGTCCTTCCAAGAGAGCTGCATCGTTACTTCCAATTCTTCTACACTTTCCTATCTATTCCAACAATAATCCTTGATTGCCGATTCAATATTCAGGTGTATCACTTGTATTTGCACACTATGATCAAATCAAATCGATTCTTATTTGTTAGAATTGCTTGTGATCTCACCTAGAAGAAGAAACAGAGACAGTAACAATAAAGGAATAACTGATTCGGCAGATAAAGATTAAATTTATGTTACAAACCTTTGATGTGCCACTTTCCTACTGCTATATCAGTGTAAAACAGTAGCAGAACATAAAGAAAAACCGTCTAACTCATTGCCTCGATAGAAGTAACTATCATTTAATTACTGTTAATCATCGCATTATCTTTTCCTTATTCCATTTTTTCCTCTCATACATAATAAAAATTTTTTCTTTTTGTATACTGTTCTAAATTCGGAAGGTGAAAGTCCCGTGAACAGCCGGGTAAAGATATGAAATGAGACCTGAAGCATAAGGAAGAGGATTTATTTTATGAGATGAGATCTAATGTTATGTGTCAAGTGCTTCAATATTAGGTAATCAGTTAATAAGTACAATACACATCGCGATAGGGTCCAGGCTGAGTTTGTCTATCAAGATATCAAGATGATCTGCAGAAGTTTCCTGTAATTTATCTCTCTGTACTCATTAACATACAACTATTTATTCTTACTTTTATAGAGTCAGAGTAACTAGATTTACCGCTTGAGAATACGTTACCTTTGAATGGACGTAGTTGAGAGAAAGTTGCTATAGAAATAGAAAATATTGCTACATCATATTGCTCATCTCGCAGAATATACTCTGTGAGTATACAATTACTTTTGGATTTATTCTGCTTATGGGGTTTCTAAACGTTTTCGAACGCGAGTTCTCTAACACGAAATTAAATGATCAATTTGAAATTGATGTAAAACCAGTAGGAGAACTAGATGAAAATGAGCTTCGCAGTTGTTTGAACATTTTGGATAATAACCTTGGATCCCTCTATTCCTCGTTATATGGAAAGAATTGGAAGCTGGATAAGTTGGTTGAAATGAATGATAAGGGATTAGTATATACATTAGTTTACCCAAAGTTATCCAGCAAATGGCCAGAATCGTTAGCAGGATTTACTAGTTTTATGATTACCAAAGAAAATGAACAGGAGACAATTTATTTGTATGAAATCCAATTGGCACGTGAATACCAGAACAAATCAATTGGCAAGATTCTGATGGATGCATTATATTCAAGCGGAATTGAGATCAAGAAAAGTCTGAAACCTGACTTAAAGTCATTGATGTTAACTGTGTTTTCTGGTAACGAAGTTGCATTCAATTGGTATGTGAAACAAGGGTTCACTTACGCATCACATTCCCCTATGGATACTCAGTTGAGATCAGGGAGGACTCTGAAGCCCTCATATTACATATTAGATAAGTCCTTTCAAGACTAACGTATTATACGTTATAATACTAGCGAATTCAAGTGATAACTATGCAATATTGCACACATCATTAGTTAGGGTATATACTTTACGGCAGACGTGGGATAAAAATATTAGATCACCAACTATTGTCAACATCTACAGTAACAAATCTATAAAATGCTCTATTATTGTCACCATGCTCGCTATTATGCTCATGATTGAAAATATAAACCTTTCCAACTATCATTGTTTCTTTGCGGTGGGGGGTGGCCTGAACTTAAGAGATTGGCCAAAATAGTATATATTTTCCAACACATCTTCAAATTCTCCGCTTCGAATTAGCTCCAAATACTTCTTATAAATCATTAGAGTCGATCTAGCATCTTCAATTGAATCATGATTGCCCATTTGAATTTGCTCACCATCTAACAGCATGTATGTTAAGAACTTCAGTGATAGAGTCCTCTTATACTTTTTGATGTAGAACAAATCAGCTGTATCTCTAACCTGTGATGGTGGCACCATTATATTGATTGTTCGGAAATCATTGACCAAACTATGACCAATGAAAACACATCCAAGATTCAATAACAACCATAATCTCCTATAGGCTGTGTTCATTGAAACCAAAGACTTGGTACTTGTATTAGGATCAAGGTCACCAGGCTCTATACCAGAAAAACTTGTTAGATAGTCAATCACAGGAATATCTATTGCAATATAATCATCAATAAAAGGAACTGCGAATTTGTTAGCCTTTTCAGAACTTAAATCAGCTCTCAATACTGATACACGGGCCAAAGCTAATTTCCGAGGTCTGATAATCGATTTGGTGCCATCTGATCGAATTTCAGCTTCTTCAAGCCTTGTGCAGACGAATTCAGCATCAATAGCAATCAATGTACCTGGCTTTGGTGCCTCTTCTTTTGTTAAAAGCTCATATTCAATTTGACATTGATGTCTCAAAGATTCTATCAAATTATCTCGATACAATATCGACGTATCAAGTTTTTCCCTGTATTTTTCAATCTGGAATGGTTCCGGAATACAGTCTTTTCTCTCATAGACAAAAATTGATGGTGTTTTCCACGATAAATCAAGCTTCAGCGCCTCTTCTTCACTTATTGGTTTAACTAAGAAATCGTTGAACATATAAAACTGTACTGTTTCATCATCTTCTTTTATACGAATGAACGAAATAAGATGCTGATCTCTCTTTGAATCCATTTCTCCTTCTATTTCTGCAACATAACCCACAAGTTCGTAAGTGTATCGTTCGTTAAGTCCATTAATACCTTTAATATGTTGGTTAGGATTGAATACAACAACTTCTTCATTCTTTATTCCTGCTTCAAATTCTAATGGTATCCATGAGACATCATCTGAGGAAAGTCTTAATAGATTCAATTCATTGTCACTCAAATTTATGTTACAAGATAGCAATTTAGGTAAGTTATTGATTTTTCTAGTATGCGACAACATTTGATATTTTTTGCAGTGTTCACACCAACCTCTTGTTGTTGACTTTTTGTTGAAAGCAGTATTCAAATATTCTGATAATGCTGGAATTGTGACAGTTTCTTTCGAATCAGTCGGAGAAATAAATGTACTATAAACACCACCCACCGTAGTTAAATCAATAGAATATATTGTTGATTGTTTAGTAGTATGTCGTTTACAAGTCATACAGTAGCTGATTGAATTAGTCTTCATTCCTGATATTGCATCAAACTGGTCACTATTGCCTTTAAATGCGTTCTCATCATATGCAAGTCTATCCAACAAAAACCTGTTGAAAGAATGAATAAGCTCAGTTTTATTAATTTGCTCATCGGCT
This sequence comes from Sporopachydermia quercuum, assembly GCA_001599295.1. Classification (NCBI taxonomy): domain Eukaryota; kingdom Fungi; phylum Ascomycota; class Sporopachydermiomycetes; order Sporopachydermiales; family Sporopachydermiaceae; genus Sporopachydermia; species Sporopachydermia quercuum. The sequence continues at coordinate 1,453,110 of BCGN01000001.1, read as the reverse complement.
TCATCGTCCAGTAGCCTTAATGCTTTAGCCTGACTAACCGAACAGAAAACATTTTGAAAATTGCTTGATCGGCAATGTCTTCCATTGCCTTTCAGAAGCATATCGAATAAATAGCCTAATTGAGTCAAAAGACTTTTCTCATTTAAGTTTTCTTCAACAAGTTGATCGAGACAGTAATTAAACATAATGGAGCTAAATCTGTATAGTTGAATAAGTGAATTGGAATATGAGTTTTCAACATGAGTCTCTAAGCCTGAATGCTTAGTTTGATTGTAGAAATCAAAATCAAAATCCTCAACCCCAAATCTGCTATAAAGTATTTCTAGCTTCTTATAAGAACTTGGTACTATCACTTCGACTTCGTTATTAGTTGTTGATATGGTAGATGACGATACTTTAGACACATCAAGATCCCCAGGACCTTTTTGTCTATTGACGATTGGTTTCCTTATACTGTTTCTTTGTAGTAAAGGCAAATCATCACCAAAGAATGTTTTAGATAGTAATTCATATTCAGACTCTTCATTATTAAACCCTGGCTTACCTTTTCCGTCTAGATTATTAGACTTATTCTTCTGACTCTTGAACTTGGGAATATCGTCGATCTTTGTTTTCTGACGAATATACTTCTTAATGTCAATTGCTTGATTTCTACAGCCATATTTCTTTGGGTCGTATGCTGCATAGCCTATGAAATCAACAGTCTTCATGGATTTCAGTATTTGAGGATCGATCTGTCTTGTTGGTTGAAAGCTATTAGCTTTGATATTATAGGGCCATGATGATAGTAATGCCTCTTTATAGTAAGGCATACCCACAGAATTTAAAGGAACATTAGAATTAATTGGTACAGGTGGATTATTCTCTTGTGGCATACTAGGATATTCTAGTGGTGATGGATATACACACATATCCTTCTTTTCATCCTTACCCCATAAATGAACAACATTGAACCCATCACGGAAAGCAAGGAATTCACCATTAGGACTTATTTCCATGCCTTTTAAATAGCTTCCTTGAGCAATACCAGTTCCAATTGTAGGATCAGGAGTTAGGGGCATTTGAGATATTATAACATTTGCTTGATTCATTATATCTAAAACATGGAGTTGACCTGTTTCCGAAGCAACCACACAGTAGGAAGTCATTTTGGGGAATAATCTCACGAATGCTGGACCAGCAGAGAATGGGATAGGAGGTAATGGTTTCAACATTCGTAAATCAAATAGCCCTACTAATGGATCTCTGAGGTAAGTAGAGTTGTTTCTTCTAGCCATACCACAAGTTAGAACAAGATTGTCATTGGCATCCATATCAGATAATTTTCCTCCGTGTGCTTGAATCGATTTAACGGTTTGAGATCCAAAAACTCTAGGATCAAGTACATCAAGCATCCCATCATCGCGCCCAACTACTAAATACCTATTACAGCTGGCAATCTTAGATGCAATATGAGGATACTCAACTTTTGTTGTAACAGAAACTCTATCAAGATCTACCAATGATATGCGGCCACCCCCTCCCGCAACATAAACATCGGAGAACGAATTTCTCAGAAATGACATACATCGGAGGTCTTTTAATGATTCATCTTGTACATTGACTTTAGCAAATCCTCTTCTATTAGATAATGTAACTGAATCGTAACCTATAGACACAATACCTTTAGGACTAGTAAGAAACTGAAGCGTTGCATTCGTACGAGGTCTAAATTTGGTATACGGACTGAATGATTTGCCTATATATGAGATAACTCTTCCCTGGAGAAAAATAGGTTAGTTCGATACATTATGTTGTTGGCTTGTTCCAATCGCATATCAGTTCATCATATAAGGATGACAGATGGCCCAATAGAGTGAATCTCAGATTTTAACTTACTTCTGCGTCACCGGTCCATAAAAGATCACTATAAGAATCAAATATTAGACTTGTGACTTCTGCTCCATATGGTGAAACGTAATCACCAGATTGTCGAGCAGCGAATGCGGCTATCTATAGGAAAGAGATACAAATGTGTTAATATGAATTCAACTACTAACGTAGATACAAGCATTTCTTCATGTCAATTGAGTCAGTTTCACATACTTCATGCCACTGTTCCATCTTGGGCGACAATTCAATACAGTCTTTCGATGATCTTCCTAAGATAATTCAATATTCGGCTCCATCCAGCTATTCATCAATGGGGTCTTCGATTGAATGTACTGCGCTCATCTATCATTTTCCTTCACTAATTGACCTTTTTTGAAGCATTTAGCTTGATGCAGATTTCTATCTACAACCTGGACTCTGCTTCTTAAGTATTTGCCTTAGTGGTCGTTCTTGCAATTATTATTCAATTGTCAGCTTGAGCTTCTCTAACATCTTAACACTCACTCATTACACTTACATATATGTATTCATTCCAACACAATCTAATGAAATCTACTGTCTGATATCAGGGGGCGAGATGTTCAACAATTTACTGATGGGACATACCTAGTCAGACCCTCTTTCAAATGCACCAAATCACCTAAGGGTCTACATTGTTTGTGTTGAGGTCTTGAGAAAACTACAAAATTTAATCAGTAATATCTGTGTGAAGAAGGAAAACAGCATGATACTCCTATGAACAATATAATTATATTATAATAGATCTTCTTCTATATACTTGCTATTGGTTCTTTTAGTTAGCACCATTTTCAGTTTGGAGGGTAGAGTGAAGTATTGAAATGTTTGCATTATTACGAACACAAGTACCCAAAGTTGTTGTCAGAAGCCTGGCATCAAATGCCATGGTTTCAGCAAGTAGATTGAGCCAACCTACTACAGTTAGCATAAGTCATACCCGCCAAATAGCCTCTTGCGTTGGTTTGACTTCAACTAGAGGATTCAAAACATATTCCTCCTTGAGGAAGAGATGTAAAGATTGCTATGTAAGTAATTGAAAGAGAAAAGAACGAGGGATGTTCTTGAGGATCTAAGATATTGATTCAATTGAATAATTGACTAACTTATTTGATAGTTTGTTAGACGAAAGGGAAGACTCTATGTCTACTGCAAAACTAATGGAAAACATAAGCAAAGGCAGGGTTAAATACCAGACATATTACCAAACTTATCAAATAAGCTGAGGTCATCGATGTAGTGTCAACTGAAGAAAGGTGGTTGTGATTTCCTTGTACATAGTATAATAAAGCGGAGCATATGAAGCTCTTAGTGAGAAGATATACAGACTCTATAAAAGAAAGAAGATACTGTATTATTATTCTATAATTATTTCTACGTTATATATATACAAAGTTATAATTAGAACTCATCCTCATCGATACTCCAACTTGAGAATCCTGAACCACCAACCAGAGCTAACTTTTGAGATCCGATTTGGCAACAATCAACACAACCAGTGTCAGCAATAGTGGTATATGAGCTTCCGATTAGCTTTAGCTTATCTTTTTCAATCTGCCACTTTCTAATTGTTTGGTCAACACTTACAACAACAAATTCACTCTTGTGAGAAGTGGTTTTTGCAAGATCAGATATAGTAGATGATGCAGCTGACTCAACCTTATCAGCCAAAATCAAATCCCATGGTTCACCATCTGAATATTTGAACTTGGTGAGCGCTAAGGCATTATCATCACCACCTGTAACTATTTGAATTCCGTTCTTTGTATCAACTTCCATTGCTTTGATTCCAGACTGGTGTATTTGTAAGATTTTCACTGGGTCAGGTAAGTCTCGACCTTCGTCTAATTCCTCATTTATTATTTGGTCCAAGCTCCCTACATCCCACATAGCCAAATGACCATCAGTAGCACCTGTTATGAAGCCAATAGTTTTTCTAGGTTTTTCATCAACTCTTATAAAGGATGTATTGAGCAAACAGCACGTCTTGTAGCGTCCTCTGATTAGAAGTTTTGTCACACATGTTAGCTTATTGAAAGACCATATTTTAATAGTAGAATCTGAATACACTGTGAGAAGTAATAAACATTTGACTCCAGTATTGTCTTCTATATATTCGATTGAATCAAAACTCATTACCCGCAAGTCCGGATTAACACTTCCAACAGGAAGTTCACCAACAAATGCTATAAAATGGTTTGTTCTTGTTCTAGTGATTTTCCAGATGAATAATTCTTCTCTTGCACTACTGGAAATCAAGTATATGTCATCGAAATCTTCCGGTGGAAAAAGTACATCTGCCCATTTGATTTGTTGTAATCCAGAGACATGCTTCCTCATAGACCACAGGTTCATTACACTTCCATCTTCATAAACCTTACCAAGGTTAATACAAGTGTCTTCTGCACCAGTTGCAAAAAGACGGTAGGAACCTTTACTGTCAGTCTCACGTCTTCCAGCCATAGCAATTGACCTTAATTCTCTACCATGCGAATGAGTCTGGATTGTTGATTTGGAAAACTTAGGTGAAATAGATTTAGAGTCAAAAACGTATATACAACCAGCTTTGATGAATACTAATTGATACGATAATGTTTCAGAGCTTGTTTCATCAAATACGAGTTCCCAGCTTCTATGCGACCCTCCACATACCTGTAATAACTCTTCGTGGTTCTTGGATTCATTATAAATGAAAAAGGAGTCGGACTTGAATCCATAAAGAACTAATTCTTTGTTGATTGTTCTGGCACCTTCTAAAAATCCTCTTTGGATCTTATTATCATGGATGATATCTAGCTTGAACGTATGAATAACATCTCCTGCTCTTCCTTCCTTGGTGTCTCGCGAACCACCGGTAGCATTCTGATTTACAGTAAGTCTAGCGTACAGATAGGTGCCGTTTCTTCCCGATATCAATAAAATTAAATGACCTTTGTTGGTATCACTGTCAACAATGCTTATGCTAGTTACAGTATCTTCAGCCATTATTTGGCGCCAGCAGGCTGTATAGTCAACAGACTTTTGATGTGCACCACCCCAATTGTAAATAGCAATAGCGCCAAATCTTGAACCTAAAATAAGAAGGTTGAACTCTTTGGAGTATGACACTGACGTTGCAAGAAAAGAAACAGGCGCACCAAGAGTTTCCGTAACTAAACCTTCACTATGTATTATGTCTCCTTTATTATCTATCGTAAAACTCTGAAGAACAAAAGGATCCTTCGGATTTTGGGTTTCGCAAAGCAAGAATAGCTTGGAATCAGTATCTGTTAAAAAGATATCAGACAATTTACCCTTAAAATAAACACCATTTTCAATCTTCTGGTGCAATATTAAATCGTTGTTCTGATCTGAACATTTATAAACAAACACATCACCTTCTCTGTTACCGATACAACCATAGCTTACATGTTTCCAACCTTTGACAATTGAAAGGTTGCTTAGGGAGTCATCTGTAAATAAATATTTCCAGGTTAACGAGGGTATATCCAATAGTAACACTTTTCCCATAGAAGAGGTCACAATGAGTTTTGAATCACCAAAACGTGAAAACTGCTTAAACCGTTCATCTTTGACTGCTGTAAGTCCTAGCCTAGAGAATAAACCTGCTAGACTCCATTGTCTTTTATCTAATGCCTTATCATTAAGCTTGGCTGTTTCTAGATCAAATAAACAAACTCTCCCATCTTGACCACCGGTTGCTAATATTAACGAGTATTCATTTACGGCAGCCGCCCAACTGTTTTTACCTAAATGCGCATTATAGGAAGTTTCAATGCATAACTTTCCAGATTCTTGAGCATTGTATTTCCAAACTTTAGCTGTTGCATCTTCGGAAACACTAACAAATGTATCACAAGAGTCTCCGATGAATTCCAAGTCCCAAATTCTTGCTGTATGACCCCAACCGACAGCTATGCATTCCCCTTGAGTAGAAGAGTTCTGTTCACAGTTCCAAAGCCTGATAGATCTATCATCCGAACAACTAAGTATTCTAGTACCATCGCGAGAGATATAAACGTTGAAAATTGACCCTTCATGTCCTTGAAATCTGCATAGGTGTTCTGAGTCTAAATCCCATACAATGGCCCCACTGATGACTGTTCCTGCTCCAATGAGCACTTTGCCAGTATCTTTCAGCACACGGATCGTTCCTGAGTATAAAATACTTTTCTCTCCGCAGTGCTTCACGTTTTTAACTATTCCCTCAATTTCTCCGTTCTCACTGATTCTTATATCTAATATAATAACCACATTATGGCCATTGAGTATATATCCAGAACTATCAGTAGTACCGAAGGAGAATGCGATGATCCAATCATTACAAGCTAGTTCTTTATCGACAAATTTCTGTCCAGTTTCTAATAGCCCTGCCAGTGACATAAAAGCCAAAGATCTACCTCCCCAGCATGCAATAACTCCATTTCCTGTACGTTTGGTTAGCAATTAAATAGATTGTTCATCTCACCTGTACTTATACTACTTTACTCCATATTGATCTATCAAATTTAATAGTAAATCCGCCAAATTCACAACTAGAACATACCAATTTCAATTCCGTGTATTTTGTTTCTTTTGAAAACATCTAAAACATTTAATAGAATACCCGACCTCCAACTAAACACCTTCAGTTGATTCCCTTGACCTACCACTAAGAGATCCTCAAGCCCAGAACTACGAGGAACAAACTTTAGAGCAGTCACAGGTCCAAGATGCTCCAAATACTTCATTTTCTCGCAGTGGTCTTCCAACAATACAGTAGCCTGGATTCTGCAGTGGCGACCGGTATTCTTATATAAAGTATTCTCAATATTCATATCAATCGTATAAAGAGAAAAATTTATAAAGATCAAAATTCACTAGCGTGGAAACTGTATTTCAAAAATGGCACTTTAGATCTCATCTTATGATTTATGATTATATCATCATACTGAGAAAGATAAGGATCTCTGCAGTTGCTATGACAACATTTTCCGATTAAAGCATGTTTATCTTTCTCTTTTTTCAGGAAATAGAATCATCTGCGCGGTAGCATAATCATCAATTGTGTCAATCTTTGATAGTTTTTCATCAAGTACTTCATTAGAAGGTTATTGTGTTGTGAAGGGTCGTTGATGCTTTTGATTAGTTGTTTATATTGCTTGGAATATATGATATATGACATACCAATATCATGTACCACCGTTGATAGGAGCTAGAAAGTATCATTTAAGCCATTACAAAGGGAAAATACTACTGCTATAAGTACAACATAAAATTTACTAAACGATATCTGGTAACTTGCTGAAAGACGATTTTTTCCGTGTAGGAATAGAATAATACGGGCTTATCAAGATGGTTGCGTTTGAAATTGAAAAAGAAAATACGGCACCTCAAGCCATAACTGTATTCCAGAAGAGCAAACCAAGACATAGACACTCTCTAGCTACTCGTGGGATTCTCAAAGGGTATAACAGATATGATGAAAATCATACAGTTATAGGAGCCATTCAGGTTCCTTTGAGAGATCAAGATGGGGAACAAAAGAAAGCTAATAGAAGAAGGGTTTCTTTTGCTCCTGAAGCAACATTGCACACCATTGTTACAGAAATAGCTCCTCAACTAACTGAAAGAGAACCCAGGAGAAGAGAAACCATCTCTTTTGGTCCAGCGGTAAATATTTTCTCAGACCAACCAGCAGTAGCCAAACCTCCTTCACCCAATCATTTCAAAGATTTTCAACCAGATTTCGGGACAGAAGTTTTGGAAGATAGCAGCGATATGGAAATGGATGAAGAGGTGGAAAATGAGTTATCTCAACAAACGCTGAAACCTGAGCTAGAACATATGGAAAGTGACGAAGGAGAAACGATGGAGTTTACTGATGTTATTCCTACCATCAATGGTCAGGATAATGAAACAATTGATATGGAACTTACCAGAACAGAAGGATCAAATGAAGACAGCCGATCGAATGTATTATCGGATGGCGAAGATATGAGTTTAACACAAATTTTCACAGGTAATCAGAACGAGTCAAGATTGTCCGATCATGAGTCTGATGAGGATAGAAACACAATGGAAATGACAAAAGATGTTGGGTCTATCTTGAGTTCTAGAATGTTAAATGAAGTAACGAATGACAACAATAACGAAGATGTGGCGAATGTGTTTGAAGAAGAGATGGATATGACTCAAGCCTTGGGGACAATTAATCAGAGCATTAACTCTGGCGGCAACTATCTTTTTGTCAATCTCAATAGCAATAATAGCTATAAAAACATTCTTTACCCTAGTCAAAATGAGGAAGCTGATGATGATACGAATATGGATATGACAATGGATATGACGAAGCCCACTGGTGGGATTATATTTGCTCCTCCTTCTGATGATAATAACTCTGACACATCTGATATGGATATGACAGTAATACCAAATACGATACCATCGATACCAAGAGACAAAGTAAATAGCCTAGTAAGTGGAAACAATGCCGTCTCTTCTGCTATGATGAAACCTTCAATGAGTCTTTCTCCACTGAAGCCGAAAGCTTCCATTGGAAGGAAATCACTAGGTTCACCTGTGAAGAATACCATCTTGAACAACTCACCACTACGGAAACCTCTTATGGAGCTTAGGTCATTATCAGCGCAAACTCCCCCTTCTAAGAAGCGTAAACATTCTGAAACAGAGACAAATAATGAAATAAACGGTAGTTCATATTCTACCCAGATGCGAATACATAGTATGTCATCACCAGTGTTTGGCAATAGTTCAACAAATGTTAATTTTACAACACCAAAGGGTACTAAATCGGTTGATAGAACTGCGAGAAAAATCAAATATTCAACTATCAATGATATGGCTGACTCATTAAAAGAAAAAATTGGGATGTTAACACCTATTAAAGGTACGAAACCAAAATCAACATCAATATCCTTTGATACTCCTAAATTCTCTTTGTCAGAAGGGTTTATTTCTGCTTTTACACCATTAAGATCTGCACAAAGGAAAGCAACAATCCAGCAAGGAATTGGCTTAGCCCAACCGCAGTTATCAACACTGTCGTTACAATTGACTAGAACCAAACCTACTAATGAACCTCAACCGTCAGATTATGTCAATGTTAGCCTGAAACAATTCCTTGATGCAATCCAAGTGGAATTCTTTGATGATCTAGCTGTACACGAGAAAAGACCAGAAATGTCAGCATCAAGTTTTACCACTGAAGAGGAAATCAAAGTGGTAGAATATGTTACTGCGGCCATCAAACTAAGCAACGCCGATATGTTTGATTTTGGTTGTAAAGAACTGATAGAAAACATGAAGCAAGGCCGTGATCAGTTTAACCAGTTAGAAGTAGAAGTCCTGGAGGAAAACCCAACGCTGATAAAAGAATACTTCCAAGCATCTCCTGAAGTACAAAGGCACATGGATACCCAATTCAAACTTATCAAATCATATGCTCGACAACAATCAAAAACAGTATGGTATAATTGGAAAAGTCAATTGGTGAATGGGGTCAGTTTAGAATGTGAGAAGAACTTGAAGAAGCTGAACGAAGATGAGGAAGTCTTGGAAGAGGAATTATCTAAATCTAGAAAGGAACATGAATCTCTAGTATTGAAGCATCAAAGAGTCAAGGATACTCTTGAGAGGCTAAGAAAGAGAAAATGTGAATTTGCGAAGTGCGATAATGAGCAATTGAACCACCAAAGAGAAGAATTAGTTGATTTACGCCAAGCTGTGCAGAAGATGATTTCAGAAAAGAATGATTCTGACAATAACATCAAATTTCTCATAGAAAGTAATGAATCATTAAAATGTGAAATAAAAAAGTTGAATGAAAGCATTAGTGAAAGTAAAGCTGTTTATGAAGATAATAAGATATTCAATTCTAAGGAGATCAATGACTTGCGAAAGAAGTTTAACTGGATGGAGTGTTTGTCTCATTGTCAATCGATCAGTTGTAACAATAATAATGTATTGCAGATCGATTATAAGGGCTTGCAGTTATTCTTTACCATCATTGAAGGAGCCATACAATTACAAGATGTGCTGTACCTTGGTAATCAAAGTATAGTTAATCTTGTTTTAAATTTCATGAAAGAGGAGCAACTCAAAAAAAGCGATAGTCATGATTTTGAATGGGAAGAAGTAAAAAACAAATGGGATGCTGTGCTGTTGTTGAACAAGAGATTCACTGACTTAGGTTTGTTCTTTCCTATGAAAGTTCATTCGACAAATGACAAACTGAAAATTTCATACAAACTAGTCTCTCTGACAGGTATCAAATTTAAAGCTAACATTGATTTTGAATTTGCTTTCCATGATATTTTTTCCAATAATGTTGAAGACCTATTGAAGAAGTATAAAGTAAACATTCTTCATGGAGATACAGATGAGTTCCAGTCTCAAGAAATCTACAGAATATTTGAGAGAAGAACAAATCTAAGTGTTCAAATGTAAAATAGTGTGTTATTAGTTATATATATTTTAAAGTTATAATGATAATTAATATTATATGAATTTTGGTATTTCTTTTATTCAACTTCCAGAAAATGGACAATATTTGTAATTGAAAACGAAACAAATGCTGTTAATTGAAGGAAAAAAACTCACGCACTGTTTCAAAATGGTAAGAAATCAGGCGTTTTGTATTGAGGATAAATCATCAAGAGTGAAGTTGAAATCTGTGATATGCAAAGAGAATAAAACCTGAATATATACTGTACAATATAAGTTCTGTTTAGACCAAATTGCTTAAGCACTTCCCCCTAAAAATCTAGCAAATTCACCATTAATGTTACCATTTTGGGACTCTTGAGCGAAAACTTCCATAAAGTAAAAGATAATACCAACAGATGATACCAGAGCAATTCCCATACCATCAGTTCCAAAAATAAGATCGGCAGCAATGGCAATACCAGCAGATACTAGAGCACCAGTGGTAGCAGCAGGAGGAATGATTTTCTTCAGCTCTTTGGTGATAGCAGTATCTCTATGACCAGCTACAACAACACCTTGTTCTTTGAAAGTCTTGGCCATATCCTTTGGCGCAGCACCAGAAATTTCCACCCAAATAGATGCAAAAAGAGCAGAAATGTAGAGGAATACAAGAGAATATAAGACAGCCTTGATAGGATGGAATAAGGCATCAAAGATACCCTTCGTAGGTAAAATGTAGTATAAAAGGCCAGATGTAATCTCTGAAGTTGAAGTTGTAGGATTAATTGACCATACTCCCAAGAGTCTAACTAATGCATTCGTGGGGAACAAAGCATATAAAATATATGAGACAATCAGCAAGTTGAAAATAACAGCAGCATAACTCAACAATGGTAAAGCACCAGTGTAGAAAAGGCGAACTGGGTAAGTTGTTGATGTTGTTCTGACCTTGGTTGATCTTAAAGATATGTCATATCTATAACTTTGATAGAAGATAGTAAGAGACAAAATACCAATTGAAACATAAAGCAAGAACAAGTTTGGTGCATAAGTTCTTGTGAATGCTTCAAGAATAGCTCCAGCAAAGGAAGATCTATTTCTAATCAAACTGAATAGAGCAGGAATAGCTCCAACGAACTCTTCACGGCCAATGATCTTAACTGACTGGATTGATAGAGTGTTGGAAATGAATTTTTCACTAACGTTCAGTCCAATGAAAGTGAAAGCACCAGAGCCAAATCCGTATCCTTTGTCTAAAATTTCAGCAACTAAAATAAGGAGAAATCCTGTCACGAAAAGTTGAAGAACAGTCAAGGCAACTTGGGTAGTGCCTAATTCAGAAACATCACCATAATAACCTCCGAAAACTAAAGCCAACGAACTAAAAAAAGTAATAAAGAGAGCAAAAAGCTTTTGAGCAGATTGGAAAAGCTCACGGTCGGTCCTAATGTCAAAATTTACATCAATTAACTGCAAGCCTGCCAATAATTGAAATAAGAATCCAGCAGATACAATTGGAGCAACTCCAAACTCAAGTAATGAACCGCTTGGGCCAGTTGCAAAAATAGGTCTCAAGAAACTATAAGGATCAGCAACTGCTTTGACTCCAAAAATACTGATTTATCAATACGTTAGTAAGCCTTGAGCATTTTTTGTTATGTTTTTGTTGATAACAAAACCGAAATAGACTTTGAACTATCAACTCTTCCATGGTAGTCGTAATAACAAAATACTTACGGAATTTGGGAGATAAAGAAAAAGAATGCCGCTCCCATAGTATAGAGAACCTTGTCATCAAAAGTTACCTAAAACATTAGAGTTAGCACCATTTTTATCCTGTATCAAATTTTATTGATTTGTCCAATAAGTTTCCGCTTTCTTTTGCAAAGCAGTTCAATCATACCTTTTGATAAGGAGTCTCAATCTCTGGTAATAGCGGTAAAAATGACTTTACCAAGTCTAATAAACGGACTATTGACATTCTGTTAGTCTCTCGTATAAAACAGTATTCGTATTCAACGTCTGAATACTAATATGATTTTGAGATTCTGAAATCGTGAGCAGAAACACTATTCCATCATGAATGCATAGTTCTAACTTCACAGTTCGATCTGCTACACACCGCTTCCATTTCCATCTATTCAAAACAAAAACTCTCAGATGATCAAATGCTAACGATTAACCAATTCTTCAAACTATCAAAATTGGCCTCCTGTTACATTTTCTGACACTCTTTTTTTCTCGTTCTTACAATACCATCAACACTTACAGCTACTCATTTTCCCGATTATTGTTTATTTTCAATCCCGTCAACAATTCCACAACTTATTCTCAACTATATATACTAGTTCTCTCTAGCAATCACAACTAATGAAACCACTGATGTTCCCTACTAACAAATCTCAATCGAATGGCAGCTGTTCCATTATATATTGCTTCCTTATTATACTACAATAGCTCAAACCTAACTACATCTAAGCTACTCATGATCGATAACTCTCCACTCCGTCGTCCCTACCTGCCATTTCGCCCAAATCATGAATTTTTCAGTCCGAGATTTAAAGTTCACAGTTGCAATTTCCCTATCAAAGTTAATTGATAGCTGAAAGCTGAACAGCTAGAATATGCGAATTGACTGGTAACAATGTCAAGCTAGAAGAACTTTCGCTACTGGTCTTTTATTTATTGAATTTGGCTGGTTTTCAACTCTGATCTGATTTATTATTACTCTGTTAAAGCACTAGTGACGATAAATATGTTCCTCGCGGTTGTTAATATTAGTACCATTGTTCATATTGGGGTGGAACTTCTTCCCTAACTGAGTACTATTTCGGTTAGTTTAGTGAACACGTAATTGAGACTTGTGTGACAAAGTAGATGAAGGTCACGTGAAACGACAACTGTCATCGGGATTGTCATCTGGACATGCAGGACAACTTATTACTGATTAGATAATCGGAAGAGTTCTGTTGATTCCTATCATGAAAATTTTATGCTTTGTTCATCTGTCTGAGAAAAAATCTATCTACTATGTGTGATAAAATATGTTTTTGGTAGATAAAGGTTTAGCAAAAAAGGTACGAGAAAAGATTGTAGCATAGTGCTATCCAGACATTTGGAACTGTGTGGGGTAAATCAAAGGGAGTTATTTTTGGTAGGATTCAGGACAAAAATTGGAGTATAATAATGACAACAGGAACCACGCATGAGGCATCAAAGTCTCCTTCACCGTCAGATCAACCAAACAGTAAAAAATTGAGAGGGGCTAAAAAAGATGTAGTCATCGAAATAGCTGAAGGTAGGCTTGATGCGCAAATTGAATACCAGAAAGGAATAAATTACTGGGAAAGTGTTCCTGCAACTGTAGACGGTGTTTTAGGAGGATATGGAAACACATCAGTACCGAAAGCAGATGTAGTGGGCTCATCTACCTTCATTAGAAAGCTAGCTGCCAGAATGAAAGTTCCACCAGGACAGAAGAAGATTGGCTGTGATATGGGTGCAGGTATTGGTAGAGTCACAAAGGATATATTATCAAAGTTCTGTGATGAAGTTGACTTAGTTGAGCCTGTTAAGTCTTTTATTGATCAAGCAGAAATAGATTTAAAAGATTTGAAAGCTAACGGTAAAATCGGTAGAATTAGTACGATAAGTATGCAGGACTTTGTTCCTGAAAAAGGCAAATATTGGATAATTTGGTGTCAGTGGTGTTTAGGACATTTGAATAATGAGAACTTAGTTGCATTCATGATTCGATGCGCTGAAGGATTACTACCTACTGGTATGATTATTGTGAAGGAAAACAATGGACATTTGAGTGATAGTTATGATGCTGAAGATAGTTCTTTGACAAGGTGTGATAAGTCTTATAGAGACTTATTTGAAAAAGCTGGGCTCAAATTAATAGCCACAGATTTACAGAAAGGTATGCCAAAGGAGTTATATCCTGTGAGAATGTATGCCTTAAGGCCTGTGTATTCTAAATAAGTGTCAAATATTTCTTTAACAGAGTTGTCGGGTGAAAGAACAAAAGAAGTGAAACTGTGTATATGGGTCGAATATTAGAATTAGACTAGATACCGGTCGATTGAGCATGTATTATGTATGTAGATTAATGAATTAGAATGATTATATATAACTTTATGTTTCTATCTTGCTATGCCTTACTGTAAATTTTAGATCATAATCTAGTGCCCTTCATCAATAGAGGAACCATTCCACCAGGGCCAATTTCAAACTGCCGATGTCCAGTAATATCAAACACGGCATTGATTACTCCTGAGTGTGCTGTGATGCTGATTACTGAATCTTGATGGTTTGATGGCTTATCATGATCCAACTCAAAAACAAAATTGAAGAACTTTTGTATTCTTTCTGCTTGTTCCTGACGAGTCTCACGATAATCTTCTTGCCATAATTCATCATTCTCAGTGAATCCATCTTCTATTATGAAATCTGGATACCTATGAGCAATGAAAGTGCGAGTGTTTCGCTTGTCGCAAGTATGCTCACCAATTGTTTCTCGAAGTTTCTCAACGACAATTGGTCTTTCTTTAGTGTTCAAGACAATGTCTTTCCAAGTGTACACCAAGGTATCAGCTGATCTTGTGAATGGCGAGCTGTAAAATATGTCGGGTAAAGGAGCCTAAAAATTGTTAGTGTTCGGCATTATCATGAGGGAGAAAAAACTGGAATGAGATGCTGAATTGGGAAAGGATCCCTCCACTTACTCCTTTCTTGAGTTGTTCTTTCCAAATTTTGTTGTTGAACTTTGCTTGTTCAACACCTTTATCAGTTAATAAAGGGTCAGGTCCCTAAGATCTAGGTTAGTAAAGTAGTAATAATATCTACATGAAAAAGGAAATCGCATGCAATTCACATACCCAAATGATTTTCCCATCGCCTTCAATTTTAGACCAATAGCGCTATTCAGTTAATATCACTAACACAAGGTTTAATGACTGTTTATATCAAGAATAACAACTTACATCCCATTCGCTTTCACCTAAGAACAATTGTTAGTATCTCGTTTTTATTTCCATTATTTTCAGACATTGATTGCCATACCATATATTTCGACGGCCAAATTATGATATCCTTGGCCATGGCGAGCAACAAAAAACAACTTGTAGCGTTGATTTTCGTCAGAAGATTCATTTAATTGCTGAAGCTTATTCAGCAGTTGCTTCCAGTCTCCAATAAGCCCAAAATCTTTGGAGTAATCAAAGGTTTTGTCATCAGTCTCAGTGTCATCCTGCCAAAACATGCCCAGTACCGTTTCAAACTTCCATACAGCATCAGTGTCTGTTACAGGCCCAGTAAGTTTCTCCTCTATGTTCACTTGGCCCTGTTTGATCAAATCGATCTTCTCGTTGCTATTATCTGCGCCTTGAATTCCAATGCAATTACCCATTATTACGTTGACTGTTCTAGCAAATAAAAAAGCGACAAGGAAACCAACTGGAATCAAATAAAATGGTTTAACTTGTCTCATCCTCGTAAGTACTGATTCTTATTATACCAATAAAGATATAATAGTCGATGTTCTGATAAGGAAAAGTATATATGAAGCAGCGATCAAAGAAAATAAATTCTTATTTAAACATAAAAATATACATGTGTTGCTTACTTTGGCTTTTATACGTAGGTTTTAAATTGTCTTATTACCAAGGTTGTTTGGCCGAGTGGTCTAAGGCGTCCGACTCAAGATTTATTCTTAGGTGTTAACAAACATCGAGCATTCGGATCTCGTAAGAGGCGAGAGTTCGAATCTCTCAGCAATCATTATCTTTTTTTTAGTTACGTTTTTGCTCTATCAGATATTACTGCAATTCTTTCTCATTGTTCAATAATCTATCATCTTAGTGGTAGTGAATCCCAATGAAGAAATAGATATAAAAGCTTTCATAAGAACATTCTTCTAGTATAAATAAATGTTCGTAACATGAACCTGTCATACCATCAAACCAATATGTGGATGTAGTTTCAACGCTATTTGACTCCGAATTCTTAGGCAGCCGTCACAATTTTAAAAAGAACAACAGTAGTACAGAATATTATCAAGCACCCTATTTAACCTTATCATGCTTTCTTTTCTCTTCATATAATTGAAAGAAAGATAAGGAAGGAGCATTATGCAAGGTTCTGCATGGGACACATTAATACGCTAATGTAGCATAATTATTTGAAAAGAGCAGCAGAGGTTGTTTGGCCGAGTGGTCTAAGGCGTCCGACTCAAGATTTATTCTTAGGTGTTAACAAACATCGAGCATTCGGATCTCGTAAGAGGCGAGAGTTCGAATCTCTCAGCAATCATCATATTTTTTTTGTTGTACTGTTCTTTATATATTTACTTTTTTAATGTCTGAACATATAATGTATATTAACCATTAACAAAATAGATCAACTAAATATTGCTTTTTGAACATTTGAACTACGAGGAACAAATTTCAACCTGAATTCTTTCGGATTGAGGACTAATCCACCAGTATCATCCTGACCTTCAAGTATATCGTATTGCATTGTCTCGGTATCAGCTCTACGAATTTCAAACATGCAGATTAAACGGCAAAGAACCACATATAGTTCTTTGTTTGCTAGATTATAACCTCCGCACATTCTTAACCCTGCTCCATAAGAAAAATGTTCAATGCCTTTATCCCAATCCAAGTATCTTTCAGGATAAAATTCATCTGGATTCGCGTAATATTTCTCATCCCTGTTTGTAGTGTAAGTGTTTAAGATTAGCATCGTACCTTTCGGTATTATGGAGCCTCTATAGTTGATAATTGCTGTTGTTTCTCGTGGTAAGCCTAAAGTTATAACTGATGAGTACCTTAAACTCTCCTTAACCATTGCTATAATATATGGGACTTTGGATTCATAAGGGCATTTATTCCAAGCTTCAATAACACCAAAAGGGTATTCTTGCATAATTGCTTTGTATGCTTTATCTTGAATTCTTTTCCCCGAAACAGGTCGTGATAGCATTCCTAAAGCTATCGTTAATGTTGTAGATATCCCATCTATTCCAGCAGATACCATGGAGAGGCATATACTATTCAACTCATCTGGGTGAAGTAATTTGTGTTAATGGCATGCTCAATTATCAGAGATAGATTTTTCTTTGAACTAATAGATTAGGAGTTATAATACCTTTTGCTATTGGGGATTGTTCTTTCTTAATATCCTTTAGGACGTTCCCTACAATACACATTTCATCTGTTTCATTGTCAATTTTTTCTCTCAAACTGACCATCAACTCGTTCATATACTTATCTCGTCTGTCTCTTATATCCTGAGGCCTCTCACACTTGCCGAAACATAATATGTTGACGAATCTCAATAACGGTATAAAGTCTTGTAAATTCTTACCCGTATGTGATCTCAGTTTCAGTACTTCAGCTTCAACTTCAACAATCTCTGGGTATAAATCAGTTGAAGCTTCATTGTACCCATTACCATAGGTAAGTCTCAGACTAATTGTCAAAGCAAACTTCCGTATTATATCTCTGAAATAAATGCCCGTGGGATGACTTCTGAACGAAATATCGGTAGATGTTTCCCATAGCTTTTTGACTAGTCGTCTGGTTACTTTATCAATAATTGGAGAATATGACTGAGTGTTCACTTTATTTAGCGCTGACATTACCAGTTTCTTTTTCCTTAGAAATGAGGGGCCCCATGGAGTTGTACCAATCGTGAAACCTATTATGATATTAGTATAACAAAGATGTCTACAGTTTCTTCTTGTCACATATAAAAGCTAGTAGAGGTAATGAATACCCTGAGTGGATGACAATATCGTGTGAAATGTGTAAAACGTTGGCCGAGAATTGCTTGCACGAGAATTCTCAACCCATATGTTCTTAACAGAATCGTAAGAGTTTGCAACTACGACTCTCCTGTTTCCATATCGAACTTGAAACACTTCCCCATACTGGCGACTCCATTCATCAAATGTTCTTACTGGTTTCTTAGATATTTGTAATAGATTCCCTACAATTGGTAATCCCGGAACTGAAGGGATTCCTTTTATTTTGTCCGGAAATGACGGCTCATAAACATAATCATAAATCAAATATGTTATAGCCAAACACAGACAAGCAATTGATAGGTCAATTACTGTTAATTTATTCATAAAATTCCCCCAGGTGTCTGCCCTTTTTAGTGCATCAACATGCTCTTCAAGATCCGCTTGCATGAAATTCCACTCGATAGCTCTTGTGCCTTTCAAAACTTCTATCAGTCTCCACAATCCCTGATCTATCGATTGCATTCTAATCTGTCAGTTTATCAAATACATATAAAGAACAGTGGTTAGCTAGTAGAGGAGCAAGGATTCCAGCAGCAGGGTAAAGATCAACTTGTGAATAGCAATTTTTTATTTTTGTTCGGTTTTCTAGTTTAATATTTACTTCCAAAATTAATTAATAGCAAGTTTTATCAATAATCATTATAATAATAATAATAATAGTAATTACAATAATAGTATTTAACCTGTATATAAATATACATATAATCCCAGTAATCAGGAGAGCCCAAAGAAAAGTGCTGTCATTTGACAAATGCATTTGTGAGCCAAAGAGGTAACTCTGTACCAGATAAGAATAACGGAGATCTTAAGCAGTATGGAAGTTCAAGCGATGATAATAATTCATAATAATCTATTATAATATATGATTGTTGAGAGATATTTAATAGTGCAGAAATTGTTTCTTTGAATTTTATTGGAATTGCAGGTAACAGATTATTGGATCTAGTTCAAATCTCAAAACAGTATATCAACCTTCGAAAATGACTTGAGATAGCCAATGTACACTCTGTATCAAAACAGACACCTTCTGTTCTCTTTCTGTTATCTTCGGGATTCATAACATTAATTACCTTGATGATGCAGAGGAGAGAATATCAGATGATAAGTCTAAGAAGAACAGAGTAGGTATGAATGTGATTTATACAAGGTACAACCAGTAGTACGTGATAATGTTTATTAGACGGGATTTGATAAATATATACAAGAAGGAGCAAAAGTAAGAGAAACTATTGGGTTCTGTAGTTCTCCAGCTTTCGATATGAATTAGTATGAGATGTTAATGAGTGCTGAAATTAAATGTTTAGATGAAATATTGTGACGCTGTGATCATGAAAATATATATAGAGACAAGCATATGAAAACCCAAAATAGTAAAAAGAATACATAATGCCCCAAGAACAAGAGAATGAAAACAAATAATTAGAACGTAAAAATATGTACAAGAAGAGGGATAGAAACTGTGTGAGAAAACATGTCAGTTCGGTATCATTACTTGATATACGTTTAATAATTGATGGAGCCAGTTTTTTGATTGACAAGATGTGGCTTCTCCACCAGTTTGGAAGCGTAATCAGGTACAGTAATGCCATCGGCAGAAAGAGTGTTCAATTTGTCTAGTATTGATGCGTTTGAACGTCCGATTCTACTGACAACCAGGTTTTTGGCTCTTTGAAGGTCAAGAGACGAGAAGGATTTAGAAGAGTAAAGCTTCCACAGTCTGGCAAATAAATCCAAATGCAACTCTCGTTTTATGGTCATATCTGGGTATTGATTTTGAAATTCTGTTGAAGAGATACCAGCTGACTCAAGCACATCAATGATTTGCTGTGGCTGAACAGCTTCGTTAAGTCTATAGCCAAAGCAAGCTGAAGTAAGAGCTGACCAATCAAGATAAACAACTGATCTGTCAGTTGTTTGAGTACGAACATACAACAAATCATTCCATGCTTTGATGATCAAATCATCAGACACGTCAAGTTTTCCAAGTGAATTAAGATAAATACGAACACTGACTGGGTCTAGATTGATACCATATAGATCATATGCTTCTCTAATTGAGCTGATAATTTCTCCATCATTCCAAATAACAACTTTGGAGAGCAATACATTTAAGAAAGCACGTGTGGAAATTTCATTATAACCACAGCTTTCTTTGATAACATATCTTAGTTTGTCCATTGCTTCGTCTGTTCTTTCAGGATAATGAGCGAAGAAAATATCGAAGTAGGAAGAATGCAACCTGGAGAAAATGCCAATAGCTGTGTTTTCCAAAGCCGCTCCATATTCGAGGTAAATACGGGTGATTCTGTCCATATCGCCAGTAGCCTCATAGACATTCCAAATATACTGGGCAACTACATTGACATATAATGGAACCCGATAAGGCAAAACACCTTTTTTCATAGCAATATCAAAATACTGAGTAGCAATGTCAACATCTTTGCAATAAGCAATAAAATAACTGTGACATTGCGCTAGTGTTTGAGGGCTCGCTTTGGTTCCTACTAGTTCGTTGAATACTTCACAGGCTCTGGCCACTTGATTTCTATGAAGTGAATAATAAATCATTCCTTTCCTCAAGTTGCCTGAATCGTTATCGTCGTTGCATTTGTTCATATATAAATTCTCCACAGCTTCATTACTGATTTGTAAATCTGTCATTATAATCAATAATGAACCAATAGCCTTTGCTGAATTGAAAGGATTACCATGCGGAAATACACCTTGTTGAGATCTTTGCCAAACACCAAAAGCATCCTTTGACAGGCCTAGTTCACAGTAAGCGGATAGAAGTCTCATTGCACCATACTTTGTTATCAAAGAAATGCCTTCAATCACATCATCCGAGATACATGATAGCATATCTACCATTTCTTGTGTAAAGGCTCTTTTCTGATCAACAGCATCATTATGTGATTTAACTGATCGATTTATATCCCATTTCCTTAATGATCTTGCAGATTCATTGATAGTTTGCAATAAGGCACTCACTTGACGAGCATATAGTTGGCCTTCGCCTCTTTGACTTCTATAAATTTCAAACAACCTGTTGCAACCTTTCCAAATCGTAGGAAATGAATCTGATGCATTCATATGTTGCGAATAAACTTCATCAAACAAAAGAGCTTTTCCATTCGTTTTCACCTGATTCAAACCAAGTCCCTGCGTTTGTTGTATTAATTCAGTTATTGTTTGAGGTTGAGAACCCCTATGTGAAAACTCACCAGTTTCTTCACGAAGATGCGATCTTCTGTCCCAGTGAACAGGTACAGTTGAAAAGCTTCTTGGAAAGCCAGTGATGACATTCACCATACCATTTGTACTGTAAACACCAGGCGGTATTTCGCCACCTGGGTGTGTCGGATGTTGCTGTTGCTGTGGTGGTGAAAGCACCCTTGGTTGAGTCTGTCTAATGTAAACAGTTGATGTCTTTAACGGTTGCTTCAACATAATGATTAGCTTCCTTAAAACAAGACTACTTCAACCTTAGAGTTTAAAACCTCTAATTTAATGAGCTGACTTCTTAACAAGTTCAACCATATACCTTTCGATAATGATACAAATTTGTAAGATATCTGATGGGTTTCAAGATACCCTTGAGATCAAGAACTATCTCAAAATGGAACGAATTAATTGCAAATTTCTGCTAACAAATTGTTATAATAATCCTAGTGAAATTCCAAAATAGTACTAATCCAGATTCATAAAAACAACTAGATCTTGTGGGTTGGGGGCCTTATTTAAACGAAACAAAAAACACTTGTTTACTGATGGCGAAATGATTTGTAGTGATTTTTATCACAGGCACTGCTTTACTAGAAAATTTCTTTTGATGTTGAATGGAAAAGTGGTGTACGGAAGAGGGATTTCCCGATTGTATATTTTAGTATAAACGAGCAAAATCTTTGCAGGTTTGACTTCTTTGAGCGTCAAAAATGAGGAAAAAAATGAGTTAATCAAGAGCTGAGGAAGATGGTGTGCATAAGGTATGCATGAGACAGGTCTACTTTTCGTCAAAGAAAGACACGGTGATACAAAAGATATTGGTGTGTTAGAATTTGAGAAAATTTATAAAACAGGAACGTTTTTAAAACGATTTCTTAATATTGCTTATTAGTTTTCTCAAAGAAATAATTTATTTTATTTGCTGTTTAAATGCTGCTGCTATTCACTATTCACTCTTTGTGCTGAACTGCCAAAATTGTACCCAATAATGTTCATCTCTTTCCGTACAATAAAAGGCTCACTCTTGTTTCATGTTTCATTAATGGTTATGATGAGAACATTTATCACTGCTTCATCAACGATTTCTATGAATAAATTTGCTCAAAATTCTTACCAAAAACTTACTGAGCTCATTTGATAAATGTCTCTTCTCCTTCTCAATCAACTTTCTAAATGTGTCTGCAGCGGACGTCTAATACTATCTCGATCCCTTCTCCCCTCTTTTGAATTTATCCGGTTTGATGTTGAGTCATGTGATATACTAACTTGACGTATCGTTTCATTTGCGCGCGAGAAAACCTACACCCTTGCCTCACATTTTACTATGGTGAGTGGACATAGGATCTCTTTTTATTCTCTACATGTTGTATTTTGTTGTGTAGTTGTGTGAAAATGATATATACAGTGATGGAAAAACGACACTTTCTTATGAATTCCATTTATGGTTGCGGCAGTTGTGCTAGTATTTAAACCTGAAGAACTAGTATTTGAAATGCTAGTTTGGTGTTTGGGCTTAGTAATAACTCCGAGTAACAATGTCATCAATAAAACTGTCTCATACTTTATGGTCACCAGCAGATACCGTAAAAGATGTATCAGAATCATTGGGGTTGAATAACTTGCCAGATGAAGTAGCAAAAGCTCTTGCTATGGATGTAGAGTATCGTATACACGAAATATTGGATCAGGCGATGAAATTCATGCGACATAGCAAACGAAGAACATTGGGTACTCAAGATATTAGTAAAGCATTGAAAGTATTGAATTGTGAACCACTTTATGGATACGAATCCAGCAATCTTACTCCTGTGAACTTCAAGGAAGCTTTAGTTGGACCAGGTCAAACTCTTTATTACATAGATGATCAAGAAGTTGATTTTGAAAAGCTCATTAATCAACCTCTACCAGCAGTTCCTAGAATACCATCTTTTACTTGTCACTGGTTGGCAATTGAAGGGGTTCAGCCAAACATACCTCAGAATCCTTCAAAGACTGAAATAAAGAGTACGCCATCTACAGTCAGGGGATCTATGGTTAATCATTCTCCTGTTTCAGCTATATCATACCTAAAGGATAAAGACGTTGAAGTTAAACCTCTGGTGAAGCATGTCCTTTCAAAAGAACTGCAGATCTATTTTGACAAAATTGTCTCAGCTTTAGTATCAATCGATGCGAATAATGATCATCTTAAGAATGCTGCTATCACAAGTTTAAGATCGGATTCTGGTTTACATCAGTTGATACCTTATTTCATACAGTTTGTTGCAGAGAAGATTACTCATAACTTGAAACAAATAGGTCTGTTATCAACCATGCTTGAAACCATTTATGCTTTAGTTGAGAATCCAACGATATTCATTGCTCCCTATATCCATTCACTTCTTCCCTCTGTTTTAACGTTATTGTTAGCCAAAAAAATTGGAGACTCTACATCTAATGACCATTATGCTGTAAGACAATTCGCTTCTGCTCTTTTAAAGCATATAGTGGAGAAATATGGAGATAATTACCAAACATTGAAACCAAAAATAACCCGTACTTTACTCAAGGCTTTCCTAGACCCGACGAAACCTGTTAGTACTTTGTATGGCTCAGTATTGGGTTTCCAGGCATTAGGTGGGGAAATTGTTCGTGTTGTTTTACTAGGGAACCTGAAGGTTTGGGTTGCCAATATAATGGATGAAAATAAGAATATATCGAAAGAAGAACAAGACCTGTTAATTAATACTCTAATTGATGCCTTGCGACTTTTGAAACCTGAGGCAAGAAGTGGAGATGATAATGAAGGAAAAGAACGTTTCAATCTAGTTGCAGAGCCTAATGAAGATGGTGAGCTTCTCATCAAGGATGAATATATTGAAAAGCTGAATGATCGCTTTGGTGATTATCTTACGGAGGAAATTCTCAATAAAGATGATACTGTTGAGATAGTCAATGGTATCTTCTTTGGTGATGCATAAAATGTGAACTTGTATAAAAAACAAATGATTATGTATTTTTCAACCATCAGTGGTAATGATAGGTAGTGAGTTATCATTACCGTATTGTATTTGTAGAGTTACTAGAAAAAAGGTGAAAGTCGCACTGAAGATGATGTGAACCGGTGTATCTTGCGGTTAGGGTTGTATTCTGATGGAGAATAGTATTGTTTACAGGTCAAAAATAACGAACCGGCAGTCTAATCAACAAGAGATCGATTAGGATGACAATAAACTCTGGAACGGCACTGGATTTATACTGTTACCACAGGCACTAGCTGGACTTATATAGTAAAGCAATTTATAGTTGATTCGAATGGGGAAAATTGATTGTTCTCTGCTCATCACAGATTATTTTGAAAGCTCTTGATAGATCTGACAAATAAAATAGAACGACGGAACCTATGTGGACTTGGATTAAGTTTGCTTGGTTTGTATTAGTGGGAATGAGTCTAAAGCTGGTATAAGATTAGACTTTCATTACAATTACAAATAGGCATATATATGTATTAATTTTAGATCGGAGTATTCAATACAATAACTTCTTACATCATCAAGCCACTTAATAATTAATAATCGAGTTCTCATTTTTTGGTCGTTTGAACTATAAACACGCGCGTTCAAGAGATTAGTTTCGCGATCGCGTCAACTCTCACACATGTAAGACAAGTGTATCGTACCGTGTTTGCACTCACGTTTCCGTGTCTTTTCAATTAATGCGTTTTGGGTTCTATTGACGTTTATATCCTAACTTGGATAAATAATTCACTTATAAGAGACCGTTATTTGATATATTATTTCCTCCACTACCAATGGAAATGGTTTCAGAAAACACGGAAACGCGAGAGCTTGGATTTCAAAGAGACTTTTCAGTAAAACGCGGTTCATAAGGTGAATGTATGGTTTGTTTATTACGTAATCATTGAATCATTCTTTCTATTGATGTTCAACTGTCTTATCGAGGATTTTTCATCTTCTGCAGTGATTTTAGGATGCGGAAACTTTTGCCTCTCTCACTCCCTAAAAAAATTGATCTTACCTAATGATGGAATGTTTGTGTGGTATTGATTAAAAAATTTTCTATAACTCTCGAAGTCAATGCCATGCCCTACGATAAAACTTTTGAAAAGGGAATCATATAACAATTTCAAGATCAAACGGCGGTCTGTGGCTTTCAGTTGAATCACTAAAATTGAGCGGAAATAGATGTAACAGTGAAAACCTTGAACATCCCTTTTTTCTTAATTCATTCAGTCAAAAAAAATTGATCCGTTTTAGGTTTGAGGGTTAAACCCAGTTCCAATTTTTGCTCCTACTTGGTTGATATTATTACCGAATGGTTATTTATCGCAACTTAAAATAGATTAATTCAGTAAACATCAAAAGGGTAATCAATAGTTAAACTTAACCAAATTTTTTTAAATATAGTAATAATGGTTTAACCTTAAACCATATTGATGGTAGCTAAATGCAAAATTTCAAACTTATGAAGGAAGCTTATGGCTGCGGGTTCACATACGTTGAATGGAAATGTGAATAAACTTTGAAATACTTCCTGAATGAAGTAAAGTAATCAAAATTGTCGTTTATACTATTGTCACATCTTAGCAGCTCGTCGGTAAAGTATCTGATTATTAACTAAATTATGTACTATTAAACGTCAATATTAATTAATAGCAAGATATGGTAGGAGGTGCTGTCAAGTTGATTGATTGCTAGTTCAAAAAAACACCTGAAAGTAAAAAATAAAACACTATCGATAGAATTTTTGATATTCTAAACAGATAATGATTTGGAGCTTAATAACGAAACATTCAATTCATAGTATTGGACTAAAATTTATTATTCTCTCGATTGCGTAGGTTGTGATGAATTTCTTATCAAAAACACCAATTTGTACGTATCAACTTAAACTAAATCTCTTGGCCTGGGGTAAATATATAACTGTGAAACAACAGTCTTAAATAATAGAACAAAATAGAACGTTGAAAATGATAATGAAAGTTGAGGATGTCTCACGTTTATCTTTATCATTTATCAATGATATTATGGACACTTTTCATGAAGAACTTTCATACAAAATAGATAACAACATTTTTTTCCGTCCTCTCAAAAATATATAATGAATATATAATAGTCTCAGTCATCCCTCTCTCAATCTCTACTAATTGTATTGTATATTTTGATCTGCCAGGGTCTGTGGTTCTTGGTTGTACGTCGTTTGACATTATTACAAGCATATACTGAGGCGATAAACTGTCTATTATTCTTTTACTTTTACCTCATAATAAACTGATTTGTTGCACACGCATCTCAGAACATATGGATTATATGTCTCAAAACATTTTGATTCTTCTTGTTTTCAGTTTTTTTCTACATAAATTCATCTCATATTGTTCGAGCGCATTAGATGATAATGATATTGAGCCAATGCGTCAATTGAGCAATGTTTATATAAGTTTTGAGAAAGGAGAAACCTTAATTTTTAATAATGATTGATAATTAGTTTGTATGAAGTTATTATTAATTGTTTAGGTTGACTCAAAATAGTGGTTCATTTTAGGTTACTCCAACGTTTATTTATAATATAAACTTTATTTGTAAGCTGAGTAAACTTTTAGATGGCTTTCTTTTGGAGGATCATCTTTTTTAAGCGTCTAAACGTACTTGAAACCGATGAGCAGTAACTTCACTTAAGCGAAGTAGGAGTTCCATGAATACAGAATATTATAAAATATAATACAGCCCATTCAAAAAACTGAAGCCGGGTCCTGTTGAAATGTTTCAATTTAGAAATGTTTAGGGAGCGAATGGCAATTTTTGGTGGAGAATAGTCGCAGAAATTTATAAGGTTGATCCCACTTTCATAGTTGACTGCCAGAGGTATATAATTCCATAAACTCAGTTCCAAATAACTTCTAAATTTACTGTTTGTTACTACATTACTTCATTCGATATTTTAGTTAGAAAAGCTATCAACAAATGAAGTATAACTAACAAAAATGCTTTTTCCACAATTCACTGATCCGCCCTCTTTTTGTTTATTTTCAGAAGCATATACAATTGAAAAAAGAAAGGCTAGCCTAAAGTGATGCCTTCCATTTATGATAGTGATAGTACCGGTAGCCCAATCAGTTTCTTGCTATTTATTATTCAAATAACTAGAGGAAACACTTTGAAATAATACTAATCAAAAGATTATATTTTAACGGAAAATCACATTAATTGAGGCAATATTTAGTTACCAGTTTTCAGGAGTAAATACAATTGAAACGAACAAACGATATGATTTATTAAGAGAATTGTAAGTAAAATGATTAGGTTAGCCGTCCATATAATTTACTCTATTCCCGGTATTCCCAGTTAACATAGTTACAATACTGGTTCGAAAGATAATTGCTGTGTTGGAACCACTATCCAAATAATTGCTATTTTGTAGACAGATGTAGCTATTGTTTGATCGTTTCAGGAACAGCCTCTAGCATATTCAAACCTCGGATAATGTAATAGTGTGTAATCATAAATCATCATTCAAATGAATATCAATATAAACTTCTAACTCTCAAACTTTAATTAAGGTGTTTTGAACATGGAGTTTACTAAACCTTAACTTTAGAAGATAATTGATGTACCTCTCTTGAAACAGCTGAAGGATTGCTCACTTGAATAGTTGGCCATATGATTACCCTTCTTCGGATGGATCGATATTTTGCGTTGCTGTGAGATGAATACATTTTACTTGACAATGAGCCACTACGACAATAAAATATCGTTTATTCTTATTTGATCGGGTTTAAATCAATCAAGATGTCCTACAGAAATACAATTTTCAGTCAAACTGAGGGAGAAAGGAAAGAAATATGGCTAGAACATTTAATCTATTTCAGCTTATTTTGTAATTTGTGATACACTATCTATCAATTCCTAAGATCGAGAAAGACTGTTATTAGGTTAGCTACAGATGATTAAATCTTCTTTTTTTCTTTTAGCGTTTACTAGGGAATGAATAATTTCGGCAGCAATAGTTGTAAGGCGTTGTAAACCGTTTGCTGAAATGGAACCTGTTGTCATCAGCCATAATTTGATGACTCAAAATTTATCACCAGTTAAGGCTTGGTAGTTTTGAAGAACATAGTCCTTCTTAAAGTTGAACATCAATTCACTCAGTGAAAGAGTTAAGATTGAGGTCTTAACTACTACGTTGATAAAAAGCTATATATATCAACATGATTAAAGTGTATATGGTAATTTTTCATCTGTTATTCATGTGATTAATATGCTTAAAACAGATTTTCGATTGCTCTTCTCCTCTCGGATAGGTGTCTTGCGTGAGTCCACAAGGCAATTTGCTGAGTCATATCGTATTCTCCTTATGTCTCAACAGTCAGAGGAGAAGATGTAACTAACCGAAAACGTTCAAGAACTTTACTGTATGGGGAAGTAATTTTGATTTTTAACTTTATGAATCATGAAGCATCAGCTGAATTATTGGACTAAAGTTGGAGAGAAAAAAATATTATTTAGCTTTTGAAAAATGTGAAACGGTTCTTTACCAATTTGAGTATGAACTATTTTTTAGCGATTTTGAGAACAAAGTTCAACTCTAAGCATGAAAAATTGTCCACGTCAAAAGAACTTTATTAGTGTTTATTACAGAAATTTATGCAAGGCATCAAAGCTAGCATTGACCGATAATAAAAAATAGCACGAAGGTTTAAAATTAAACTTCTTTTGGGTGATAGTTTTAAACAGTAAATTTTAAGTTTCCACACTTAGTTTTACCCATGATGATAGCAGGAAATTGTTAACAGGTCATATATATATATATATATACAAAATAATCCTTTTATCTACCAAACTACTTTATCAATAGCTACCTAACCAGGTTTCGATGAACAATCTCACTCATGTTGGATTGGAATTCAGTCACTGAAGAGTCCCCATAATTCATATTTGCATAGTAATGTATTGATTCACATCACACATCAACCAATCAAAAATTTGCATTCATTCGAGTTTCTCACCTTGAAGCACGAAACCTTTATTACCATCACTCAAAAATCACAAGAAATCACATATTCAATCTACTAGTGAGCATTTTTTGATACTAGTTTTCTCGCTTTATATCATCATATCTACCAGTAACATTATTTATTGTCCTTTAAGTGATTTCAATATCAGCTTCAACTTCAGGACTCACTTGGATAAGACATTAAAGTTATCCCAATCAAACTAAAAATTTAAGTTCGAGAACAACAAAATTCCAAACACGCGTCAAACTAAACTAAAAACACGTCAGAATTTACTCCAAGCTAATTCTCAAAATCGACAAAAATATTAAGCGAAAAGTATAATGCTTGACACGGTATTTTAATTAACATTCCATTCTGGTCAAATTTCAATACATACTAACTTGACTAAATCAAATTACTTCTTTTGGTTGTCAAATTCGTGTTTACTTCATGTTCTTTCTTTCGATCATCTATTCATCTTTTAGATAAATATCTGGGTTCATCTCTTCAATTCTTTGATAACAACCAATGCTAATACCGCATCATTGCTTCAAAACAACTAATCAACCATAACAGTGGACAATTGATCCTTTACTTGCTATCACTTACATTCACACAACAGTCTACTTGATCAAGATGTCCGATAAAGCTGCTCTTAGACTGTTTGTTCAGTCTCCCGTTACCAATGATATGATTCAGCACCTAGTTGGCGCTACATTAAAGGTTGTTCGACCAAAGAATGAATCTATTTGTTCAAATGCTTTCTCTCAACCATCAAGTACTTCTTGTTATCCTTCCCCTCCTGCATCACCAAGTCATGACTCTGAGAGTGTTGACAATTCATCAAAAGCTTATCCATCTCTCATGACTTTCATTGTTAACTTAGTTAACCATTCACATGTCTACACAGGAACATTAATGTCAACTTTAGTGTTGTTGTATAGATTCAAGAAATGTTTGCCTCCTAATACAAGAGGTCATCATGAAACTTGCCATAGAATATTCTTATCCTGCCTAATAATTGCTGCTAAGAATCTCAATGATTCATCTCCTAAGAACTGCCACTGGGCACAATATACTGACGGCCTTTTCTCAGTTGAAGATGTGAATCTTATGGAAAGACAGTTTTTGAATTGCATTGGCTGGAATGTTACTTTTTCTGAGGCCGAATTATATGCACACTTTAGACCTTTCTTAGAGCCCATCAAAGGTGACTTGAGAAGAAGTGCTGAATTCAAAAGGAGACTTTCTTCGAACTCATCAGGCACCCATCAAACTAGAAATCATTCTGAGAATAGCGGGGCTCATAAGCAACCTTTTGATAGACCATGCTTCAATACCAACCTCCGTTTCAATAAAGGCGGAAAGAGCTTACCACATTCACCTGTCTCTCCAAGAACAGGTCCAAGAGTTCACAACTACACACATCAAAGAAGACCTTCATACTCTTATGGTCCTATAGAGTATCCACAACCAAGAAGAAACCTATCGAATACATTATCAATTTCCTCCGTTTCATCAACTTCCTCTTACGCTTCAGTTTCTTCGGCAGCTACATCGCCGGAAGATTTCGATACCCCAGGCAGCATTCCTTTCCAGGCTCCTGTCTATATGAAGCCTGAAGTTTACAATCAAGCACTGTGCAGCCAGAAACCACTTATGCCTATAAGGGACATCAGTCTACTCAATTCTTACGAAATGGCAATCTAGACTAAACTATCACAATATAAAAGAATAAAGAAAGATGAAAAAGAATTTTTGGGATATTATCTTTCATGGATAATCGGTTTTGGGTTAGAATTATGTACAAATAGATTTTAGAGACGTAATATAATTTATGATTTCATGTATGAATGACTTGATAGCATTGTAGGTGTATAATTTTAGAAGTTACTTCAACAGAAGGAAAAGACCAGCAGATTTACTTCCTTGCTGCAAATAAGCCTTCTTTTTTCCCCTGTAGAAGAGCATATTATTTATACGCATTTGGTTATAGAATTTCAGTGTTTTTGTTTGCCCATTTGTTGGGAACTCACTAATATGATCTGACGAATTACTCTCAATTGAAACTGAAAAATTTAACCGACAATTGAAACAGCTTATATATTGCTTTTACAGCTATTCACAGTTTTACACATGCACTATTTATTGGCTTGACTTTCGAGTCAGCAACAGCTCATTCTTCCAACAGACTAATGACTCTAATAAAAGTTAGTAAACAAATTCATAGCCTGAACGAAAGTTGAGTCTAAGATAGTTTTTGGATCAGAAATTTGGGTATATTTGAATAACCTCATAGAAGGGAGAGTACTTCCCTATCGGACTGGTGCACAGCAAACTTTTCTCGTCATATTGAAACATATCTTAGACTGAAAGAGTTCCAATATTAACATACCACTTAATAAAAGAAGATAAAACTCCAATTTACTTCAGAAGGTACTCCTCTGCAGAATTGTTGCCTACGGTTATGCAAAGTGCATAAGTTCGATTATTCTCAATTTATATTTTCTCCTTAATAAGAAGAAGGAGAAAGAAAGAGAACCAGCAAATTTAGAGCCATTTATATAAAGATTGGGAAAAACTGTAATGAAAAACTTACAGGATGAACTTTACGCAGTATCAGTATATTTCAGAATAAATTTGTCTCAAGAGAGGCCAAAGTAAATAATATGTTTAGGTCATCAAAAATAGTAAACTCGACATATCGAGAGGCAAGTGATAAACAAGGAAGATATGATATAATAAATTGATAGAGGATAATGATAGTTTAGTTAGTTTAGTCTATGAAGATGAGAACAGTATTTGTTGGAGATGTCTCGCAGACAATGAACTCAGTTCAGATATGGCTACTAAGCTACGATGGTATGGATTATCCTGTGATCCATAACTGAGACCAAATTCTATGAAGGAACGAGCATGGCTCTTCGGATGTACTTCTTTCGATTAGTTACAATTTTTTAAGAGTATCATTAAAAATTTATATAAATTATATTGAAAAGGTTCTCCCAATTCAAATACTACTGGATACTAAATAAGTTCATTTGCATTCTTCGAATTATTATGTTCCCGAGCCATGCTTTTGTCACTTCAATAATTCATTGCAGCTTATGAACTGTAAGCTTATTTTTATGCCTTAAAATACACGTTTTGATTTCTTTATGCACTACCTCGTTTCCTTTCTTCTTCTACCTGTTAAAGGTAACGTTGAAACAAGCTGCCCAAAAGCCAGTCATCAACCAACTATTCCTTTATGTTTACAACTCCTGGAATCACAAGCCAGCAAAAATCTCTACCAATACCACACACCGACTCAAATTTTACTCAGCATCTACCTTATCGTGCTTCAAATTGAACTATTTCATGATCATGTTAGTTAAACATGTCCTTCGAATTCGTAACAACAATAATAACCTTCTTCCAGGCTTGCCTCCTAATAGCTTTTCATTACATACCCATTCTTCTAGTACGAGCTTTGTACAAGATACGATGTCCACATTCTTTACATCTCACAGCATCGCCTTTATTCAAAGTAAATAATGCACCACAGTCACCGCACATATACTTCACACCATATGACTTCATGCTTCCTGACATGAAGTCACCTTGGTTGGCATTGGGAGGGACAAATGCTTCTCTGTTCATCTTGATTCTTCTTTCTATATCAGCGATCAATCCTTTATTCAGACAATATGCCACCAACGTATCCTTTTCTTTTGACGAACTCTTCAACTGGTACTCATTGTATACCTTAACTTCATAAATCCATCTGTTATCATGCAAGATAAAGAAGCAAGTCTAGCTCGAAAATTTTTACTAGAATGAATATTAATCAATGTTTATTGGATGATGTAAGCACAAAACTGTGTAACGAGACGTAATGTAGATAATGTTAGACAAAAAGCCGACAGTAATATCTGGAATTAGTCCAGTGATCATGCACTGAACATTATACTATATTGAAAGTATTTCTAATAAAACCTACAACTGTCTTTTGAGTCTTTTCTGAGTTTGCTCTTGTCTAGCTATAAAAAGTCTTCATCCCAACTGAGCTCTCGGCAAGTTGCACACTTTACACTTGTAGCTTCATCATACGTCAAACTTCTCAGATGGTTTCCGCTATTCTAAACATCTAGCGAAACACCCTCGTGAAACTTTTCTCTATCTCTCTTCTTAATTTAAACCCGAAGCCAGAAAACCCTAATGATCCCCATTTGACGTTTGTATTAATGGAACCTATTGTTTCTGCTCTGCTGTTGGTATATTGCTTACACCATTACTCAACACCTGAATATTTGAAATATGGAAATGACGAATAGTATGATACGTCACTTTCCCAATTTGTTACAATGGAAATATAGAAATATTGATAGTAGCATGTCTGAATAAAAATGATGATCAGAAGCAAGTGTAGACATGTGGGACAAGGGAGATTGCTACGAGTGAAGAACTGTCAAATTATATATCAGACTCAAGCGGCCAGACTAGTAAGTACTATTTCTGAAAATAACAGGACAGACATCATAAATATTAAAGCAGGAAGTTATATTAAGCCTCGAGGCAAAGATCAATGCGAAGATGAGGTTAAAGAATCAAAGATAAGACTTCCAGCTGAGGGTGCAAGTGTAACTGATTACCTTAAGGAGGTTTTAGAGGAGGCTGCAAGTCTGTTTGGAGATGATGCAAACTTAACAAGATTAGCATATATGACCCTTACGCATAATCAACAGAAGAAGATGCACGGAACAAAATATTATATAGACGAGGCTTTCCAACGGAAACGGATAGATAGGGGACAGAACATGGAGTTATATGAACAGAACAATGAAGAACATATAAGGAAGCTTCTGGCAAGACTGTACCAATTAACACCAAAAGAGCCAAATCTTTTTGATAGTAGAAATGGTAATAGCGTAATGTTTAAAAGTAAGATAGCAGAAATCAAAAAGAATGCTTTTCTAACTTACAACACTCATCCTGGAATGTTCAGTTTTCCTCCTGAGATACCGGAGAGTTTCACTCAAGAATCGTTCGATACTCTGATCTACTATTTAACGCATCATAAATTTTTTGCCAGCGATAAAGGCAGAACTGAAAGCAAATTGATACGAGAACTGTTAGATATTTGCAATAGCAAGACAAAGCCTTTCCGTACCACCATGTCGTATAATTTTGCTATCCGTTACTACGTTCGCAAGAACAACTTTGCATTTGCAAGAAATTTAATCACATTCATGAAATTAGATGGTATTCCTCTCAATACTGATACCTACAACTCAATACTTTATATGATATATCACTCTGCTAAAAGGCCGCATCTTACCAATGTTTTTCAGTCAGCCGTTAGTGTTTTTGAAGACATGGCCCGAAAAAATATCTCAGCTGATTCTAACACATGGGCATACACTTTAAAAATGGTGGTATCTACATCAGCAAAACTATCCTTTATCAAAACAATGCAAAATCTACAAGTTCCCATTGAGGATGATCTATTAGGTGTTCTAGCCGAAACAATGATTGAAACGTTAGACTGTGAAAAATTGATTCAATGGGCGAAGGAAACTCCAGGAGTAGCGGAAGATCCAAAAACGATGCAGGTTGTTTTCGAGAAACTAATAAATGACAATGAAGGACAAAAAATATGGGAACTATTAAACTATTGCATTAAGAATAGCAGTCCAGATAAAGTAAAGCCCTTCATGTCGAGACTACTAGCATTATGTACGCGAGCCAGAAGACCTGATTTTGCATTCTCTATATTCTGGGGTGTTAAAACTAAATATAACGTCCAGAGGGAAAACTTACTGAACTATTCTAACCTTCTTTCAAGCGTCTGTTCAAGGGGAAAATTTCCCAACTGGAGATTTACTGTGGAAACAATTGTCAAGCATACCAAGATGATCTTTCCTGGTTGTTTATTCAAATCGAGTTATTCGAAACTTGTGAAGAAAATTAGAGTGGGGGATGTGAGAGAAAGGGAATTGCATGACCACCTAAACCCCCTGGAGTTTACTTCAACTTCAGAGCACGAAAAACTATGGCAGAGCCTTTCACTATACATGAATTGGTATCTTGAACCAACGTTTAGTGTTGAAACATTCAGCCCAGAGAAGAAAACACTTATGAGTGCTATTGGAATGACTCCCGGTGATGGGCAAAAGCGTGAGAAATTTGCCAATATCAATCTTTCTAATCAGACTTTTGGCAGAGACATGGAACCGGAGGAAAAGGAGAGAATCAAGAAAATCATCGGCGTGTCTGATATTTTGGTAATGAAGGAAAAACGACGTGACTATGAATTAATGAAGAAGAGGCAACTAAAAGGAAGTAACAGGAATCTTGAAAAAGACATTATTATTTTAAGAGAAGCTGAACACCTGAAACGTCTGAAGAAGCTCAAAGAAGATAAATAGACAGTTCCTTTAGATTTGAACAATCTACAAATTCAGCCAACAATGAACCTTTCTGATCATTCGAGATTTACTTGTCATATATGCTGAAACAACCACAGCCATTCTCACCCTTCCAACAAGAAGCAAGTCTCTTCATGTATATACTCGAACCTCAAAACTCTACTTTCATACATCTAGATATATAGACAAACTACTTTCGCCATCAGCAACATATATCAATGAGTATAATGACACATTCTAAGAATTCTATCAACATTACTGTCATCTGTATTCTCAATTGTAATTGTAGCATAAATCAACTGCCTACCTGCCCACTTCTTGATAGATACCCTCGTTGGTTACATAATCATTTACTTTTTCCAATCACACGAACTACCCCCTCCCTTACCCCAAAGAGAAAATCATAGTGGGCTTATCGCCCATACATTAAACTCAGACATCATTTATCATCATCGATTATAGTGTTTCATACATCATAAGCCATTTACTAATAATTGTGAGATAAATGTATGTATACATACGTATGTGTTTTCGTTAATGATACTAATATTCGAGAAATTGAAGAATTGGGCTTTTGGTTTTAGGAAGTACTGAAGGTTGTCTCTCAGATAGTTTTTACCCAGAAACGATGTATCAAACCCAGCTACAGTTTGTATTGTTGATTGTGAGTTGAAGGAGAGAATATTGATTTATATACTCTGAAGATACAATTTCGTTATTACAGCTATTTCTCAGGTTGTTAGGATACAGCTGTGAAAGCTAATTGAAAATTCTCATTTGCTGGTATAGCTTTTTAAGAAGGATGGTTGGCAAGTTCATCATTCTAGGTGTAATCTGGACTCTATGGACTTTCAATGTCCTGGGGGCAGAATTAACACCAGTTCATGCTCCGAACACCTGTGCTATGTATGGAAATGTAAGTTGAACAAGGTGAATAGCAGGCCGATTGTTGATAAGTAGAAATGAATATTTTGTGCTTCAAAATGAACCAATCATACTAACATAAAGTCATTCAGTGCGGGAAAAAGTCATTCTTTGGAGCAGATTTGCCATGTGTTTCAAATACTGATGCTGTTGAGCCCAGTAAAGAAGAAAGGGACTTGTTGGTTTCAATATGTGGAGAAGAGTGGCAACAAGGACTAGTTTGCTGCAATGAAGACCAGGTAAGTTCCTGCTTTTGATTCTTGTTGTGATGACTAGTTAGACCTTAGCTAGTAGGCGGGTGATATTGTATTGTAGTAAGAGTACTGTGATCTTTTGATAACTAACATTCACATTTTATGATAATTACAGATCAACAACTTACGAACAAATCTCAAAAAGGCTGATAATTTGATATCCTCATGTCCTGCTTGTCAACGGAACTTTTACGATCTGTTCTGTCATTTCACTTGTTCTCCTGATCAATCACAATTCGTTGACATAATGTCGACCTCCACCTCAACAAGTGGTAAAAAAATAGTTTCCGAACTAAACTATTATCTAGATGATCAATTTGGAGAAGGATTTTTCAATTCGTGTAAGGAAATTAAATTCTCAGCAACAAATGGTTATGCAATGGATTTAATTGGTGGTGGTGCTAAAAATTATACTTCTTTTCTAAAATTTTTGGGTGATGAGAAACCTATGCTTGGAGGATCACCGTTTCAAATGAATTTTCCTTGGGGATCAGATATTCCTGAAGAAGTTCAACGATTGAATTTAGAAGCAAAACAATGTTATAGTGAGGATCCGAAGTACCGATGTGCGTGTCCTGATTGTGAACGATCCTGTCCTGTTCTTCCGCCTGTTAGCATTCAGGGTTCCTGTCATGTTGGTATTATGCCATGTTTTTCTTTCATAGTTATAATGATTTATACAGCACTACTTACATTATATGTCCTTGGATATGGAACATTTTCATTCTGGAAACATCATACAAAACAACAATTGGAAAGATCGAGGATGTTTCATGATAACTCTTCATCAGATGAAGAATTTGAAAATGATGAGTTTATTGGTGCTAAACTGCTTCCAAGAACTTATACATTAAACCGAACGATTGAACAGTTATTTGCCAGTTTAGCATTTTATTGCGCTGATAAACCATTCATTGTTCTATCGTTTACTGCTATCATCACATTTTTACTGTCATTGGGAATGTTTGCTTTACAATTGGAAAAAGACCCTGTTCATCTCTGGGTAAGCCCCAATGCACCTGCATATAAGGAAAAACAGTTTTTCGATGATAACTTTGGTCCATTCTATAGAACTGAACAGGCCTATATATCTAATCCTACCGGCGCTGTTTTATCTTATGAGGTTGCAACATGGTGGTTTGATGTTGAAACGAGAATAAACAGTTTAACAGCCACATCTAATACTGATGAAGCTATCACTTTAGATGATATTTGCTTCAAACCAACAGGAACCAGCTGTGTTGTTGAATCCTTCACTCAGTATTTTTCTGGGGATGTAAAGCAATTTCCCCGTTCCAATTGGCGAACCAAGCTGAGTTCTTGTGCCGAATCGCCTGTACAGTGTTTACCACCTTTCCAATTACCTTTGAAGAAAGAATTGCTGTTTGGTGGTTACGAAAATGAGGATATTTTAACATCACAGGCGTTTGTTGTTACCTGGGTTGTTTCAAATAACGCTTCAACATCCGACCAAGTGCGAAAATCGATGATCTGGGAAGAGAAATTAGAAGAGTTATTATTGAATATCAAACAAGAGGCAGAAAGCAAAGGATTGAATTTCAGTTTCTCAACAGAAATTTCGTTAGAAAAGGAATTGAACAAATCAAGCAATAGCGATGCTAGAATCATAATCTTATCATACTTGTTTATGTTTGCTTATGCATCACTTGCTTTAGGAGGAGGAATCAGAAATTTTAGCTGGCAATCATTAGTTCATACAAAGTTCTCGTTGGGTTTGAGTGGTATCATTATTGTTCTTCTTTCAGTGACATCATCAGTTGGATTTTTTGCTCTGATTGGCGTTAAAGCCACTTTAATAATCGCTGAAGTTATTCCTTTCTTAGTTCTTGCTGTTGGAGTGGATAACATTTTCCTAATAACTCATGAACTACAAGATGTTAATTTCTACTTACCTAATGATACAGTTCCTCAAAAAGTGTCTAAAGCAGTGAGCAGGATTGGACCTAGTATTGTATTATCAACAACATGCGAAACAGTAGCTTTTGCTTTAGGAGCTGTTGTTTCAATGCCTGCAGTTAGAAATTTTGCATTGTATTCTGCTGGTGCTGTTTTTCTTAATTCCATACTACAATTAACCGCATTTATTAGCGTATTAGCATTAGATCAACACAGAACGGAAGATGGCAGATTAGATTTATTCCCTTTCATAAAGGTTGCTGACATTTCAACGGCGAGAATCTCATCTCTGTCTTGGGCAAGGTATCAACCAAGGGACCCTTCAATACCTGATCAACTTATTTCTACTAGCAATGAAACATGGATTTCACGTCTAATGAGAAGAAGCTATATACCAAAGCTGTTCTCTGATAATGTTCGACCTATTGTTATTCTGACATTTGCTATAATGTTTGGAATTTCTCTCAGTTTTTTCCCACATTTGAAGTTAGGCTTAGATCAAAGAATTGCTATCCCATCTGATTCGTATTTAATTGCTTATTTTGATGATTTATATGCTTATCTCGGTGTTGGTCCACCTGTTTATTTTGTTGTTAAAGATTTGAATGTAACAACATTGCAAGGGCAACAGGCACTATGTGGAAGGTTTTCTACTTGTGATGAATTTTCATTGGTAAATATGTTAGAACAAGAAAGGAAGCGACCAGAGGTTTCTACATTAATTGAAACACCAACCAGTTGGATTGACGATTTCCTTCAATTTTTAAATCCTGAATTGGATCGTTGCTGTATGTTCAAGAAGGGGACGAACCAAACTGAAGTTTGTGGCGCTTATACTCCTGATAGGTTATGTGAAGCATGCTTTGCTGACCATTCTCCTCCTTGGAGTGTTACAATGGAAGGATTTCCTCAAGGTGAGGAATTTTTGAAGTTTTATGATATTTGGATTGAAGCACCAAGTGATCCTTGTCCTTTAGGTGGGAAAGCTCCTTATTCTAATGTTATTATGCCTGATTATGACGGAGTTACTATCAAAGCATCTAACTTTCGATCAGCACATGTACCACTGAGATCTCAAGATGACTTCATCAAAGCATATTCTTCAGCTTTACGTGTTGTTGATTCAATCAAGAAAACCACAAGTTTAGACATATTTGCCTATTCACCTTTCTATATTTTCTTTGTCCAATACGTAAGTATTGTTGCCTTATCATTTGGTCTTATATCCGCTGTTTCCGGCGTAGCATTTCTCGTCTCATCCATTCTACTAGGGTCAATTAGAATGGGATTGATTCTAATATTAGTAACATGGATGGTTTTATGTAATATCGTTGGAGCGATGTCACTATTTGGAATTTCATTGAATGCTGTCAGTTTGGTCAATCTAGTTATATGCACAGGTATTGCTATTGAGTTTTCTATTCATATTATCAGAGCGTATACTTTTACTGATATTTCCGAATCATCTGATGCTAATGGTCTTTTTGCAGTTAATATACAAGAGCTTAGACGTGCGAATAGAAGTTCTAGATCCATTCAAGCCCTAAAAGGTGTCGGTGGGTCAGTATTTGGTGGAATTGCCCTTACTAAGTTAATTGGTGTTTTTGTTTTAGCATTCACCAAATCCAAAATATTTGAGGTCTACTATTTCAGAATGTGGCTTTGTCTTGTCTTGATCTCTATACTTCACAGCTTAGTATTTTTGCCTGTTTTATTAACATATATTGGTACTGATGGTTATATCAAAGATTCAATGAATTTTGGTTTACCTAAGGCTATAATATCACGAATGAGAGATAATCAGCAATATCATGATATCCCTATTGATCAAGATGATAGAACAGATAGCGGGACTTCGGGAGATACTTCTCTTACTGATGATTAGAATTTTGGGCAAAATGGAAACAATTCACGTTGAGGATTATGATGATTTTTGGTGTGTGTTAATGTCAAGATATCCAATGAAGTTATACTTTTCTTATAGTAAGAATCATAATAGGCTTTGGATATCAATATTCCATCCAGGCCTGTTCTTATCTGCCTGTCATTGATATATACACCTCTTGTAATATAGAACTTTTGATAATTTTAATGCACAAGCTGTTCAACCACCATATTTGTTTCATAGTAATGTTTAATTTTCAATCGAAAACTGCAGTAATTACAGTTAATGAACTTTTACTACTAGATCAATCATACTATGTCTTGCAACAAATATAGTAAGATTTGAACTCTTACATTGATCTGTTCCGTTCGGTTCTAGTTTCCCCTAGTTTAACGAGACATAAAACTGGGGAGGGTATTGAGACATAGCTTCTATTGTCAGATTATATCTTCGTTGCTCTATGTAATTCAATTAAAAGCCAGAATAATAACTAGAAAGATATTGTAAAAGATATCAAACTTATCTTTAGCATCAAAATACTAGTGTCTCATCACTTGACTAGTTATTAACCTAACTTGCATTTCATTTGATAAGAGGGAATGCCATACATTGGTGACGGCCTATCATCACGTCTCATTTCGCTTTACTTCTGAGATAATGAGTATGGATGGATAAGATCTGTTTAATGTATCGTTTTTATCAATCCTTAAGCTGAATAATTTCGTTGATTAGGAAGGTCATTTTATTCAATTATATTTCGTGAATAGTTTCTCCAGTTACATTGTACTCGTATGTCTCATCAAAAGCTATTGTTCTTCCACCGATCCTTATTGTTGAAGTTCTTTCTTCATTCTTACACAATTACTTGAATTAGATTACAATTGAGAGAATGATGAGGAACCAAGCGTGATGGTGGCTGATATCATTTTGAAGAAAACGACAATATCTAGTCCATACGAAGGATTGAAAGTTAATCATGATAGCGAGTTTGCCGTTCTCACTGATTCCTCTGTGGTTGTCATTGTAAGTGTGATAATACAATGTATTGATATACTGTGTACTACTTACTGCATCTGTTCCATAGGAGTAGATGAGAATAAACAGCGGTTTGTTTTTCTACATATTCTTGATGCTGATGATGGTTCAACTAACACAACCAATTGCAATATTATAGAAACCTACAGGATTGAACAGTAAAGAATTCAATCATTTGAAAAGCTCAACTTATTTTCAGTCAAACGAAGCTGTACTTTTAAGTGATTTACCTACAGTGTGCAAACTGATTGCTTGTATGTTAAATCGATTTGAAGAATAGTCATTATCCTACGAAATGAACACTTGGTGTTATAAAACAGTTTTAAAGAAACACAGTAATCTGTTAATTTAGTCAAGTACCACCATTAACCTTCTGCGAATTTTATTATAGTGAAGCAGGAGATTGAATTCCGATGGGCAGTTTATGGTACTGATGTGAAACCACTCGCTGTTGAATGGTCTCCTAGTTTTCTTACTTCTAGGAAAGGGTATGATTATGATTGGCATACTGTTATATGAGTTATTTTATCTATAAGAAGTCTGGGGATTCACTCTCTAACAGAATATAGATGTTTACTTACTTTGCTCACAACGAGGTTTGAGTTGTATATCTTTGAGTATAATGAGTTAGGAGCTAATAAGAAATGGTCTTTGGTGAGTAAATTTACTTACAATTGAAATGCGAGAAGTGTTATTAAACTTGAATCACGATAACTAACAGTACTTATTTGTTTTCATAGTTAGCGCATTGTACTAGTGATCTATTGAAAAGAATCAATATTACATGTCCAACGGAACTGGAAGATCAAGTTCTTCAATCTATTTCTGTTAATAGTATGTACCGTTTTATTATTACATTCTCAGTATCAAATTTTCATCTGTCTAACAATTTTTCTCAGGTATTATATGGTCCCCAAAGATTCAAACAGATCATTCAGAGATTGCTTTCTTAGCTGCAGGAACAGGTTCAGGAAGTGTATTGGTATATAGGAATGATAACACATTTTTATTGGAGGAAGAGAAACAAGTTTCTAATCAGCCTATTGTTCATCTTGCTTGGTCTCCTTGGCAGGAGATTAGACACATTCAAAAGTCACACATAGCCTACTGTTTGAAAGACAATTCAGTTCAAGTTTTAGAAGTATCATTCAAACCAGATACTAAGGAACTAATAATTGGAGCACCAAGGCAGCTCTCGGAACCTTCACCTGCTCCAATAGCATCTCTGAGGCTGATGAGAAGTACACTACATGACTCATTAAAGATAATTCTGTCAGCGGTATCATCAAAACTGCTTCAAGTATGGCATTTTGACTATATGAACGAGCATACTTCTGAGTATGATAGCCTTAGCCTGAGCACGTATCAATTCCCAAGCTCAGTAAGGCTCACTGATGCCTATGATGCTAATGGAAAAGTCATATTGAATATATACTGTGCATTTGATGATGGAGAGTGTGAAACTATTGAATACAACATTGAATCGAGAACATTTCGTTCTGTTGCCTCTACATTGAAAGATAAACTTATTCAAAAATTAGAAAAGGTCAAAGAGAACACAAATATAAATGATAATGACGACAGTAAAAAGCAGTGCCAGCCTTTGCCGAAGGTTAAAGGGTTTGAAGTTCTTGGTATAGGGAATTTGAAGTTTGGAGCTATACTGTATAGAATTTTACCAACACCCTATTTTGTTCAAATGATTCCCAGTTTGATAAACCATCGGATTTCTTTTGTCTCTTTAGACAATGAGATAAACACCGATATTTTGTCTCAAAGACTGCCTCTTTATTTGAATAACAATAACTTGACTTCTAATGCAACTCATATTAATTATATCATGCTTAGCATCTGGTTGTCTTTGTTGAATAAAACTGTTAAAAATATAGTTAAGAAACATCTTCAGACTTTTCTCACTGAAATCTTTAATTCTGGAATTTCCACCATCGGTTCGTCGTCAGACGACACATTGGTGAGAGTTCTTTTCAACAATTTTGCTGACAATCAAAAGTTAGCTCTGTATCATTTGGCTACCACGTATTTGTCTCAGCTTCAACTAATTCAGAAAGCAGATTTTACATCTGTCGAAAGACAGCATCTTCTTATTATCAGTGAATGGATACTAAAGTCG
Source organism: Sporopachydermia quercuum (assembly GCA_001599295.1). Lineage (NCBI taxonomy): Eukaryota > Fungi > Ascomycota > Sporopachydermiomycetes > Sporopachydermiales > Sporopachydermiaceae > Sporopachydermia > Sporopachydermia quercuum. Next base: position 1,409,209 of record BCGN01000001.1, on the reverse strand, counting down.
ACGCCAGAAACAAATATTGACAGGTTTATAGTTGAATCGTTTAAACGATTGAGGAATAGCGAGTCACATGATTTATCAGAAGAATCATTTGAACTGACGTCTGAGAAACCTTTTAGATTAACGGAAACGTTCAAGTTCCCAGCTTTTATTGACGGTGAAATGGACTTAGATAGTATAGAGTCGGCTGAAGGACATTTATGGGCACGATGTAGTATTTCATTACTGCCATTACTTAACCCAGATGAACGTATATGTGAAGGTTGTGAGAAAGTTATTGCTAGGCCATCTGTATTCAATGAACCTTTAGGTCCAATTGGAAGTGTATTACTGAATTCGCTTGATGTATGTATTTATTGTGGTGGAAGGTTTGTTCTTGGTAGTGGAATATGACAAATAACTATGAACGAGGACATCAAAATGTATTATAATGTTTAAGTCGGGGAGAATTAGGGATTGACAATTTAAAAATATGTACTATTATTAATGGGTATTTATGAAAGATTTACTACTGGCAAAAGCAAAGGACAAAGAAAAAGAAAAAGAAAAAGAAAAAGAAAAAGAAAAAGAAAAAAAAGGACTTTATTATAGGTATCACTGATGGAAAATACACTATAAAGTAATGTATCTTTCATTTTATGTTCCATATGAGGTACTATTCATTTAATTTAAATATATTTTAAGTTACGAGATCACTCTGGGGTAAAATGCTCTGAGGGTGGAAATTCTGTGTTACCGATAGATCTGAATTAACTGACATAGACGTTGATGAGCCACGTCTTTCCAACTGTCCTTTTCTTGATCTTAAGAACTTAACTCTTTTCTTCTTCCGTTTGACAAGTCTCTTGAATGACGGTGCTGTGCTTTTACTTTCCATAGCTCTTCTGGTCTTCAAATTCATACGTTTATTCATCAAAGGCATCAAGTTATTACAGATCCACTCATTGCATCTCGATACTTCTTTTACACGAGTGTTAATCACGTTGATAGTTGAAGTTTTATGCCCCTGGTTTGGAGGATGATTGGCAATAGGCGAAAGAAAATTACTTTGCTTTGGAAACAACAAGTTGTATTCTCTTTTCCATTGAGTTAATAATGACACTAAGACAGAAAGCATTAGAATATCCGTTCTGACAAGTTGAGCGTCATACCAGATCTCAAACTCGTTACCATTTTCCGCTTCCATGTTAATTATTGCGGCCCTTTGATGCTTTTCTGCTTCTCTGCCGTAATTTGTGATTAATTCTAAACTATGGGATCCTTTATACCATCGATACTGTACGTCTTTGAATCTAGGGCCATCAAGGGCAAAAAACTCTTGATACTTCTCTCCTGGGGTGAACTTCCAATCTCTTTCTCTCGCTGAATTGACTACAACCTCCAAATAGTACTGTTTTCCTTGATTAGTTTCTCTTGTTGAGAACCAGTTGGATCCAATCCCTGATACTTGAGAGAATTTACCAACATGTACTATACCTATAACTTCATCAGAAGTGACCTCTTTGACGTATCGGAAATTGAATTTTTTCTCAATAGAATACAGAACTTCATTCACATCATTGTAAACACATAGAGTGTCTCTCCTTGAGAATCTATCTCTTGATAAATACAACGTTCTGTAATTTGGGGTTAACTCATTGAGTTCATAAATATTCTGAGGGTTCTTTGTCTGTCGTCTTCTATGATTCTTGTAAGCTTTCCTTGACCCAACAGCTATTGATACACCTGACACAGCTGTCACAACTCCAACTGCAATAATAGCTAAGCCTGAATTCATTTATAGGAACAATAGAAAGCAAAATGTCGATCTTTGATGGATCATCTCATGCATTATTCTGGCGATCTTCTTAGCAACAGACCTTAGCATTATATATATCATCCAAGAGCTCTACACTGTTTGATTTTCCTTAATTATTTGTGCAAAACGCTATAGTATATTTAACAGCAGTTCAGTTGCCTTTCTATGAGATTTTAATAACCTTGATTTTGAGCCAGGTGTAGACAATTCGTAAATAACAAAGTACTTCTTCCATTCGGAAGTAACAGAGGGATAAATAAGTCAAGAGCCACCAGCAGTTAGACAAAGCAGGGATGACTTGTGAACAAATAAAAAACAATCAAGTTGGTCGTGTTACTTGTACAAAGATGAATAATAATAAATAAGGATTCAATATAAAGTCTGTACAAATCCACAAAGTATATGAAGATATGCTAGGTAGATCATTACACAAAAAGACTATGCATCATGTCATATAAAATCATTGCGTTTCATATAATTCTAATTTATAATCTATGTTGATTGTTCAGGGTGTAAGTGGCATTATTGTTGATTTATTCATTCCTACTATCATCAATGTACTTGTAGGCCAATAACGCGATGCTTTTCAACATTTGTTTGTTTCACGCGTATTGAGTTAATGCAAGATAGGAGTTCTCTGATTATTATTGATTGTAATTGGATTTATAATTGTATGTAGTTGAACCTTTTTGCTGGTTAAAATAATGCGGGTCATGCAGCCAATACTCATAATGCATTAGGTATCTGTGGAGAGAATTTGGCATCATAGTATGAAAATGAAGATCGAGGAGTGGGAGTAGATCCAGAGACGTTCAAAGGAGTTCCGGATCTGCTTTCATTAGGGGTTCTATAGCTATCACCTAAACTATTCAAGCTTGAGGAGCTTGAGTTGGAGATTTCAGATTGGTATAGTATGAATGATCCCGGGATAGGAGCGTACCCTACGTCATTCACAACCCAGTCATTATCTTCAATCATACGTTTACCTTTGGTCCAGGCCTTCTGTGATTCTATCCAGTGAGTTGGAATGATCATTGAAGAAGGCAAACGAGGATCTTTACTTCTTATTTTTACCTGTGGTACTGGGTCTGTTATTTTTGATACAAGATAAGCAGCAGATGCTTCAGCAAATCCATAAAATAGCAAACTCAAGTAAGGGGTTTGGATCAAGAAATAATAAAGAACACCAAAACCAAAGAGAATTCCTTCTCTGGATTTCCACCATTGTTCTCTATCAAGCTTAGAGAAAGGCAATCGGCTGAAGTAAGGTATCAGTAGTTCTTGCACCAAACTTCTAGCACCATAAAAAGCAGATAAAAACTTGATAAGGTACACCCTATTCACAGCGATACCTACAGAAAAAATAGCTATCGCCGTAGGGGCCCCTACGTATTTGTTGAAAGTGTTGAAAGATACAGTAAATGCTATTAAACTACCAAGAATAGGTGTCTTTGAAGTTAATAATATGAGTAGTGAAACAGCAACTCTTGAGAAGTAGTTGGATAGAAACAATAGAAAAGCATCAACTTCAAACCTTACAGTGGCTTGTTTCTCATAATGCTTCAAAAAGGTATCAAGGCGCAGGAATGATATCCATTTTGACCCATGCTTCAATGAACGTTTATATGCATTGGAGTAAGCACCATAATCCATCAAATTAGTATAGTAGCAAGCCTCACTATGCGGATGCTTGCTTTTATACACATCATCAGCAAATGCTAAACTTTTCAAAAACATTTCGTCTAACTCGGGCCGAATAAATCTAACGGATCGAACTAGAAATGGTACAGTATTGAATATATTGTCTTGGAGAAACTCTATCCAGTTTATGGATAGATTAAGTGTATCTATTATGATTTCTTCTCTTGTCTCATCATTAGTCGTGAATGATGTTACAAGTTTTAATACTTCTAAAAGCAACTTTACTGAGGCAAATGGAATCCAAACAATAAATTTAATAATTAAGGCGATCATAATTGCCACAATTGCTTGTTTATAGTACTTATGAGTAAACAGGTCAGGATTTTGCAAGGACCTGTAAGCTCCTAAGAGCCCCAACTGAATCCCTCTAGCAATAGCCAGAAGTGAGAACTCTGGCGGCGGTCTAGATAAGAAAATAGGTGAAGCCATTTTGAAGTACGCTATACTAGATTGGTATTGGCACGAATGTACAAGATGACAGGTAACTATTATTGCACTATTCTTCTGATACGAATTATCATTTATAGCATGTTCAGATTTCTTTCTCGTCTTAATGCGCAATTGCTATATGAAGAACTATCTGTTGTAGCACACATCCAAGTCAAATAATTGTTTCAAACAAAGCAATTATTTGTTGATCAACAACGTCCACCCTTTTGTATCTTCCTTTCTTCTCTCCACTCTTCAAGAGGCAAAGAAAAAGCAATGGTTAGTGATTAATTGAATAGCCTCGAAAGTATTGGGAATCGCATTACCCAAATAGAAAATAGATCATCTCGGATAACGTTTTCTATCACACCCTTTTGCTGAAGTTTATTTCATCGAAAATATCCTGATCAGGAAATCAGTCTGCTGGAAAACAATTTTTTCCTCGTTTATTTAGTGTCAATATGAGCACAGCTGGCAAACGTAGAGGCACTATTTAATACTATCAAATACACCACTCGTTAACTATTCTATCTTAGTAGTTCATTAATTTCTGAGTTGGCCACTGGTAAATTGGCTTTAACTCCTAGCTCGGGCCCGAATTGGCACATGGGATGCGCTGTTTGATAAAATAATGATTACGTTATTCACAATAGAGAAACTTTATAAGTATTTTCACATGCAAGTGAGTTGAATAATAGGGAAACTTCTACACTACACACAGGATGGAATGACGGAATGTGAATGTGAATGTACAAGTGTACTGAGGTTTGAGTGGAAGGAATTCGTTGTTCTAAAATGGATTACGATTATAAGAAGAGATCATCGGGTGAGAAGTTAAGAAGGAGCATGATATTAGAAAGAGAAGCCAGTAAGAATCAGCATAAGTTGAATGAGTTTAGTACGTAAAGTTCAGAGAGGGTACCTGAAGATGTGGATCTGTAGGTGAATAGTAGGAATTAGCATATAGTTCACTTGTTCTTTCTAGTCAAGAATTTCAGCTCCAAACTGGCACATATTGGGAATTTAATAAAATTTCTTAATTCCAGAATTTGTAGTATATTTCAATTGGATGTCGAGTTTGGAAAAGATCAGCTTTTCGTTACTATCAATCAGAAATTTCATATAAATATCTATCGTTCCAAAGTGAACTGAAATCATTAAATTTTAAAAGCATATGTAATGGCAATGTCCGGAGGCTCTGCAGTTTTGAGTTGGAAATACCAACAGGAAATCATTTCTATTCCGATGATATTCGTAACATGCTATTGCAAAGATACTTAAATACTACTATTTTGTAATCGACTAAACCAGCTGCTATTATTTTTATTATTTACTCTCACTCATTGTTTCTAATTCTAAATTTCCTTGAAATCTCCCTTTCCTTACAGAGGTTTTTTCAACATAACAAGTAAGCGTGTATTGAGTCATGACAATGATAGTGATAATCTTAGGACATTCCTAGTTGTTAAAAACATGACAGTATACCTGAGTGGTACTACTTACTATACGCTCTACAAATTCTAAATGGATCGGAGAATGGAGCACAAAAAAAAAGAATTAGAAACAAAAATACTAATCCCAAAAATTTAGGAACCGGTCAACTAATTACTGCAGTAAAACAATGTGAAAATACGAGTTTACGAGTTTAATTCTTTCACTTTCATTATGCAGAGTAGTCAAAGTAAGACATAGAACCTTTTGTTTATGCTTTCATTATCTTTGTCTTGCTATATGTCTTGATTGTCTCAATAATATTTTCAAACTTCGTGCCCGCCATTCTGAAAAATTGATCAGTGTTGTTCATTCTATGTAAGAAGAATAATAGAACATTAATAAGTATTTGATGATATCAAGACCGAATTTATTAATTTCTGAACTGGAAGATTAAGTGTCATTGGTGTTTGTTGATAGAAAGTGGTTTTGAACTAAGAGCAACTTTCTTCTAGTGTCAGCAATTGTCCTTTTGGTTGTGATTTGCATAATAACTGGTTAGGTTCCTTACTGAATGCTAAAGGCAAAGGAGATACATCTGTCAACAGAAAAACTTTAGAACGCTCTTTCAATTTTGAGAATCAAGAAAAATGTCTGCAAAGAGAAAGACCAAGAACTCAGGAAAGACCGAACCTTTAAATGAGGTGAAAATTAAGGATCTGAAGAAAGTAGAATTGAAGAAAGGTGATGATACGAAATTAAAGACTAATGAACCACCTGTTGTGATCAATGAGAAAGAACGCAAGAAGCAAAATTTCATTGTCAGAACATTATGGACTCTTGTTATGATTGGCGGATTTTTACTTATACTGGCAGCTGGTCATCTTTGGACAATCGGATTAGTTTTAGTGCTACAAATCATGACCTTCAAGGAAGTCATCAATTTGGCAGTTATGCCTTCTCAATACTATAATCTTCCATATTCCTCAATTCTGAATTGGTATTTCTTGGCCACAACAGTGTTTTATCTTGATGGTGAGAGCTTCATTTACTATTTCAAACATATTATTTTGATCGACAATTATTTGATCCCATTTGCTACCCATCATAGATTCATTTCCTATTGTCTCTATGTTTTTGGTTTCATCTTTTTTGTCTTCTCTTTGGAGAAAGGTTACTACAAGTTTCAATTTACTCAATTCTGCATTACCCACATGTGTCTATTACTTGTTGTATTCCAAGCACATTTGATCATCAATAACATTCTCACAGGGATGTTTTGGTTCATTTTACCGGCAGCTCTAGTTATTGTCAACGACATTTTCGCTTATTTATGTGGTATCACCTTTGGAAGAACTCAGCTGATTGCCATCTCACCCAAAAAGACAAGAGAAGGCTTTATTGGTGCTTGGATTTGTACAATGTTTGCTGCTATGGTCTTCTCACACTTCTTGATTAGATCATCATTCATTACATGTCCGGTTACTGATCTTGGATCAAATATCCTAAGTGGATTAGAATGTGATCCCAATCCAGTATTTGTTCCAGCTCTTTATAACGTCCCTTCATTTTTGGTGCAATATGTGGGGCAAGAACAATTTCTACTTAGACCAATTCACATCCATGCCTGCATTATTGGATCGTTTGCCTCGCTGATTGCTCCATTTGGAGGATTTTTTGCTTCTGGTCTGAAAAGGGCATTCAATATCAAAGATTTTGGTGACACTATCCCTGGACATGGGGGAATTACCGATAGAATGGATTGCCAATATCTTATGGGTTCATTTGTCTATCTATACTATCAAACTTTCATTGCTACTCATCAAGTAACTGTCGGATCTGTACTACAACTTGCTATTTTAAATCTCAGCCATGACGAACAATTACAATTGGTTGCATCTTTACACAAATATCTCTACAACAGTGGTCTAATCAGTGAGCAGGTTTACGAGTGTTTGACCAAAGCTTAAGAGAAAGCAGCGAGAAATACAATAACATCGTCAATTGATGTCAATACCAACTAATAAACTACAGTATAATTCAGCAACATGTTTGTCTGACGTTCACTTGATCGTACGATTTGACAGTTGTTAATAGAAAATGAATGTTATTGCATTCAATCCCCCGCAATTCTTCAGAGATTAATTTTCAGATATCTTCAACAATATTCTACCACAGCCCTGGTGGTTCTTGTGTACTAGTATTCTTATAATTCACATATCTTTTTCACCATTTAAGGACTGATTTCCTTTCACTTAATAGTGTTCAACACGCCTTCTTCAAAGTTTGAGACTTAGAATAATATAAAATATTCATTATACATATATTTAATTAATGATACCAATTTTCGGAACTACCAATACATAGAGTGTAGGTTTATCATGTTTGATTGTCTAGGAACTCAAACCATGTAGAGGAGGTTCAAATCCAATCTAGACACCTCACAAGACAAAGAATAAGATATAATTTTGAAGAGAAAAAACAGAATTAATCACGAGAAGGACTGGCTTATTAGAATGATTATTTTCAGTATTATGTTTACTTCTTGATCATGAAAATAGACCAAAAAAGGCTTAAAGATTGGTAGGTTCAAGATCAAGACGAGACCTGATGGTATTCACACGTTATTCAAAACCTAATATACAACACGTGATAAAGGGCTTTGGGATGGAAGTAACCCTTTTAATTCTGATATGCATGTAAAATTCAGACTGCCTAAGATGCTAAGGGAAAACTAATTTTCATTTGGCAGGTACTGGTTGAGTGTAGCCACCCACGCACTCTGTTCGTTATTCCACTTTGTAGGTAGACAGACCAGGTGGTGGAGCCTGGTTCTACTCATTCATACTATACAACGTTGAATGGTAGTATCAACAGAACAAAGAGATTATTACTGCTTTATTGCAATTAATATCTTGAAAACATCTGAAAGCAGATTAGTTGTTGCATCAGTATCAAAAAATAATCAACGTATTATAATTCAAGATGACTAGTAAGTTAAATTGAGTGGAGGATGATCAATAGAATGTGAATGAAACAATAGGATAGTATTGTGGATGAAAGTTGGCTCGCCGTCGTAAACAAAGGAAAACAAGCGAACAGAATATGATATGAAAGGGGTTGTAGAGTGTATAAGCGATGGTAGAAATTTGGCAGCAGATTATGGAGAATGTATTTCAACAATGTTAAATCAGCTAGCAGGCTTCGGCAATGAGTACGAAAATAGATAGCATCAGCACAACAGAAACCAACAGGAAAGATCAAATGACTATATATTGCCATTGTTTAATACTCCAACACTATTTTTATGAATTTGTCAAGAAACTATGAAATCATCGAGAAGATCTCTTGTTTTCCATTGTGTATTCAGCGTTCCGACACTAATACAGCTTAATCATTCACTTTCTATTGGGATAACTATGATAAACTACATGTCATGACTAATAAATGTTCATACTAACAAACTTTACAGAGGGTACCACTTCATTTGGTAAGAAGCAAAACAAATCCCACACTTTGTGCAGAAGATGTGGTAAGCGATCATTCCACATTCAAAAGTCCACATGTGCTTCCTGCGGATATCCTGCTGCTAAGATCAGAAAGTTCAACTGGAGTGTTAAGGGTAAGAGAAGAAAGACTACTGGCACTGGCCGTCTCAGATCTTTGAAGTTAATCTCTAGAAAATTCAAGAATGGTTTCCAAACTGGTGCTGCCACTCCTAAGGTTGCTGCTTAAATAAAATGAATATTTAAATCATTCAATATAACATCCTTATTAATGTAACATTACAAAGGCATTTCAGAGCGCTCTGGAGAATCACAGGAACTATGACGTTCAGCACCTAAGATGCAAACATAGGTCCATTTTTAATTGTAGGGTCTATTTGAGTGTGAAGTTGTACTAGTTCCCACTTACAATTGTACGAACATTTTCTTTATTTATTATGCTATGAACTTATCCAACATTTACTTGTCTTAAGATTTGTGAAGAATCGTGAAAAACTACTTCCTCAAACTCTTAGATTTATTAGATTTATTCTAGTAATAATATTATCACTTTCTCTGCTTTCGTTCCTAGTTTTACAGCTTGAGACCTGAGTTCTTGCTATTAAAGCCTGCATCAGACAGACTGATGGTATCACATAAAATCGAACTCGCAGGTTCTCTTGGGTTATAGTTTAACTATCTATGTAAGACGCACATCAGATAGATCCTCAAGCAAGTAAGTACTAAATAACTAGTAAGTAAGTTATGAGTAAGTACTCTAACCCACTATTACGTACCAAACGAACTATGGCCATATCCATCATTTGTATCAACATACGATTAGCACCCAATATACTTTCCTAGGGTATTATCAGTAGCCAGCTCCAGATTTTCAATCCTTCGAATCATACATCTAAAAATATCTGTGGGTGATATTGAAAATATGAATTCTGATTTCATTAATGATTTAGGTTGGATCTAGGTTGACTATTTGACATGTCGTTGGCACGGGATATGAAAAGTATCATAATTACTTTTTGTCTTTCCAACATGCCTTGCTATTCGTTTATTACTGCTTTCACACGACAGTAATAATGACAAGTTCTCATACTTTCTCCAATTTTAGTTGATGTATTGAGAAACCATTATTTGAGCCGCTTATTGTTTTCGACCAGCATTATTTCATCTTTTAAGATTTTGACAGTTGACATCAGACAAATAAGGTTCTCACATATGCATAGAACCTTCACTAACATATGAGTACATATATAACCTAATAAATTAACTCCAAGCGCATATATCATGCATTTTTTGTTCTCTAGAACCCAATTAGGAAGGTAACGATTAACCAAAACAAAAGATTCATGCCCCCGAAATAGAAAGTAGAATTTAGCGGCTGGTTGAAACCAACTTCCGACAGTTACCAAACAGGTACATCCTTGAAACGATTAGAGGTTGCATGTTGATGATATTACTGATTTCAATCAATAACCATCCTCCTGTATTCACGACATACAGCGATTACTTAACAGATTGATGATCAAATATAATTGAGGAAATATAAACTACGGCAATGTAACTAAGAGCCAGCCAACAGAGATTTGATCCTGGTAAATACCAGATATTGGAGAGATTGTATTGTTACCATGATGATTGATAGCAATTTATATAAAACCACAATTCCCGTTGTTCATCATGGGATTCTTTTAATATTCTCGCAAGTTGGAAACTTGTTTGAAGTTTCTTTCTTTTTTCTTTTTCTTCCTTTTCTTAAATTAACAATCATTAATAAACCAACTACTAGTCATTCATTTAGATTGAATTATCAACAGCGAAGTACCAGTACTGAATTATTATAAACAATTACCCCTGTTTCACGCAGATTTCACTCACTTGTTTATAAATTTCTTACAACTAATAACTTTCTCTTCACTTCCTCAAATAATCAAATAACACTGAACTGAATTCTGGATGCAAGTTATTAAAACTTGAAGAGATCCTACAACTACCCTTCGGATCAAACCAACTATATTCGATCTTTCTTAAACACAATACAATATACCACATATCATTATCTTTCTACATTGAAGATAGAATCAAAATCAGTAATTGAAGGGAACCATGATGAAGTCTTCAGCCAATAAAAGTCAACTTTTGTTTGCAGCACTAGTTGCTTTGTTTATCTTTTGTCAACTAGCACACGCAGCTCCTATCAAGAAAGCGAGAGAGTATAATGTAGTTGATGTGCAACCAAGGGACACAGTTACTGTTTGGTACACTGATCCTAATACAGTGAAAACTCATACATTTTGGGAATTGTACACTCCTGAGGCTCCAATAGTTACAATCATTCAAACTATTGGTGACCCTAACCCGAGTACAACAGCTGAACCAACATCAACACCAGAAGTTGAGGTTGGAGTTACTATTGATCCAACACCAACGCCAACACCAGCATCTGAAGAACAAACTACTACTTACACTTTGACTGAAACTACTACTTACACTAATCCCAGTACTACATTTGGACCCAGAACTATCACTTTCACCTCTTATTCCTACCCTGAGAGTTCATCTCCAACCACTGTTGTAGAAACAATTGTTTCCACCAATATTGTTGTGTCGCAAGAGCAGTCCACCACAGTTATAGAATCCACTATCACAATTGGGGATACCCCGACAGAAACTGAATCATCAACCAAAAAAGCATCGGGTGACAACAGTAGTTCTGGAGATGGAACTAATAGTGAAGACAGCACAACAGAGGGTACACTATCAGTTAAGCCTGATTACATTGTCTACTCTCCTTATAATGATGACTCCACTTGCAAAGATTACGATACAGTTTATAGCGACTTGTCATTGATCAAAAATAAAGGAATAATTAAGATCAGAATGTATGCAACTGATTGTAACTCGCTTTCAACTGTGCAACCAATATCTGAAGAGTTAGGATTATTAGTCATGCAAGGATTCTGGATTGGAACTTCCGGTGTTGACTCAATAGATGAAAGTGTCAATGACCTTATTAATTATGTACAAACTACTTCAAGCAAAAAGTGGGATTTATACCCACAAATCCTTATTGGAAATGAAGCAGTTTATGGTGGAATGGTTTCAGCCGATGCTCTTTTGAATAAAATCATATCGACTAAAGCAACTTTGAGGCAAGCTGGCTATACTGGTCCAGTCTCAACTGCCGAACCACCAAATATCTATCAGGACAACCCAAGCTTATGTACTGATGATGCTCTTGATTTCGTCGGAATAAATGCTCATCCATACTTTGATTCTTCTTCAAGCGCAGATCAAGGTGGTCAATTTGTTGCTGGTCAAATCGAAATTGCCAAAAACGTTTGTAATAACAAGGATGTAATGGTTGTCGAAACCGGGTATCCTTCTCAAGGTGCTACCAATGGTGACCAAGTGCCAAGCTCTGATAACCAGGAAGTATGCATAAAATCAATCCTGGAAACTGTGGGTTCTAACATTGTGCTTCTAACGACATACAATGATCTTTGGAAGAATCCTGGGCCCTATGGTGTAGAACAGTACTTTGGAGCTATAGAGTTGTTTTAATGAACAAAGTTACTACCAATTTAAATATAAATAACTCATTTTAGTATGATTACTTTTCAAGAAGGTATATGTATAATAATATATAGGAATAAAAGGTTTTGGTTCATTTAGTTAACTTAACTATTTAACTATTTTTTCGTTGGGAATTGTAAATTGTAGTTTGAACATAACCAACACATACTACAGTTATAAATAATGTCTTACATTAAACGAGGGGTCAGTTATATTAAACAAGACAAATCATTATCATTAAAATTCTATTATACATAGTTCTAGAAAACAATTTTTATAGGTTTAGCCTAAAAAAATTGAAGAACTCCAAACGTCGCGAACGAAAAAATAAATAACTAATTAAATAATACCAAGGACTAACCAAAACGGAGATATTAATATTAACATCCGCAGGATAAAGCAGCTAATCAATACCCTTTTATCAGCTGTCCTGTTCAAAAATTTCTCATTATGACCAAAGGCAATAAAACAAAAAGAAAACTAAAAAAACAATCCTTTCCCATGAATTATAAAACTTAACCAGACCCATAAAGTACTTAAAAACAGATATGAGAATACCAGAAGCCATGAATACCAAACCGAAATAACCCTGACCCAAAAATCACTAGCACTCTTAGAACTCCACAATTTTATTAGGGAAAAACTCGTCAATTAGTTCTAAATAATAAGGCTTCAATAATTCAATGTCATACTTTTTATCTGTTTTTGAATATAAATCATAAGGATTAAACTCTTGAACTGCTTTTAACATGAGCTCATCATCTTTGTTCATTAACTGCTTATATGCACCTTCTGTATGCCATGGGTAAAAAGAATGATATCTAATCATGGCTAAAGCCTCATCAGGCAGTGTTGATTGTGCTTTAGCAATATGAAACATATATTCATCATGACCCCAAGATAACATCACATTTGAAAGACCGCAGTGAGGGGCATAAATTCCATATTCAGAAGAATATATTGGATGATGATAATCAGGATTGCGTTTGAAATAATCATGGAAAATAATCTTATCTGAAAATTTACAGCCAACTGGGAAAGTATCACCTACCACATCCCATTGACCTTCTGCATCAAAAAAATATAATAACTTTCCTAAATCATGTATCAGACCTGTCAGTTGCATCCATCTTGGTTTCCCATCTCCTCTTATTGCTTCGGCTGTCTGAATAGCATGATCAATTTGAGATAATTCTGTATCGGGATCAGATTGATCAATAAGTCGATTCAACTTTTCTAATGCGTCCCAAATAGATAACTTTGCTCTCATTTTCGTTTTGAAGTTGACCCGAGCCTGAATATTGAACGCTACAGTTTGTTTGGCATGCTGTTCTCTATAAAACTTAGAGACTCTAGAACATGCCAACTCATACTGTCGAAATGCATCTTTATTCTTAGCTTGTTTATAATAATTATCATCGAAGTCACTAGGTTTTGAAGATCCCGCTTCATCACCTGACTGACTCTCTGGTGAATTGCTGCTCAAAGGAAAAACTGTTTGCTTCACTTTCTCGTCAGTGAAGGAGACAGTCTCATCAACGGGTAAAAGTTTTGACTCGATAGATTTCTTCTCGCTTCTTTCTCCATTCTTGTAGCCATCTTCACCTGATAATGATTCTCTCCTAATCTTTTTTCTTAACCTATTAACTGCTTGAACATCGTCGTCTACGCTGTCCAAAATGTGCCCTTCGCTGACTCTCTTATAGCGACTATTAAGGGCTTCTGAGGTAGCTGTAGTAGACATTTTATAATGTTTTTCTCTAACTCAACCGATTTAACCCCTTTATCCCTGATCACTTAATCAACTCCTCTCACTACTTTCTTTAATTCCAATCCTACTTTTTGTTTCAATCTGTGCCTTTCTGCTATCTCAAAATTTGTTGAGCTCTTCCATCAAACAAACTTCTCCAGTTACTAAATGATCTAGCCACCGTCAATCTTAATCTGCCGACACTTACTTTTTGAGTTGTTTTCTTTTCAGCCGATAGATCTCCTCACTTTGTAGTCTTCGGATTACCTCTTGATTTTCCTAGAATGAAATTATAGAAGTCATCAAAGTATCCTAGCTTTCTACTGTTTTCTGTTGTGTATTGTAATATTGTCGTCGTGTGTAATCTTTGTATACTCAAATATATAAATGAGAAAATGGTTCAAGGTGCATTTTGGAGTATGGCCTATTTGTGTTACTAAAAACAGAGCCATATGTGTCATGACATCAGTTTGTTTGCGGGATACTGACAAAGTCCTGTCATATCTGACCATCTAATTTTGGTTATGTACCCATAACCCTCTTTTTGATTATTTTTGAAACAATGGTGGAGTATACTGATAAACAAAGTAGCTGGTTCGAGTGTGACAGTACCTGGTATATATGCTATTTGCTTAGAGAATAGAGAAATAACTGTCCTTGAGAGAGTAGGAGAGTAAGCACGAACGTGAGGCGATAGTAATTATGGAGGGATATTGGCTATTGGGGAAAAGTGTATGCAGGGAGGGTAGTTTGATTGATTGTCTGTTACATATTTTATATTTTACTATACTTTACTTCAAATTGATCTCCCCAGATTGCAGTAGGATAGAGTAAGGAGAGAGAAATAATATAGTAACGTGAGCAATCTCCTATGATAAGCTTGAAAACAAGAAACTACTTGGTTTTAAACTCAGTACATTTTGCAATATGTAGAAATGCTGATAGTCAACTATCATTGGTACATTATACCTAGAGTAACTGCTGATCTGTCAGTATTCTTCATCGGTTGTGAGGCATAATCAGGTGGGGAAAACAATAAAAACTATTAGCATTATTTTATTACCTATTCACATTATACATTATACAGAGCTAAACAGGTTAGAATTATGAACGAGAAGAAAAAAATATGAAGAATGAAGATCTACAAGAAAAGCTGTTCTATCCTAGTCCACTTGTTTGGTAGATTCAGCGAAAGAAGTTTTTGATGTATCATTATCAATAAGTAAAGATTCGTTGTCATCCCGTTTCTTTACTCTGGTATAATTGGTAGGTGTAATTATTTGCGAGTCGTCTGGTTTGTCGAAAATAGTGAATTCTTTGCTCTTGACTCTGCAATAGATATATGTAACCAAAGATCTAACCCCAAGAATTATGAAACCAGATATCACTCCTCCTACAGGAGCAGCAATGAAGGCACCAAAAGGACCCCAATTATCAACATACAATCCATCCCACAAGATGAGTAGTCTTCCTCCTTCACGAGCAGAGCCATAATAGATTGTTCCAAAGATGAAGACTGTTAAGATTCCTCCAAATCCTCCTCCAACGACTTCCAAACCAGAGAGGAAATAAAATCTTTTCGATAATCCCAAGAATAAAACAGGAATAACAGAAGATGAAACTAAATCAGCAATCAAGAAAATTTGAAGGACATTTGGCGCTTTAAGGGCAACAACAATTGCTGGAGCCATAGTGAGAACAACAATAATTCTAACGTAAATCATAGGTAACTTGTTTCTGAAAAAATCATTAGAGATGCTGGAGACCATTCCCGATTGTAAAGAATCAAAAGCTGCTGTTGATAATGAAACCGTGAAAACAAGAACGAAACCAATGATCCAAGAAGGCATTGTAGTAATAATTATGAAAAATGATGTGGATCCCAGATCGGATTGCGGTGGAAGCATACCAGACCACACGGTTAACAATCCTGTAAAACCAACCAATGTTAAGAATACAAATATGACCACAGTGGCAATAGAACATCCAATGATCAAATCTTTATCAGTTCTAGAAGCAAAAGTTCGAAGCCAAAATCCGGACAAGAAGCAATCATTAGTAGCAATTGCTACAGGAAGAATATAAACCAGCTTCCAGCCTAAAACTGTAGAATCAAGCATTCCAGTCGATTGTACTAAGCTTGTGTCAACGTGAACATTAACACCAATAGCAATTGAGCAAATGATCAATAACAAGAATATCATTGCTCCTTGAACATTGTCTGTCAAGAAAGAGATATGAAAACCACCTAAAGATGTATAAATAGTTGTAACAACACACTCAACAATCATTACTGACAAAGCATCTAGTCCTGTTAAAGCTTCAAAAGCATATTGGATAGACGTTAATTCAGCAGTCATGTATAAAAACATGGTTAAAATGGTACATAAACTCAGATATAAAGATGCAACTAAGCCATATCTTTGATAAACCCATTCAGTTAGAACAAATCCATCAGGACATCTTTTACGGATTGCAGGACCAGCAAATGCAAAAAGCATTATTGGTAAAGATGAAGCAAGCCCATATACAAGCAGTCCTTGTAAACCTGCCCAAGCAGTGACATCAGGATACGTCGTCAAGATACCAGCACCCATCGCTAAATAGATTGTTAGTTGAAGTAAATTCATTACTCATCGCACTATTGATCAGTTGAGGAAAATGGTTATAATTGAATGTCAGAGACCGTTGGTACTAAGAATAAAGTCTTAAAGAACCCAATTAGTATAACGCTCATGAACAACCCAATTAGACTTCAATTCTTCGACAAATAATGCAATGAAAGAAATAATGATGTGCAGTAACAGTTCTCACGCAAGTATTATCTTGTTCGAGTCCAAGCGGTATCATCTCAGCCTCTCATTGAGAACACTCCAATCATTGATATCATCAAATCATGATAGCTACTAATGATGGCACCCGTTGTTACTTCACTAACTCTGTGTATAACCTGACTGTTATAAAAGAGAAAAGGATTTTCATCGAGGAACTTTTCACTTTCAATTGAGAAAAAACATATACACAGAATACCAATATGTTGAGACCAAATACAACATTTGGCCATAGAGTAAAGTAAGTAAGTCTTCAGGTGATCTATTCGTTACTACAATGCGGTTGTTACGTCCTGCACCCATTTTATGAAATATACTGACCTGATGCTACAAAGTTAAACGCTAGAGGCAAAGCTATACTTCTGTTAGTATTGAAAAGATATGCATATTATTGATTTCCTCATAAAAGGTCAGATTATGAGTCAATGCAGGTTCCTTATCTCATCACCCCATCACCTCATTACCTCACCTCCTCACAATCATATAATTCATACCTTTCTGAGTGCCATTTCCACTTAAAAACTGTTTATCACTAAGTTTCCATAATGATATAGCTACACCTAATACCAGGAATAACCCATAGGTAACAAACGTTACAGCATATGATGCCTGTGATGATAGTTCTCCCATTGTAAAATCTGTTTTGCTTCCCAGTCACAAGATAGCAAACCTTCAGATAGATTCAGCTCTTATCTTCTTACCTCTTGGATTCAATACAATGCTATTCACTTCCAACCAAATAACTAGATCTACCTCAGTCAAATAAGATGACAATAAAAATAAAACAATAATCTTATAATGACTTATTTTATACTCATACAGACACAATTGTACTCCTAGTCACATCTGCAATGGAATCTCCAGAAAGAGTACCATTTTAAATGAATATTCACTTACGGCGTGAGGAGTCCTCTTTTCTCTTTAAATGCATATTGTATTTTGCTTTTATTCATTTACAGCAGAAACTGTTAAAAGTTTTTTCCTCTTCATTTCTCCTGTCGTGTGAATAAGCTGCATTCATCCTTTCCTTAACAAGTGAATAAGGTTAGAATAGGGTCTAAGTTCTAGACTTACTTTTGGTTGTCTTAGTGATAGATAGTACTTGCAGTTCTACATGAAAAGAGACAGCAATCATTTGTTTCTTTTTCTTCATAAGTACTGATCATGTAATCAATTAATATGTATTATGCATGTAACAGACCTATTGGACGCGAACGACAGAGAAAGATATGCATTTTGGACAAAAGAGCCTGAACTTCTTTATCTGATGGTTCATAGTACCTTGTTGAGTATTAAACAAGGTGCAACTTGAGTTGACTCTAATAGTTAGTCTACTGCAGTGGTTGGGTTTTTTGTATTTAATTCCTGGTTCGTGGGCTGAGTCGTGTTCAATTATATGTAATAGGTATTATGAGCTCAGAAATCGCAATCTTACTTTTGGGTTTACATTCACGTCTACAAACATAGAAACATTTACAGGTTGTAGACCAACTATATTCTAATAGTTCGATAAAATATATTAAAAAGATGGCTGCTCCGGCTAAAAGTTTCCGGCTGATTTTCTTGGTCACTTTAGTGATCTTGATAACATTTTTCATCTCTCGACAATCCAGCGTTGATTCTGTTAAAAGTCTCGAGTCCTACAAGTTATCACAAGAAGAGAGTTCCAAACCTGACAACAACTTTTTGCCAGTACCTGAAGACGATTCAACACAGCATAAGCATATCAATAAATCAACACCAACCAGTAAGCCTGAATCTCAAAAGTTATTACAAGAGGCTACTGAAGAAGAAGAAGAAGCTGCTGAACCCAAGGAGGATACTAAACGTCTAAAAGATACCGAAACTAAGCCAAAAGCTAAGACCAATCCCAAGTCTAAGACGAAAGGTGATCCCAATCTTGAAGATGTTGAAAAGTCTACGTGCACTGCGGATAAGACTAACCAATACGTTATTATGATTGATGCTGGTTCAACTGGTTCTAGAATCCACGTTTATCATTTTGATACCTGTGATGAAGTCCCCAAGCTGATTAAGGAAGACTTTGAAATGTTAAAACCTGGTTTATCAAGTTTTGATACTGATTCTGTTGGGGCTGCTAAAAGTTTAGATCCTTTATTGGAAGTAGCTTTGAAGTCAATTCCTGAAAACTATCAAGCATGTTCACCAGTTGCTGTTAAAGCAACTGCTGGTCTCAGATTATTAGGCGAAACTAAGTCTGATGCCATATTGGATGCTGTTAGAAGCCATTTAGAAAATGATTATCCTTTTCCTGTTGTTCCTGGTAGTGGTATCGAGATTATGAGTGGTAAAGATGAAGGTGTTTATGCATGGATTACCACCAACTACTTGCTTGGTAACATTGGCTCTTCCTCTAAGATCCCAACCGCTGCTGTGTTTGACTTAGGTGGTGGATCGACTCAGATCGTCTTTGAACCAGAGTTTGATTCTTTGAAGAATCAAGAAATGACAGAAGGTGAGCATAAGTATGATTTACAATTTGGTAATAGAGATTTCACTTTATACCAATGGTCTCATCTTGGATATGGTCTCATGGAAGGAAGAAATAAGATCAACGCTGCTATTGTTCAAGGTCATCTGAAGGGTAAGAAAGCCAAAGATCTTGTTCCTGCGACAGATCCTAATGCTAAAGCAACTGCAACATTAGTAAGTCCTTGTATTCCTCCTGGTGTTACTGCCGATAATGTTAAAGTGAAATTCGAAAACGGAGATACCTACATTGTTAACTTTGTTGGCCCTGATACACCTTCTGGAACTCAGTGTAGATTCATCGCTGAAAGTGTTTTAAACAAGGATGCCGAATGCCCACAAGAACCGTGTAGTTTCAACGGCATTCATCAACCATCACTTACTAGAAACTACCTTAAAGACAGTGATATCTTTATCTTTTCCTATTTCTACGATAGAACTTTTCCCCTTGGTATGCCATCTAGCTTCACTATCGAAGAATTGTTTGATTTAGCTAAAGGCGTCTGTGAAGGAACTGAGACCTGGAACAATATTTTTGCTGCCTTGGATGGTGCAGTTGATGAATTATTAGCAGAGCCTCATTGGTGTTTAGATCTGAACTTCATCTTATCAATGCTCCATACTGGTTATGATATTCCATTAAGTAGAGAAGTTAAGATCGCTAAGAAGATTAGGAACAATGAATTGGGATGGTGCTTAGGAGCGTCTTTGCCTTTAATTGATCCAAGTGCATCTGGATGGTCTTGCAATATCGATACCATAGCCTAGAAATTCTTAATGCTATATA
Organism: Sporopachydermia quercuum; assembly: GCA_001599295.1. Taxonomy (NCBI): domain Eukaryota; kingdom Fungi; phylum Ascomycota; class Sporopachydermiomycetes; order Sporopachydermiales; family Sporopachydermiaceae; genus Sporopachydermia; species Sporopachydermia quercuum. The sequence goes on along the minus strand of BCGN01000001.1, from coordinate 1,388,919 downwards.
TACTCACAATAATGATGATAATATCAGTCTCATGTTAAATAGAAAATATACTGCTTGTGAAATAGAATTCATTATTAACTCTTTCCTTTGCTGTTTTGCCCTTACAAAGAAGTTCTGAATATCCATTCCATTGTATTGAGTTAAACATTATATATACCGAGAAGATTACAGTAGTAACCTACTCACTTAAGAATCAATATCTGTTCAATGTTCTATTAATATAATTACACTTTTATTGGAGGGTTGTTTTCTGAGTCTTTCCCATTGCTTCCTTTCGGAGGTTTAGAAGTAGTCACAGGTTTAGCACATGTGCGAGCATAGAAGGATGCTCTTAGTTCTTTCAATGCACTATCTTTAATAGCAGTAGAAATAGCCAAAGGTTTGAAATCCGAGTCCTGAATTTTCTTATTCGGCCTTAAAACTGGAGATTTGATTTTAATGTAGGAGAATCCCGAATCAACACTTACTGGTCTTGCAACAGTTAAATGCTGATCAGATTGTTCAATAGCGATAGTGTTATCGACAGATTTTGGAGTTGTGCGCGCTGTGCTATTTGTAATTTGTTTAGGGACGGAATTGCTAGTACTTGGTGTGATAGGGGTACCAATAGCTGTTCCTATAAGTGCATCATCATCATCAGCTATTTCAATAGTTGCACTTTTTCCTTCAGATTCATTATCGTTATTCGTATAGTAATTCTTCCATGGTATACTTGATTCCGACAGTTTCATTTCTTTGTTTGGATAGGGAGGTCCTGGATCATCATGAGTTGTCCTGATTAATGGTGTTTCTTCATTGATGACATGCTTTGACACATCATGAGAAAACATGTCATGGTTGAAACTAGGTCTATCGATACTCAGACTGCTTGCCCGTCTGACATTTTCATAATATTCAGCGTAGTTCTTCTTTGCTAATGGTCGTGGATGATCCCGTTTGATTGAATGACTGATATCAACATAAATATCAGACTCATCAATAATCTCTTCATTGAGGAGTTCTTCAATGACATCTTCCAGCGTCAGAATACCTAAAGCACCATAATTTTCACCAGGATGATCAGACACAAGAACCATATGCGAATTTCCCTCTTGAAAATAGTTTAGAATCTTAAGACATGTGGTTGTAGGTCTCGTTTCAGGCAAATTTGCCAATGGAAACGAATAAACTGGTAGAGCATCTTCAGGATCGTAGGAAATGAGAATTCTGACTAATAGCATTCCTATGAAATTATGAGGCTCGTTTGGCGCGTGAACAGGTATTCTAGAATGTCCTCTATCCAAAATATCTTCAATGACTTCCTGATCAAGGATGGTATCAGCTGATAGACTGAAAACGTTCTCCAAAGGTGTTAATACTGATCCTACAGTTTTGAATCTTAGATCCAACACTGCGTTAATAATTGTTACTTCATCTTGGTGCAACCTTTCAACACCTTGTCCTAAATGTTCATGTAAAGTTACTAATGATTTAAGTCCTGCACGTTTATAGATAACGCCATGATCCTCACCTAACACCTTATCTAATAGTAGTGCTGTAGGATAAGCAATAGGATATAGAATATACATGAGCCATTGAACAAAAGGGGCACACAATGCACCTATAGATAAGCCATATCTTGCTGAAACACTCTGAGGAATAACCTCGCCAAAAATCACAATTAGCACTGTGGAGAAGAATACTGCTGGCCAACCTCCACCTAGACAGCGATCAAGAACAATAGGAAGCGTTTCGTTAGTGATAACATTACCTAGCAACAACGTAACCAGAACCCAATGTTTTCCTCTTTCTAAAAGTTTCAAAACTTTAGCTGCACTTCGTCTTTCTGTTACCGTACCTGACTCCTTTATAACTTGTAAATGTACCTCATCTTGACCCATTAATGCTAGAGTTAGACCAGCAAATGCTCCTCCAAGTAGAACTAATATTAGAGACAATCCTAAATTAACAAATATTGACAAATGTAGTTCTAAATCGTCCAAAGGCGCTTTCTTTTTTGAATCATCTGTAAAATCTGACGGAGCTTTGAAGAATGTGTTCTTGGTTATTGGTGATGCTCGAACAAATATCGGTAGCAGGAATACCAGTAGAAACCTGACGGTTGTGAAGTTAATGGACTCCCTTAATTCCATTGTGAAGATTTAAAATATACTAGTGGAAATAGTTTTTAATAGTCAAACGAATGTAAGGCTGTTTATTTGAGTTAATGTCCTGCAAAATATATGAGACTCATGTAACTGATTGATGAAGATAGGAGCATACAAATCAGTTGAGTTAAGTATTAGGACTAATGAAAACCAAACAAAATGTTGCTAGTATCCTGTTTTTTTTTATAACTGCACTTTTCAACTGCTTTTTCAATTTCAATCAAGGTAATTTATATCTCTATACCACCGGAATAAATGGTTTGTCTGTTGTATTAAAGAGTTCACTCATTAGATACATTGAGCTTTCTTGAAAATATCAATACTGTCTTTCTTAACTATCGGAAGCTTACTTCTTAGCGTTTAATAATTCGTTATAAGCTATAGTTTACTTGATTACAGCTTATTAGTCTTTATTTTATTTATTGACTATGTTTAATAAAGTATATATGGAATGAAAACGACGAACTGGTTGGAGCAAATAGCTCTTGGATGCCACTTTACCATCCACAGGCAGAGACAAACAATTTTTTAACGTTTTCGGAATTTCTGCATTGCTGCGCATAAACATATGAAAGTGAAACGAATTGAGTTTTACTGTGAGAAATTATAAAAATGAGCTAGAAAGATTAGAAGAGAAACCAAAATGAATCAGACAGTTTTCTGGACACTAGTACTTGATGATAGGTAAATTTGGATTCTAACTTATTATCGAATGATGAAATCTGAGCATTGAGAAGAGAGCATGTTAAACTAACATTGCAATTACACTTCTCTGATTTAAAACGTGATTTCATTTAGCTCCTTCGTGTTTTTCATCCTACTTTCTTCATTTCTAAGAGAAAAGAGAATCTATGAAATATAAAAATATAATAACAGAAATGTAAGGTAAAACTTAGATATTTATAACGAACGACACTATGTTCTACCCGAAATACACATATTGGTAATTTTTGACAGTTTACTGTATGTCTAACCCATTATGTGGTTCCACCTCACCGAGCATTTTTTTCTCTCCGATTACTAGTGGGCGGAAATCACAACCTTTAACAAAGAGTAAGCAGGAAAACTAGTGATTGAGTATTTTAGTTACTGTCGAAGTTCTACAACATTGAATATTTGAGTATTTGTTCCAGTAATAATTTTTTGTATCCACTGTTTTCCCCCGAATTTCTCTTCACATCGAAATCCAAGGGCCAATTTTAAGGTTTCACTTTAACTTCCAAGATTGAGCCTTTGAAACTTTTGAGGTTTCTGTGGACTTACGAATTCGGAAGTTTTCAATAAAACTGGTGTTGGCTTTCTGGGGTAGGGCGTCTTCAGAGGAATGAAACAAATAATTGACCAAAGTGTTCCTACGTTGAGTAAACAGTAAGAATGTAACCGCTAATAATATATATGCTGAAAACAATAAAACTCCAAATGGAAACAACATGTCAGAGTACCCAATTTAAAAGCAGATGTAAGTCGTTGAAGTAATCATTTTGCCGAGTCCAAGAATAAAGTTTTATTAAAGTTTATTGTTTTATGCAAGCTACTGCACATGGGACATCTCCACACGTGTACCGTTGAGTTTTGAAGACATGTATTTCAGTGATTACAACATCTCGAGAGCTCACTATTAAAAATTTAAAATCGAAGAATACAGAACAGCAATTGATTTTGATGTTACCGTTCAATAAGAACTGGAAGTCTTCAACATCATCCAAAATGTATTGCTATGAAATGTGAAGTATCTGATAAAGAGAGTTTTGTTTCAATTCCGGAGTCAATCACTGTCTATACTTCTCTGTCAGATATCTATAGAGATCTATAGAGATCCTGGGTTAATTTAGAGTTGTAGACCAATAATATACTACATACAACTATATCTTTTTGTTTTAATGAGAGATCAGTATTTATTTTTCATATCAGCCCTATAGGTATTTTTCTATACAATTGAAGCTTTGATAGACAAGACGACCTAAAGTAAACCAGTCAAAAGCATCTAGGCCTCAGTAAGGCTACTTTGATCCAAAATAAGTTCAAAACTGAAAGGTTCATATGGTTTTCCTTCACCTTCAAAAAACTTAGACATACTTTCGACCCAGTGAAGACGAAGGGAATGTAACATAGCAGAAGTACCTTCCATGATAACAAGAATAACTACAGTTAAAATGAGCCACATACCAAACAAAATAACGGTCATAATAACACCGACAATACCTGTCATGGCAAAAGCTCCTTCAACAGTCATAGACCATAAAACTGTGGATAATTGAGCATGAGCTAAAGATAAGGCCCATAAACGTAAGTATGATGCAGTATGAGAGACACAGTTTAAGCAGAATTCAATAGTATGGATAACTTGGTGAATCATAATATCTCCAAATTCATGGGCTTCATGCTCTTCATCATCATCAGGAATGAATGTTTGATCGCCTCCTGCTGCCTCATCTTCAATCGCATCTCCAGAGGAACCACCAGTGCCAGTTTCCTCATTTGGCAAAGCATGATATTGAGCTTCTTTTTCAAACTTTCTCTTGAAGTATAAAGGCTTTACTAACAATAGCCATGGTACACAGATCAATGCAATGATTACAAGCCAAATTTGAACCGTGGCTTGATTTGGATAAAGCTCTTCTTCAACTGAACCTGGAGAAAGGAACATAGAAATAAGCATATTCAGTAAACCAGGAGCTGGCTTGCCAATATGGACCCAATCAACAGTCCACTTGTAGACTATACATAAAGATAAATACCCAAAGATACCTTGCATGAACAATAAACCAGGAATAAAGTTACCAACAATATCAATCATAGATTTGAAATGGATATGATTAACTAAGGAGAAAATGTATGAATATGACATATGAGTATAACCCATAAGAATAGATAACTTCATTTTATAAGAGTTAGAGAACAATAATGCATTCTCAGTACCATGCCAAGCAGGATCTAAACCAATAGCATAAACACCAACCTGATGACCTTCGATTTGCTCACCAGCTTCCCAATGTTGAGGCCAAGCCCATCCACTTTTAAACCAAGTCATAGACCTAGAGAATAAATCATTGTAAAGGAAACCAGTGTACATTGAAAAGGCTCCCATTAGTAATACAATATATCTACCAACGTATGCCATATCAAAGATTTCATCTCTGTTTTTCATAGCACCAATCTTTTTTTCATTCAAAACCAATGTTAATGCAGCAAGGAACATTAGAAATCCATGTCCCATATCCCCAAACATAATAGCAAACATAAATGGGAATGTGACAATAGTGGGTAAACCAGGATTGACTTCTCTGTATGTTGCGATACCATAAGCATCAATAATGTTTTGGAATGCTAATGTAAACTTGTTAGTTTTATGATAAGTAGGAGGTGTTCTGTTTGTTTCCAAAACATTCACAACAGATGGCACTTCTGATCCTAATGACTCAGTTATATCACGGAGAGTATTTGATACTACTCCAATATCGTCTGTTGGAACCCAACCTTCAGCAATTAGACATTTACGATTCTTATCGTAAAGAAACAGATTCATAGCTGAATAAATGGACTTCTCCTTTCGAATAATGGTAAACCATTTTTCAAGTCGTTCGCCAACTAATGATAACTTCGTATTTAATATTGAAGTTGTATTGTCTAGTACAGCGTTGATATCTGATAATCTTCCCTTGACAACTTCTAAGTGTTCAGCTCTTGCAGTAGCATTGGCATCAATTTTATACAAATCAGCATCTAAAGCTTCGCATATTTTCTGGATTTTAGCAATAATCTCTTGGCCATGAGAAAAAATAATGAACACATTCTTATCAATAACCGTTTTTGATTTAGGGTCATAAATAGGATCATCAATCTCAACTTGATTCATATACAAGTTTCCTCTTAAGGCTCTCCACAAAATTCTTTCTAAAACAACAGCCTTATCTCTTGGGATGACACCAGCAACAAAATTAACATTACGTAAAGCATTTGCAGCAGCATTGGCAGTAGCTGTTGTTCCGTTACCTGATACATCACCATTTCCGTTTTCAAGACTATCTGATAGCAGAGGAGTCTCACTACTTGATTCACCGTTACCGTCAGATCTGAATGAATCCTGAAAAAACTGCCCAGTACCTTTTAAAACATGTTGCAATTCAAGCAATTCCATCTGCTTCTTTTGTAACGATTCAGAAGATTCTAATAATTGTTTAATTTGCTCTTCTAATGCATTAGATTTTTCCACCAAGTCATCAATTTCACTAGGCTTGACAATAGAATCCACTTCATAAGGATAATCCTTCACTTCCAAATCATGTTCAATGATTTGATTGGCAAGAAATCTGAGCTGTCTCTCAGTGTTATCCAATCTTCTGATTTCTTTGACAAAGTTACGTTGAAACGAATTGACTTTGGAGTTCAAATCACGGAATTGAACCAATCCAACATCACCCAATCCATAAATAGCTTCTCTGCCAATTTCTGTTGAAAAGTAGAACTGAACTAAAGACATTTCCGCAGAGCCTAAGAAAGTTAGTAAGATAAGAATCACTGAATTGGAAATGTGATCATAACAGAAAAATCGTAAAACATACGGAAAATGGCTTCTTTGTTACCCATCTTTCACCCTACCAATTGCTTTGTTCACTTCAATAATCAATCAGTGAAAGCTGATTAAATGCAGTTGCAAAAGCAGTTGACCGTGAGATATGTTTAGTAGGAGATGTTTTTATCAAAATGTTTCGTAAACGAATGTTTTACTGAAGAGTTTGGGTGTTAAACCATAGAATCAGTTACAATATTATGATTGATTACAATAAAGAAAGAGGTTGAAGTGATAACGAAGTTGAATTTGCTGGTTGCATGCAGCCTTGGAGTTCAGTCCCTTACGATGAGACCTAAGAAGCCAAAAGGGTCTTGTATTTCTTGAGGGACTTAATTGAAAGCACAGCACAAAGGTGGATAAAAGTTGCTTGGGAAGCATCAGGAATGAATCAATTTTGTCCTAATACGAGTTTTGAAGTGGTTTCATGCCTAAATGGTTAAATCTAAAATTTGATAATGTTTACTAGAAAGTAGTATTAAGCGAATAACCAGGCATATAGGGATTTTAGGAGTTGATCTTTTTAATAGTGGTTGGATGCTGTTTTTACTAATATAGGATGATCTAATCACTTTATAGAGTTTTTGAAGATGAGATAATCGTTTAATATTTTCAATAATGATAACGTAATATTTAAAAAATAATTATTGTGATAAATCGCGTAATCAGTAATTCATACTCTCACAACTAGCGAAACCTGAACTTTTCATGTAAATAGTTTGGTTGAAAAATCGTTCTATGCGCCAATGCTACGGAGAAGTTTATAAGCAAATGCAATAGAGAAAAGATCTCAACATTCCTTACATTGAATGAATCACTTTGATTTTATTTATTCATACTCGAAAACTTATAGTTATGGAAACAAGTTCCGTCCATCATTATTGTACCGATTAGCATATTTCAAAGAGCATGAATGAATATCCAAAAAATTATTATCTTGTAGCTAAGTCAATGTATGAGAATAAATGAAATTCAAAAGTGTTCTTTGCTGTATTTGTCTTGGTGATCAATAATTCAAATATGCCTATTTAATGGGATCAATAGATAACACAATGTAAAGGTAGCCTCATTTAGAATACGTGAGCAATTGAACGGACTAGAGAAAAATATTTTAATCTCTTCGGGCCAAGCGAATTATGAGTCATTGGGTAAGGGTGAACTATAGCTGACTATGAAACAAATAAGATGACACAACCTCGAGTAACTTACCAGAACTGGTAAGCATTCTTTGTTAGACGATAGATTTTACATGAATCTGAACATCAGCAAGATAAAAATTATTGAGTATCCTAATTTCCATTTCGTTTTGTAGCTATAAAGACTCAAGTTTGATAGCATCACTATTAACAATTATCAATTAATTACAGTAGTATCCCTTTGAGTCGAAAAACTTCTGTCTGGCTTTTCATCCACTCTTTCAATGGTTGCGGCCATCTGGGGTCGATCGTATAACGGTGCTTGAAGAGGTTATTCAACCTTGGATAAATTACTCGGGCCCAATTCCTTAAAAGGTAAGTGGAATCCTGGAAATTGATCCGGTGCCCTATTAACGTTGAAAGGCTAAAAAAAACTGTCAAAGCGTTGAAAACAAATTAGCTTTCTCGAGCTTATACTTCAATAAGTCTTTCACCAAAAAAAATTATAACTTTTATTTGAACTTTGCAGGTTGGGATTAATAGAACTCAAACAATAATTTTTGTTTATTTTTCTTCCACTGTCTGCAACACAATGTGTAAAAATGAATCATAAGGTCAATTGACCTTACAATATTATGATCAGTCTGAATGTTTGATCAGCAGAATCTCATGAACATAGGAGCCATTGTGCCAGCCAATATACGTTTGAATAAACCAATTGTAACACCACTGTACCAGCCATTCAAGAAACGTTGAATCCCATTATATATCACTTGCAAAAGATAGCCAATATCATTCGTTCCTCCAAAAATTTCTCAATTGCTTATTAGCCTTTTTATTATCCAACATCGGGTGTGTATCTCGTTTAAGGTTTAAACTCCTTAAGTATACTTGCAACCACATAAGAGATACAGGTGTCATGCATAAAGTTCGATACCTCAAGTTACTGATAAGGATGAAGGAGATGAAGTAAGATTTCACAATCATAAAAGGAGCGATGAGAAGGAGGGATTAAATTGAAAAAGATACATTAGAAAGTTCTGACTAGAGTATAGGCAGAACTGTTATGTAGTTGTTTTAAAGCTATCAGTGTGTGCAAATGGTGAAGGAAGTATGACTTTATTTATAAGGATTCTTCATCGGACGATTTTCTATGCCGAGTCGGATGAGAAAGGACTTTACTCATTTGGAACCAAACGGCCTTCTAAGAAATTCATACTGAGAGGAAGTTTTCCAAAAAGAAAGGGCAGAGATAGGAAGTTAAAGAGCTATTGAAAGAATAATAGTATCATATCAGTTGTACCTTCATATTATAATTGCCGTGGTAACTTAGTATCATTCGATGAGTATTTGCCATTTATGATGAAGTGTGAGTAGAGCTGAATATGCAACAGTAGCTCTAGACGAAGATTCTAAGATATCTAAATCTGATTTTTTGGTTCTATGAACAAGAAGTATTACCTACTGAAAGCAAACTTGTTTAACGCTGTAGCTGTTGATCAAATTCCCATGGATTAAGAACAAGTGAATATTCTTTTTGTTTGCATAATCATTCCATTCTAATGCTTCTACGTATATTTCTAGTTTTAGAAAAGATATCAGGGATTAAACTTATTGAAATGGAATGACTGTCCACGGTTGTCTGTCGCTCGGGCAAACAGTTGCTTAATGATTTCTTTGCTCAACTTTCGAACAGCAACTTCAATTCATGATCCTCCTTCATTTTGCTTGATATCAAAAGACCAAAATACCGGGTCAGATAATATTCAAGGCTTTACTTAATATTATTCCAGACTCATCAATCAATCAGATACTTCTTTATTATTCCCGTCTCATTGGTCATTGAAATAACTCATCTTAACCTCATCCAAACTTAAACTCTGATAACAGGAAGCAACCATCAGATGAACATTCGCTGTCTGAACATCAGAATAATATCAACAGTATTCATCGCTTCAAAGATTATTTGAAATGACATCAGCAGGAGCTCTTTAACACCAAGTCTTTCTTTTAACACTATCACCAGTTAACATAAACGGACTACAACGATTATATTCATGTACATTCCTCTTATTTTCAATCGAATAGCAAAGGATGATATTATCTCTTGATGGCCATTGAGTTTACTATGCATGCCATATGCGACTTCATGCATGATTGCATTTTAGTTCATTCTTAAAGTGTAATTTAGTTCTTTTTGACGAGTTTGCTGCTACTCCAGTAGAACCTTAAATTATATACCGATGGAATGAAACTACTCGGCATTCATTAAGTAACAGAGCAAGAAAGAGAAAGATCTAATTCTATCGTTACATTTCATCTAGTACATAAGAGTCAAATGCCGAGAACAATTTTCAGCATTTCAATTCACTTGAATTCTAATACCAAGAATATGCAATCATTCAGATCTCTTATTCGGATTGTTCATTGAAACCTACCATTGATGATTATAGCCAATTGCTGATTCATTAAAGCTACTTCATTTTCGCATAGGACCAACTGTACGCAATCTCTAAAGAACCTATAGATATTTTACCAGATGAACTCGATTGATGGTTCATGTATATAAATAATTAGCAATTGAACAAGCAGTCAATGCTGACTGGACTTTCAATTCTTGATTACAAAATGTTTTGATCAGTCACCTTAGTAATAGCTTTATGAAAATGAACCACTTGAAGAATGTACAAACCTCATTATTTCTCCTATTCAACATAGTTAAACCTGGCAAATTTGCTATCGCCTTAATTTGTACAGTACTACGTTACCACATCTACCTCTAATTGGTTTACTTCAAAGGATAGCATATAAATACCTTCCTTGGAAATTGAATAAATCATTTTTCTTGCTTGAATAATTTCAAATAATTAAAAATCAAAAGATCAAATGCGGTTCTAGAGTTTCCAATATAATTGACAAAAAATCTTCTTGTTCTTCTTGCACTAATTATTTGCTAACCTGAACTGCATCTTCTTTTCTTTCGTACATTTCTAGTCAATTAGAGGTTGTTCTACATTACTGAGGAAGAGTTCATGCTTCTTGTTGCAATGTTCTCTAAACAACATCAGTCAGCAAAAACATTATAAAGCTACACATTAAACTACTAATAACTGTCATATTTCCAATTTCTGCTAAACCAGGCTTTTGCCTTCTCTATTGTCCCAAATTCTTCCTGGACTCACACTTCACCCTCTCAACAACCCCCTCAAAAACCCACAAAAGCCAAACATTTCGGTACATAAAAATTTAATCTTCCGTTTCGGGACAAAAACGGAAGATTAAATTTCCAACTTTATCCAGCCAGCAGAAAGAACCTCCAAACTTTAAATTGTACGTACAAGACTTCGTCAAGCAAAAGCTGCTGGGAGGATGTTTCTACACCTTTTGAGTTTCTGTTCCTTCTTTTATTTATTTGTTTTAAAAGTGACTTCTTCCTTTTTACTTTTCCTACCTCCCTTCACACAATAGTTGACAGTTAGCACTTCCTAACTTTTCTATTGTTTCTTACTTTAAATCTTTCTTAGTTTTTAACAGGCAGCTTCAGTTGTACATACAATACATTCATTACTCTTGGTAACAAGGAACTGATATTGTGATCAGCGGTAGTTATACTTGGAGTTATACTTGGGAATTGACCTGATTGAATTTTACTGTTTTGACCATCTAGATATTGGAGGTTGAGGGATATCGAAGATAATCAGTTCATCATGTCAATTGCTCATAATAAATCCTTTGGAAACATCCGATCGGAAAACAACTTGTTGGGCGGAAGCGCCAATAAGATCTTAGGTATGTGTTGAAAAACTTTCATAGTCGATTTGGTTCTCTTAATCTGATGACGAATTTTGCTAATGGAAATGAATACACTAACAAAAATTGCTTTAGTTGCAAACCGTGGTGAAATTGGTAGGTTCTCTTTGCTGAGGGTAGGGCATACATAGTAGCTTGTCCCGGTTCTATAGGTACGTCTGATATACATGCATACTAACAATTATCAATAGCTATTAGAGTGAGTTTATATCTATGAATAAGAGAAATATGACGTTCGATAGTTTGTTTTTAGATTGATGCTTGATGCTTGCTTGCTATCAAGATACCCCCGCCGTCTTCTTACCGAACAGCCAATTCACTTTCATATATTGCGAACAAGAAAGAAGCTGTAATGGCTGTTGAATATACTATATTCCCGAGAAAAGAATCGGAAATCTCAAAAATTTTTGTGTTTTTCAGCTCGCAAATATGCTTCAACCCATTCAACAAATAAAACAACTCATCGTTCTACCCATTGAGAATTTGCTTCTTAATCCCATTTTCAAATACTAACTGTAAACAGATTTTCAGAACTGCCCATGAATTGTCCATTTTCACAACTGCTATCTACTCCCATGAAGATCGATTGTCCATGCACAGATTAAAGGCTGATGAAGCCTATGTCATTGGTAAAAAAGGTCAATATTCTCCAGTTCAAGCCTATTTGCAAATTGACGAAATCATCAGCATTGCAAAGAGTCATGGTGTTAATATGGTTCATCCTGGTTACGGATTTTTATCCGAAAACTCTGAATTTGCCAGAAAGGTAGAAGAAGCTGGTATGGCTTGGATTGGTCCTCCTCATACTGTTATTGACGCCGTTGGTGATAAGGTCTCTGCCAGAAATCTGGCAATCGAGAATGACGTACCTATTATTCCTGGTACTCCTGGTCCAATTGAAACTGTCGAAGAAGCCGAAGCTTTTGTTGCTCAGTACGGTTATCCTGTTATCATTAAAGCTGCCTATGGTGGTGGTGGTAGAGGTATGAGAGTTGTTAATGAAGGTGATAATATTGGAGATGCATTTCAAAGAGCCACATCTGAAGCCAAAACATCCTTTGGTAACGGTACATGTTTCATTGAAAGATTCTTATATAAACCTAAGCATATTGAAGTTCAATTGTTGGGTGATGGCCAAGGTAACGTAATCCATTTATACGAACGTGATTGTTCAGTTCAAAGAAGACATCAAAAGGTCGTTGAAGTGGCCCCTGCTCTCACTTTACCTTTAGAAGTTAGAAACGCCATTTTACAAGATGCCGTCAAATTAGCTAAATCAGTTAACTACAGAAGCGCTGGTACTGCTGAATTTTTAGTCGATAATCAAAACCGACATTATTTCATTGAAATCAATCCAAGAATTCAAGTCGAACATACTATCACTGAAGAAATCACTGGTATTGATATTGTTGCAGCTCAACTTCAAATTGCTGCTGGTGCGTCTTTAGAACAATTAGGATTAATCCAAAACAAAATCAGTCTTCGCGGATTTGCTATCCAATGTCGTATCACAACCGAAGATCCTACAAAGAATTTTCAACCGGATACCGGTAAGATTGAAGTGTATAGATCATCTGGTGGTAACGGCGTTCGATTAGATGGTGGTAACAATTATACTGGTGCAGTGATTTCACCTCATTATGATTCCATGTTGGTTAAATGCACATGCTCAGGTGCTACTCACGAGATTGCTCGAAGAAAGATGATTCGATCATTAATTGAATTCCGTATTCGTGGTGTAAAAACCAACATTCCTTTCTTGATTGCTCTTTTGACCAATGAAACATTCATTAAAGGTGACGTCTGGACTACTTTTATAGACGATACTCCATCATTATTTGAAATGCTTACTTCTAAGAACAGAGCTCAAAAGTTGCTTGCTTATCTTGGTGATTTGGCTGTTAATGGCTCCAGCATCAAAGGTCAAACCGGTTTACCTAAGCTAAGTGTTGAAGCTACATTACCTACTCTAGTTGATCCTTCTACTGGTGAAGAAATCGACACTTCTGTTCCTTGTGCTACGGGTTGGAGAAACATTTTGGTTGAAAAGGGACCCGAAGCTTTTGCGAAGGCTGTTCGTAATTACGATGGTACTCTTATCATGGATACCACTTGGAGAGATGCTCATCAATCCTTATTAGCTACAAGGGTGAGAACCATCGACTTACTAAACATTGCATCTACTACTTCTCACGGATTAGGCAATGCTTTTGCCTTAGAGTGTTGGGGAGGTGCTACTTTTGATGTAGCAATGCGATTCTTGTATGAAGATCCTTGGGACAGACTTAGAAAGTTAAGAGCTTTAGTGCCTAACATTCCGTTCCAAATGTTGTTAAGAGGTGCTAATGGTGTTGCTTATTCTTCTTTACCTGATAATGCCATTGATCATTTTGTCAAACAAGCTAAAGATAATGGTGTTGATATCTTCCGTGTGTTTGATGCTCTTAACGATATTGAACAGTTAAAGGTTGGTGTTGATGCAGTGAAGAAAGCTGGCGGTGTGGTTGAAGCCACTGTCTGTTATTCTGGTGATATGTTGAACCCTAAAAAGAAATACAACTTGCAATACTATCTTAGTATGGTTGACAAGATTGTTGAAATGGGCACTCATATTCTAGGTATTAAAGACATGGCTGGTACTATGAAACCTGCTGCAGCCACTTTACTTATCGGTACCATCAGAGAAAAATACCCTGATTTACCAATCCATGTTCATACTCACGATTCTGCTGGTACAGGTGTTGCCTCTATGTCTGCATGTGCTAAAGCTGGTGCTGATGTTGTTGATGCTGCTACCAATTCCATGTCAGGTATGACTTCTCAACCGTCTATCAGTGCTTTGCTGGCTTCATTAGAAGGAAGTATCGATACCGGTTTAACTCCTTCATACATCAAGGAAATCGACAGTTATTGGGCTCAAATGAGATTGCTATACTCTTGTTTCGAAGCTGATATCAAGGGACCTGATCCAGAAGTCTATGATCACGAGATTCCTGGTGGTCAATTGACTAACCTTTTGTTCCAAGCTCAACAAGTTGGTCTTGGTGATCAATGGAAGGAAACCAAAAAGGCTTATATTGAAGCTAATAACTTGCTAGGTGATATCGTCAAGGTCACCCCTACTTCAAAGGTTGTTGGTGATCTTGCCCAATTCATGGTATCCAACAAACTTACACCTGAAGAAGTTAAAAAGAGAGCTGGTTCATTGGATTTCCCTGCTTCAGTGTTAGATTTCTTCCAAGGTTTAATGGGTCAACCTTACGGTGGATTCCCTGAACCTTTGAGAACAGATATCCTTGAAGGTAAGAGAGAAAAGTTCACTGAGCGTCCTGGAAAGAACTTGAAACCTTTCGATATGAACGCGATCAAAGAAGATTTACAATCCAGGTTCAATAAAATCACCGATTGTGATGTCGCCAGTTATAATATGTATCCAAAGGTTTACGAGGACTTCCGTACATTCCTTGAAAAATACGGAGATTTATCGGTTTTACCTACCAGATATTTCTTAGCTCCACCAGAACTTCATGAAGAAATTTGGGTTGACATTGAAAAGGGTAAGACTTTGATTATCAAATGTATGGCTGTTGGTGCTTTGTCCCTTCAAACAGGTACTAGAGAAGTTTACTTTGAACTTAATGGTGAAATCCGAAAGGTCACTGTTGAAGATAAGAAAGCAGCTGTTGAGACCGTTAGCAGATTGAAAGCTGATGTTCACAACCCTAATGAAATGGGTGCCCCAATGGCAGGTGTCATTGTTGAAGTCAGAGTTCATGATGGTTCTGAAGTCAAGAAGGGTGATCCTGTGGTTGTTTTGAGTGCCATGAAGATGGAAATGATCATCAGTGCACCAGTTTCAGGTTTTGTTTCTGATTTACAAGTGAAGGAAGGTGATTCTGTTGATGGCGGTGACTTGGTTGCAAAGATTGTTAAATCTGTTTAAAATAACTATTACTAAGTTGAATGTATTTCATTTGTTTTTTGGATATTACTATTTTAATTTAACTTGTATTACGATGTTTATTTATATATTTATTCAGTTTTACTTTGTTTTAATTTATTTTGTTCTACTCATGTAGTTGACCCAACTTAAGTGATCAATACAGCAGCTTATACTATCAGTATGCTATTCTAGGCATACTGTTCATAATCTGTTTTACATGGACTATTCTACTCATTCAATATCTTGAGTTTCGTTATTTTTACTGATATAATGATCATGAATTGAGTAGTTGAAATTGATTGATTTTCTTTCGTAGATTGATTCATACTGTTTTATATATTAAATACACTTTATATATTGGAGTTTAACAAGCATCAGAAGAAACACCATTTACTATGCAACCTGACAAACAAACAAAGGGTATGAGAAATGACAAGACAAGAGATTGAATCAATACTTAAATACTATACAAAGTAGAACGAATAGCAATCGTTTGAAATGAGAAGAGAAAATACAACAGAAGAGAAGGAAAAGGAAAAATATGTATAATACTCAAGAATCAATCAGAAACTGGGTAGGTCAAAACTCATCCTCATTACCTTGAGCTTCTGCTATTGGTGCATCTTCAACATCGACTTCCACATCAACGTCAACGTCAACATCATAATCATAATCGTCATCAGCTGTCGCCTGTTGGTATTGTTCATCTAAAAGAATTAATGTTAGTACACAAGGACAATCAGACAAACAAGCAAAAACAAAAAAAAAAAATTCACCGAAGCAGAGAAGTTGCTTAGCGAAGAGCAGCCTAGGTAGCGTATGATGCTAAATTGTTGACTATACATAACGGAACAATTAAAAAGCAACTTACATTCACTGACTAAATCTCTCAAATTGCTTTCGGCTTCTTCAAACTCCAATTCTTCCATTCCTTCTCTGATGTACCATTCTAAAAATGCCTTTCTTCGGAACATCTTTGAGAATTGACTGATATTTCTAGTGAACAGTTCCTGAACAGCAGTAGTATTGGCAATAAATGTAGCAGATTTATCTGCAACTAACGATGCTTTATCACAAACTGAGTACTGAATGTTATTAGGAATCCAATCAACAAATAAGCCTGCCCGTTGGAATTTAGCATGTTGAATAGCATCATCAATTTCACTGGCAGAGATTTTACCTCTGTAAATTGCAGAAACAGCCAAATATCTCCCGCCGTTCAAATTGCAGGCAGCCATTGTATTTATAGGATCAAATATTTGATTTGTTAAATCACGGGCTGAATAGCCTTGAAATGCCTTACCAGCAGTGTTCATAATTGGTGCGTATCCAACGGTGAAGAAATGCAGTCTTGGGAAAGGAATTAAATTAACCGCCAATTTTCTGAGATCTCCATTCAATTGACCAGGAAATCTAAATGGAGTTGTAACACCAGACATAACATTTGCAATTAGACTGTTTAGATTTGAATAATCAGGATCCTTTTTGGATACTCTGGCTGCAATATTGTACAAAGCCTCATTATCAAGACAGAATGTTTCATCACTGTTTTCAATCAGTTGATTCAATGATAAAACAGCATTATATGGTTCCGTAATAGTATCAGATACTTTAGGACTTGGTAAAACAGAGTAAGTTGCAATCATACGATCAGGAAACTCTTCTTTGATTCTACCAATCAAAGCAGTGCCTAAACCAGAACCTGTACCACCACCCAGACTATGAGTCAATTGAAAACCTTGTAAAGATTCGGAACTTTCAGCTTCACGTCTAATAATATCTAATACTGGTTCTAAAATTTCTGCACCTTCTGTATAAAAACCTTTAGCCCAGGTATTACCTGCTCCTGCTTTGGAAGATAATAAACTATCAGGTCTGAAGAGATTACCTAAAGGACCACTACGAATATTATCAATGGTAGCTGGCTCTAAGTCAACACACACTGCTCGGGGAACATATTTTTTATGACCTGCTTCCTCAAAAAACACATCCAGACGATTATTGATGTCACTTGTCTGTGATAGAAATCCTTGTTCATCGATACCGTGCTCTTTTAACACTACACTCCAGAATGCAGTAGCAACTTGATTTCTAGATAGGTGAATGGGATGTTAGTGATTAGGAAAAAAAAACCCATGCAGAGCATTTAAACAACAATAGCAGTAATAAGAAGAAAAAATTAAACATAAATCATGTTGTGAATTATGAGATAATCAGTGTGACAATTGGATGCTGAAGATCCAAACAAATAACACTTCGTCAGAGCGGATATGGTATGACGATCCAATTCTCTTCTTCTGCACATCAACGAAGTTTTCCGAACCAAAAGAGTTCTAGTTCTTGAACATACCCTAACAAATGCACAATTGTTAGTATCAATAAACAGACAGCTCCAGATTCATTCCTATAGCACATCCCTTGACTCTGCTCCTCTTTTCGCCCTTTCAATCTTGGGGACTGTTATTATTCGTTAAATCACATACCTGCTTGACCACATTGAACAGAGATAATTTCACGCATATTAAACAATCAATTAACAGTTCCTTGTTACAAATCCTCTTTTGATCTTGAGTTCAGTCTGTTGAAGTTTTTGAAACTGCAATCATATACTTCAGTTCTTCTCAATTGTTGTTGATATTGGTATTCGTTGGACCTGCCAAATTGTAAAAGTAAACACACAATGTAACGCGTCTTATCTGATAAGTACCTTATGATATCAAATGAATTACTATACTATTAATCAAACTTATTATAGTCTTCTGAAAATATAGAAAATACAAAGTATAGTGAACAATAAAAGAAAATTAAAGAATTTTGTATTTTTCTTTTTTTCTTAAAATTGAGAAACAGGAATACTTCTGCATTATCAAGAATTATATTATCGATTGAATAATCAAATGGAGTCTTTCTTCTAGTTATTGTAGCATGTTTATTTTATACTGTATGTATGATTCATGTATAGTCCTGCAAGGGTGGAAACATACATAAGGTTTAGCAGAGATCACATGACGTACTAATATACCCTTACGGCATAATCAAAAATTACCCGGTTGTTGAGTGGGCGGGTGTTGATGTGTCATTCATTAAACGATTAGGTGATCATTATATATCTCAAATTACCTCCGTTCCTGTCGACAAGTTTGATTCTCACCATCGAAAATCTTTCAAGTAACCAATAACACAACATTAGCATAATGTGGTAGAAGAATGTCTTTTGATTTTGTGTGTGCAAGGGCTTTCTTACATCAGCTGTCTTTCTTTTGACCTTTGTATAAACATTGGTGTTTTGTATTACGGGTAGTTCAGCCGGGATAGTGGAAGTACAATTTCATTAGGTCTTGTGTTCCCAGTTGTGTCTTTTCACACGCACAAACCCACTAGCACTATACTTGGGAGAAGGAATTGTTGAAACGTTAAACCGAACTGGAAATTCTCATAAATACCACCAGTTATCAGCACTCAGCATTAATAACTAGCATTGACAATTTTCTCTGAAATATATTCATAATGTGGAATGCGTGGAGTATAATAAGCAGGCAAGTAAAGCCTGTTAACAATTCTTTAGCTATTCAATGTTTAAGAATAAACCAACAAACCGTCAGAACCTTCAGCTCTACAGTTGTAAATGAAGGACCAAAGCCAATCATTCTAAAGAGAACTGTGAGAAAATCCAGAGCTCGACATCGAGCTAATATGAATAAGTTGGTTCATGCTTTACGTTCTTTGAAAAGATATGATATTGATCCCGTATTTGGTGATTCTAGTTCATCTTTTGTCCCAAGAATTGTGGCTGCTGTTAAAGAAGGTGATGAATTAAGTCGTGGCTATTCCAAGGAAGAAATCGAGAAATTGCTATATGGTGCTCAAAAGGCTGCTTTAGAAAGAATTGATCGTGATCCTAGTTTTGATGATGCTACAGTTCGTAAAGTTGTTTTAGAAGAAGAAGCAAAGAAAAGACAGGTTGTTGAAAGAATTCTGAGTCTGAAGAACTCAAGTCGTGATGAAGAAATTAAAGCTGCTATCAGATTAACTGTTAAAGAATTTGAAAGATTTGAAGGTGATACTGGTTCATCTGAAGTTCAGGCTGCTGTGTTAACTACAAAGATTCATTATTTGGGAGAACATGTTAAAGAAAATAAGAAAGATTTCCATAATTTAAGAAAATTCAGAATGCTGGTTCAACAACGTCAAAAGATCTTGAGATATTTGAAGAGAGATGATCCCAAAAAGTATTACATGATTGTTGCAAGATTAGGCCTTACCGATAAAGCTGCTACCATGGAATTTAACCTTGATCGACAATATATGGATGAGTTCCTCTTCTATGGTCCTCAGAAATTATTCAATACCAAAAAAGCCCGTAACTTGAACGAGAAGGTTAAGAGTTTGAGAAAGTCAAAGGCTGCAAAGAGATTGAAGATTCGTTAATCTCATTGAGTTTAATGAGATTTGCTGAGAGGTTCATAGACTTTGCTTGTATATATTATTGGAAATAAAGTGATAGTCGCTTACATTGATTTGATATTAGTTATTAGAAAACTGTGGTAGATTGTTTTTCTAGTTATTCCGTATTTTGTTAGAAAAGAGACAATGTTTTTGCATTTTCTGATACTAACTTTTCTCTCTTATTCAAGACCATACTCCCAACTGTTATTTATACTCGGGCCGAATCCCGTTCTACCACTACGATATTGATATCTTTAAAACTCATTTGCTTCATAATTATTGAAATATAAAATTTATATAGACCCCCCAATATGAAAACCCAATAACAAAACAGAACGTGTAGATACTTTGTATTGCTAGAAAATCACAGCTGTGATATTGAATAAAACCAACTGCGTAGTAATATATAACATGAACTACAATCATAACTAATGAAACGATTTCAACAGCTTAACATAAGGATACAATTAATTACTTTCCAAAAACTTCTTGATTGGTCCACCAACATGTTCAACGTCCAGTAAGAATGTATCGTGACCATACATGCTTGTCTCTTCGCTTAATTCAATGTACTCAATATGACTACCATCACTTTCACCATTACTTATTACCTTTGCTCCTTCTTTCAATACAGTAGCAACTTCCCGTTGTTGCCATGCAGGGAACAAAATATCTGACTCAACACCCAATACTAAAGTTGGATGATCAGCAAAATGCTTCATTCCTTCAATCAAATCATCAATAGTTGAGCTTTCTCTTACTTGATGTCTAGGCTTTTCTTTATATGGTTTTGAAGGTAAGGCACAATGCTCACTATACTGAGCTCGGTATTCTCCTTTCAACCAAGCTTCCTCGGCAATTTTTCTTCTTTCGGCGGCTTCGTATCTATTAGCATAACCTAAATCAAACAAATCCATTGCTTTTGAAACATACAATAGTGAATTAGGATCATATTCCAAACAAAACTTTTCACCTTGATGATCTAAATATGTTTCAATTAAAAAGTCTGGACATAATGCTGGTGTTTTTGAAGGATCAGCGCGATCTCTTCCAAATCTCAATTCCCATTCCGGACCAGATCTGTATGTAATTGTTGCAATTTCTCTTGCTAACTTCATTCCAACATGAGGAGGAACACCGTCATAATAAAAGCCTCTTTTCCAGTTTGGATCGGCCATTAGCACCTGTCTTTGAGTGTGTCTCATTGCAATTGAATAAGGATGTGATCTTGCTGCGCCAGAAATTGATATGATCCGTTCGACAGCTTCAGGGTATTCAGAGGCAAAAGCTAATGATTGCATACCTCCCATTGAAGCTCCCATAGAAGCATACAACTTCTTGATACCAAAATGCTTGGTCATTAATCTATGCTGAGCTCTCACCATATCATTTAAGGAAAGGATAGGAAATCTAGTTGCATAACGTTCACCATCAGCAGGATCAAGCGACGATGGTCCAGTTGAACCATAGCATCCTCCTAAAACATTGGTACACACTACAAAGAATTTATTGGTATCGATACTTAAACCTGGTCCGATGAACTTTTCCCACCATCCTGGTTTATTATTTAGCTCGTGCGATTTAGCATGAGATGAAGCAGATAAACCTGTGTGAAGTAAAATCGCATTGGACTTATCAGTGTCTAATTCACCCCACGATTCATAAGCGATTTCAAATTCTGGTAAAACACCTCCGTAATCAAGTCTCAAATGCTCTTGTGATTTATATATTTGATAGCCAGATTTAACTTGAGAATAAGAAGGCTCAGGACCTGAGTCAAAGCTTTTGGATCGATCTTCGAGTTTATCTAGACATGGAAATTTCATTTGAGGGTTTGATGATGTATGAGGTGTTGCTGATCCGTTTGGTGGTGGCGGTGGTGGTGGTGTAATGTTAGGTATTATTCTTGAATGAATATCAGCACTTGATATATTCCGATCAGCAGCTTGAGCTTGAGTTACTGTTGATTTTGAAGGTACTTCAACTTTCGATACAACAGAGATCTTTCGGATTCCGTATCTTGTATGTCTAGTAAGGCACCGACTTGTTTTGAGGGCTTGTCGTGAAAACATTATGATGATTGAAAGATATGAAACAGTTGAAAGAGATCAAAGACCAATAACTTTTAAATGTCAGCTTTAGGTCTAATTTCTTACTGCTATAGCAAGAATTCTAATATCGCTAGTCGATTTGAGATGTCTCTCTAGTAAACAAAGAAAAGAAATCAAATTAATAGTATGTGTATAACCCTAGGAGGCTTTTTCTAGATACAATGGAGTATGCAAATAATGGTTCTTCCTCAAGAAACTTTCTTTTGCGGAATTTTGATTGTTGTGGAAATCAGAGACAAATCTTGATCAATTCAATAATCCTGATTAGAATCAGGTATCTCCTATTGGCAATACTCAGAAAGAAAGAATATGAGAGCAAAAAAAGGTATCTTCACAGCAGAAATCTTCTGGTATGTTAGAACCTAGGACAACGGGAACTTTCACCTACTATAACTAAGACTATTCTGCTAACCTTGTTTCAGCCACTGAACTAAAAGACGTGCACTCAATTGCATTAAGCCTCAATCGATAACATCTATAATGCCATCATCAGGCTTATAGTATATTTTATGGTTTCCATTCTTAATCGGCAAAGAAAGGGTGAAGATTTCCTATGATTCTATTTTTCTCTCCCCGTGTAGAAGAATGAAATAATGAAAAATACCAGTTACTAAAACCTTTTTCGGGGTTTGGGCGTAAATGTATGTACTTCGAGAATTATAATCGAAATAGGAAAGCATTTATGAGTCATCTTACTGGTTTTAGGATCTCATGAGTCGTCCTATAAAGTTTAAAGCTGTAACTCTAAAAGTTTAACGGTTTTAGTTCGTATTCGCCATATCACGTGAAGTTATGAAATAATAGTGAATGGCAAATAATCCCTTATCACGTGATCCTCATTTTGAAGTGAGATGTAATCTTGTTTATGCTATCCCTACTCAATTCGTGCTCCAGTAGATATAGCGTGTAAACAAGTCCTCAATGTAGTGAACTGGCTAATTGTGGGTAACCATCTAAAGGAAAATGGCCATTTAGCAAGCTGTAATAAGAAGCAATTAACTAGATGAATATTGGAATATCTCAGTTGATTGTATAGAAACGAAAAAGCAGCTGGCTCACACAGCTTAAAGGAAGGTGCTAGGAATTGTAATAAATCACAACTTAATGTATAGGCATACCATACAATAGGGGACATTCAATGTTAATTTCTAATAAAACGTACTCCAACTTGAAAACCATTGTTATTTGGTCTTTTCCAGTGATCCTTGTTCTTGGCTGGTTTATTCGAACAGTTTTTCGAGTCCGTGTGTTAGCCACAGAACCATATGTCAAAAGTAACTTCATCAACGAAGTTTTTGGAACATATTGTTGGTACTGGACTACACTAGCACTTATACTTAATCAGATTTGGATTCACAGCCATTTTCTAACATACGAAAATCGTAGATCGCTGTTCAAAGTTAGAAGTCATTTTGTAAGATTTGCCATAAGATATGCTATTCAAACAATATGGTTTATCTTTTTCATAGTATGGTTTTTTGGTCCATCCATACAAAATAGAATATCAGTTTCGTCAGGGGGTCATTGCATCGTTAACAGTGAACAATTAGCAATCTCAAAGAAGCTTGATACTACAATTCCAGCTGGCTGCAGAAAATCAGGAGGATCCTGGAACTCTGGATTTAATTTCTCAGGTCATAGTTTCATACTATCTCAAATGACACTCATGCTATTTTTCGAGCACTTCCAGTATGCTTCTAGTCTGAGTGAACATTTGCCTTTGACAAGACAAGATACGATATCGAATGGGTTTGGATCGTTTATCAAAGCAGCCAAATTACATTGGTGTAGTTGCTTTATTGCATTCTTTATTGTTATCTGGTGGTTATCATTCATAATCACATCATTATTTTATCATACTTTTTTTGAAAAAGTAGCAGGACTTTCTTGCGGTTATTTCATGAATTCCATACTGCATATATGGCTTCCAATTGATGTCTAATGTTGTCCTTATTTTCTTGCTTCAGATCATCTAAATTTCAACGACCGTGCGTATGCTTCCAGACGTGCTGGTAAACCTGTTATCGATCCTTGAAGGATCAATCTCAAC
Organism: Sporopachydermia quercuum; assembly: GCA_001599295.1. Classification (NCBI taxonomy): domain Eukaryota; kingdom Fungi; phylum Ascomycota; class Sporopachydermiomycetes; order Sporopachydermiales; family Sporopachydermiaceae; genus Sporopachydermia; species Sporopachydermia quercuum. Next base: position 1,364,706 of record BCGN01000001.1, on the reverse strand, counting down.
TGCTGTACTTTAGTATCTAATTGCGCATCATTAGACATTCTTGCATCATTTGAAACAGACATTTTAACACTGATCATAACATCAATGACCTCCATTGATGTGACCTTCAGCTTTGCTGTTAGACCATCTTTAAAAACTATGTCAATCATTTTGGCAGCCAAATCGCTATTACATCTTTGGATTAATGCTAAACCATTAGGAAACTCCATTTTATTGACTTCTACTGATCCTACCAAATCAGTGTCTTCATCTGGGTTACCAGAAATCTCTATCTCTTGATTGTACGTTTTTGGATCAAGCATATTGACTATCCTTAGCTTTTCCATATAAAGAACGAGCTGAGTTCTTACCTGACGGGCAAAGAGCTATGTACATGATATGGTTAGTAGCTTAGGGCAAAATGCTTAATTCCAGGCTCAAATTTATACACATACCTCGATATCTGTAGGGAGATACTTATCAGCTAATTGCTGTGTAGGAATAAATGATGGTAATGTATATTTAAATAAGCTCCAATCATTAGTTTTGTTGTCTCTTTTCAATACAATGTAGTGAGGACTGCCAAATTGTGCCTTAGCAAATGTTTCTATTCTGATACCAAGGAATTTATCATCGTTAGCATTTTTTGACTGATTATCGGAAGCTGTTTCATAATGCATATCACTACTCTTCTGCTGATTTTTATCTGTCCAGCTTAGCTCAATAGGGCCATCATTGCTCTCTTTACCTTGTTTTTCGGTCTCATTCCCTGCTAAAGCTGTCGTTGATTCTTTGTTTATCACCGACAATTCTTGTATAATCTTATTGGTATTATCGTCTGGATTGTTATCATTATCCTCATCTTGCTCATCATCTGTATCATTGAAGTCTTCAATCTTGAAACAAGTAATTCCCGTAAATCTGTAAAAGTTCTCTAATTGAACCTTTTCAACCATGTTGTTCAATTCACTTAGTTCTCCTGCCACTTTATTACTCAAACGAGTTTTATCTGAATATGTGTATAGATCTTTATCCAGCTTGGTAAACAGCCTTGAAAGCAACTCGCGAGGAACTTCGAACTCTTCTCTATTTGATACATTTGTCGTACTATTTCTAGGAGAAATTGCGGTTGAACTCCAATTTGATTTCAATCTTCTTTTTTTCTTCGGAGTTGTATTCACTTCATCAGCAGCAACAATTTCTTCTAAGATGACTGAGTTCAAAGATTTGCTTGAATCAATGATTGCAAATTCGGAGCGTAAGTCATCAAGCTGTTGCTGCAATTTGAATGCTGGAAGATTTGTTAGAACTTTCTAACTGCCCTGTCAACTAATTGCAACTAAAATAAGTATCTTAGATGATAACAACATGGTCTACCATTTTTTCAATGATGGAAACCAAGCGTACCATATATGAATTCTGAAGTATGAATTACCACACAGCTATATATCTTATTGAATACCAAAATCCATTAGCACTTACCTTCAGCTTCCAAAGACTGTATATCTTCATTATACGATGATATATCTGTCATCGCGATATCTCTCTATTCGTTCCAAAATATTCCAATAACAATCAATGAAGTTGTTTTTCTGGTAACTGATCTTATCATCTAGCTTCAGCTGCCAGTCAAGAAAGTATCTTTCTTGCTGGAACGCGTTCTACGTGCAATCACAGTGCAGTTTGCTAGTTAGACCAAGCTTTCTTGAAAAAATAAATCAGCAATGAACAATAAAATATCAAGTTGTTTTCTACTTTTTACTTTTACCGTTGAGAAATGTTAGTTATTTCTATATATTCTTATTGTAAGTACTCGTAACAAAAATCAACAGTCAATTCTTCTTTAGATAATCGTCTTTTGATTATCATCACGTCTCATCATCATCAGAGAACCTTACTAGGAAACAATGTACTATTTATTACTATGATCCTAGGTATACAATAGAATAGAAATGGTTGTTTGTATGACTATGATGGTAAATACCAGCTATGAAGCTGTTAGTTCACTTGTTGTATCAAAGAAATATCTTTCTTGTGTTTACTGTGTTCGGTAAAGGTCAAAGGTTACATTAGCTCTGTGAGAATAAATAGTGTGGAGAAAGATGTCTATACTTGGGGAATGGTCAAGTCGATTCAAAGATACTTCACGTTGTAAGTGATGTAAAGTCTAATATGATTATGAACTTATTATTGTAATTGCTGTCTATCATAGTTTTACATGGAAATAGAGAGTTGATAAAGACAGTTAGAGATAGCATATCATCAGATAGCTTAACTACCAACAAGATGAGTTCATTTCCAAGCTTTTCCTTTTCTAATAATCAAAAGAAGAGTTCAAAGTGTTCGAAGAGTTCAAAAGACAAGAAGAAAGAAAAGGACGGTCATAAAAACAATAGGACCAGTACTAATAATGATAGTAGTAGTATCAATGTTCAGCCGAAGAGCAACTTTAGCTCCGTTCAATCCTACAGAAATACATCAAATGTTCTAGTCAACGAAGACAATTTCTATACAGACATAACAAGAGATAAATCACTTCCTAAGCGTATTAGACAAGATAATAATAAATCACTACACTATGCAAATAATAGAAATAACAATAACAATGATAGAAACAGAAGTGGGAAACGTGTGGCAAAAGAAAAGCTTGAAGCATCTTCTACTGCTACTATGCCAAGATCTGAAATTCTGTTCAATGATAAGAAAGATATAATCAATTTGCCTAATATCGATAGTGGTGATGAAAATGACAATGAGCCAGATTATAAACGGTTAAGCAGAGAACCTAAAACCAAACCTGTCAGTGAATCGAATACTTTTGATTATGATGGTTACACCAGCGAGAAGATTAGATCAAAAATAGCGGTTCTACAAGCTAAGATTGATGCCAATGTTCTTGATGTCAATCTGTGGAAAGAGATGATCAAGTTACAACAGGAGAAGTATCATTGTGTAACTAGGTATCAATCTAGAACCTTAGAAGCAGAAAGAGAGATCATTTATTCTGTTTATGAAAGAGCTTTCAAAGATTCAGACAATCAAATCAATGATAAACAATTTATACATGATTATCTTCGATTGGCAGAGTACTTTTTGGATTTTGATCAACTCAACGAAAAATGGTTTCATCTATGTCACAGAGTAGTTATTAGTCCCAAGTTGGTTGATAGTTACTGTGGGTTTCTTGCTCGAAGTGTTGATATACTCAAGGTGAGTTTCTCTTGGCTTCTTGATACTCTTACGAAATTTTGTGACCACTGGAGCAGCAAATGGTCAGATGCTGCCCATCTGACATTTTTATTCGATGTTGTATCAATATATCGTGATGCAGGCTATTTTGAAATAAGTGAACAGGTAGTATTCAGTCTATTGCAAGTGAATTTCTTTGAACCGGATAGTATGACTGGACTTGGGGAGATAGATAAGAAATATTATGATGAAATGTTTATGAAGTATGTGTATTCTTCTATTGATCGATCAGACGTCTGGAAAACTAACTCTTGGAATATGGAATACACAACTGGGTTGATTGAAAGTGGATTTTCTTATGAAATTGAGGAAAATGATTGTACGAATAAAGATGTATCTATATTAGAAGCTGTTGAGATCCATAATAACGAGAGTTTTGAGAGATCTATTAGTAATTGGCTAGACCATGAACGTGCACTCGATTATCAATATAGAACAGGCGATTTCCATTGTTCAAGATATATTGATGATGATCCTTATAGATATCCGTTATATAAGGATATGAGAATGTTTCTGACAAATATTGAAACAAAAGAGGGAAAACTACTACTAGTGATTGGTGTTTTACATTTTCTAGGAGTGTCATTTAAGAAGGAAATAGCATATTGGATATCAATATGCTGCAAGTCGAACGAAGAAATAGAAATGTCAATAGAAGAATATTTTGATTGTCAAGTTTGCAACACTATCGATGGTTTCATGTCAACAAGATATATAAGGTCATTTGATGATACAATGAACGTGAAAACTTTGCTGATCGTTCTTCAACTGTTTTGGGGCAGCAAACAATGCAATAATGAGTTATTGTTTGATATTTATATCGAGATAATTTTAAATTTGAATCTACAGATAAACGTCAAAGAAGAACTGGTAACAAAGTGTATCAGAAACTGCCCTGAATTTTGGCCTCTTTACTCTTCCGTGATAGAACATGATTTACAGAGGATTGATGAGTGGAACTTGTTGGCCCAAAAGGTGAAAACAAGTGTCTCCAGTGGAGGATTCCGTGCATCACATATAATTGGTATATGGATAAATTCTCTAAAGCATTGGATTTTCATTAAAAAGAAAAAAATAGATAATGACAGCTTGACACAAATATTCAGGCAGATTCTTAGCGCTGTCACACCCTTAGAACATGATTTATTTGAACTGGATCCTGAAACTGATGTCGATGATATTCTGAACAGAATAACGGTTCTTGCTGAGTATCTACATGACCCTAATAATGATGATCGAACATTGTCTTTCAGTTCCAACTATGAATTGAGCTTAGAATGCGTTTATATGGCTGAAGCTTATGTTATACAACAGTATTTCCTCAAAGTGCCATATCAGAACTCGCTTAATTCATTTCTGAGAAAGAAAGTCCCACGAAAGTCCTTCGGTGAAGTTTTGAGAATATCAGAGCAAAGCATTAGATATCAATTGGTACAGTTATACCAGGTAGATAAATTCACCGATGCGTCACTATTGACTAGTACATCAAATGAAACGGATCAGATATATTGGCATTTGCTGCTAAACTCAAATATTCCAACTAGATCAGTCCTCTCAAGTATTGAGAAATACTGGGAAATTGTTACCAAAGACGGGTCACAAGATAAAGTGAGTCAATATATTGTAATTGGACAGTTAGATTTTCTTCTGAACCATAAAGACTCATTTGGTGAATTTGCTTCATTCCTGTCTATCACCAAGAAAATACTCAAAGGATTTTTCCATAGACCAACTGGTTTATATCCAAAGATATCATTTTCGTTTTTCAATATATGGAAAATTATAAGGAAGTTCATTGATCGGAAAACAGCTAAAACTGTCACTACTCCATTGAACACTCTGTTTCAATGGAACAAGATGTATCAATTGAATTTGCAATACAACGAACAAGATTGTAACATGATTCACACTGCAAAGGCTCTTTGTTCCAGAGATTGTTTCAGGATTTGTGTATTGCCAAATTTTGAACCTGCTCTATCTGTCAAACATACATAATAGTATGTCTAAGCTATATTGTTAATTGATCAACTGATGATATGACCAGCAACCACAACTCAACCCAATCGCGGCCTACTATTATGAATGCAAATTTCTAGCATTTGCCTATAATTTACTCTTCCTATAGATTCCCCTAAATATTGCATTAAAAACAATAACATTCAATCAAGCATTAAGTGAACTGTCAAAAACTGTAGGACACGCCATATTGATTTTCCATTTTTTTTTACCTTCTCCATTAAAGGGTTGTTGCAAGCATAATTTCGAAATGGATTACCCTTAGTATTAGCGCATCTGCGAGCACACGTAGGTACACATCAGCTGCTTCAATAGCGTGTAGATTCAAAAGCTTATTGAAATTTTCATAAATATACACAGTTGTACATAACGAGTTAGACAAATTATAGTATTGCTACCTGCCAAAAATAAGCTGGGAATTGTAATGTCGATCACTAACTAACTCTCCATAATGCTGAAAAAACAAAGTCTAGATCAAAACTCATTGTCCCATACGGGGTATATTTCTCCTTATCACCTCGCCACATGTCTCGTCTTGTCTGTTTTGTGAACCGAAGGGCTGATCGCTTCAAACAAGAAAGAACAGATAATAAAAGTATCAATTAAATAGATTCATTCAATGAAAGGTATTGTATTATACTCTTGAAATATAACTATTGATTACAATTTGCTAATAATTTTGTTTAGAAGAAGATGCTATATTTGAACAAGAGTAGTCAATAGTTGTCATTTGATAGTGCAGTGCAATAGGTTGACTTACACACTGGTTTATCGTGTACCATTAAATATATCAAGGGCGTGATAGATAGCAGTAGTAAGCACTGAAGTAATAATTTAGGCAGAAGAGTTCTTTCTGAATATCAATTGGTTATTCTATTATAATTTCATTTTCAATAACGTTATCGTTATAGTTGCATTATCACTGGTTTACCATACAAATATTTCCACCGGTATTAGCTAAAGAAGAATTAGTCCTCAAGAACAGCAGCAATGTTCTTCACACTACTATCATATGTTGGGACCGTGTTAGGGTTTGGATTTCTCACCCTTTCTATAGCGTCGGGATTGTTCTATCTAAGCGAATTGGTAGAGGAACATTCAGAATTCACTAAAAGGTTTTTAAGCCGATCAATATTTGGAATAATTGGAATATTGGTTCTACTATGGCTTTTTGATGGGTTTCCTTTTCTACTAACACTATTATCTATTTCAACGAATCTTGTGTACTTGCAAAACTTGAAGAAGTTCCCTTACATTTCACTGTCTTCACCAGTATTCATTGCATCATGCTTGTTGGTGCTATTAAATCATTTCTTATGGTTTAGACATTTCAATGCTCAAACGATACTACCACCACCAGAAGTTCGTATGAGTGCAGCGTATAAACCTCCAGCGATACCAACATTTGCACAAGTTGCATCTTTCTATGGAATATGTATATGGTTTATTCCTTTCTCACTGTTTGTTTCATTATCAGTAGGTGATAATATTTTACCAAGTATGCATGATCAACCTGAAGTTACAGGACGAAAAGGTTCATTTCAAGGATTACAAGTTGACGATGATTCCTCTGCAGCAAAAGTTAAGAGAAAATCAGTTGGATTGGCAAAATTAGTGATATCTAAACTACAGGATTTTATTACTTTTTTCTTTGAAGTTGTTAGTACAGCATTTGGAAAGAAACAAAATAGAAAGCGCGGTTTAATATAATTAATCAGATATACAAAGTACTTCTGAGTTGAGTATAGTTGAATGTACATAACAGCATTGATACGATGTAAAGAAACAAGCAGTTAGCTAATGGTGATAACCCTCAATAATACTACTGAGCTTTATTCTTTCTTCCTCCTCTTACGTCAATTGAATATCTTAATAATTTAATATATGATGCATTTATATTCATTTGAAGGGAACCAATTGATCAACTGTAAATTAACACATTGACAGTTGGCATATAATATTTGGACATTGGGTATGCAAGATCTTACATGACTTTGCATGATACTTGCACAGTCGAATTGGCTTGTATTCGCAGTTAGTTGACTGGTTTACCAACAACGGAACAATTAAAAATAAATAAAATGATCTTTAATTGATCATTAGAATATTTATATTTTAGGTTAAAGTAATAGCAAATGAATATCAGTAATAGTTATATCATGTAATGCACATCACTTTATTGTTGGATGACAGGTCATAGGCAACGAAAGCATTCAATAAGCGAAGTCAACCCCCAACTCTCATCAGTAACGAGTTTTCATTCCTCTATTGGACCATCATTTATTAGAATCAATTATTTCCTAAATCATTTCAAAACTTGAGAAATTCTAACATTCTTTCACAGCTTCATCTTATGAAATCAACAACTAACATTGTTGTATCAGCCTGAACTACTATTAATAGGTTATGCACCCAAGACGCATCTTCCTATTTCATGCATACCTATTCTTCTTATCGTTGTAATTACTTTCTGTGTTAATATGAATAAATCACCAGCAGTAGAATAGCTTCACTAGTCGCTGTGATTTACCAACCGCACCAAATCGCCATTATAATCAACATTTGCTGTTTGTCTTAGTAGTGTGGCTAAAGGATAGAAGTAAAATATAGTATTGGAAGTCCTCTCATAATAAAATTAATAAAAGAAATTTCCTGACTGATCAAGCCATTGTCAATTATCATCAACATAAACAAATAAATACACTGATTCATTAGTAATGACAGGAATGCCGATCCAAGCCCATTTCGTTGATTCGTTTTGGACGTCAGATTATATCACTGGTATCAATATCTTGTACCAGCTGATGCTCCGTGGTTGTGTTGAATGTCAGGAAGTGGTAGATTTGCTTACAGTTAGAATGGAAATTGAACTAATACATGGTGAGAAGCTTGGTGCCTTAATATTTACAAATGCTCCCAGAAAAGATGGTTTTGGAGCAGGCAAATATAACGACGATAACTTAGTAAATTTCAACGATAATAAATTTATTGGAGAGGTGAAGAAAATGACAGAATCCGGTATACAATTGTTCAAATCAAATAGTAGTAAATCAAATGATTCTCAATTACTAGAGATTCCAAGAGGTAGAGAAAAGCTACCTCTGTCACAAGCATCTACGCCTCGATCATCGCCAGAACCCCCAAAACCAACAACTTTACTCTCCTTGTATGAAGCAACGTTAGAATCAATGAAACTAGAAGGTGATATACATCTGAAAATAGCTGCGACATTGAAGGATTCCATTATTGGACCATTCTCTGCTTGGACGACTTCTCATACTAAAGCTGTTAAAGCTTCCAGATTATTTTTGATATCTAAATATGGTGAATATCAGAAACAAATAACTGAATGTGAAAAATACCGTAAAAGATATTTAGCAAAATGCGAAGAGCTAGAAGACTCTGTTCATCTGGCAGCAATACCCGAAAAGCAGCCAGAAGAGTTAGAATCTGACACAGTATCACCAGTTCAGCAGAATATACTTGAATTGGATCTGATCGAAAAGCAGCCCTTGACTGAAAGGAGGAACAGCATACATGAAATTAAAAAGGGTTCTTTTGGGGCACTACAAAAATCTTTAACTGGTCGCTTTCAAGCATCATCAAAACCTGATGTTACAAAAGAGCAAAATACTAATGATCCCAATGATTTATCAAGTGATTTTGATTTGAAAGCTTATAGAGAAAATCCTAGTGCGAAACTTATCAAAATAGGTGTGGAATCATTATCACTGAACGAATTCTCAAGAGTTCTATACAACTTGCTTCAAACAACTCCTAGAGGTGATTTCCGGTATAATCAACTATTCTCTTTAGGAACTGTAACTCATAATGTTTCTACTGGTTCAGATATACTATTATATATCAGAGGTTGTGATCTTCTTCGTAAGACCAATCAATCAGTTGCTTGGAGAGAGAAATTTGCTTCTGATTTAGTGTCTTATGGATTTCTGAAGCCATTGATTGGCGGGATCTCAACAAAATATCGTCATTTTGATCCCAAACTACGCTATGAATGGACAGACTCTACATTTGGCTTATCAGGTGTAATAAATCAATTCAAACATAAAGAGTCTTCTATAGCCACAGCAGAAAAAGCTACTCAGAAACCTGGTGAGAGTGCTGATGAGACTGATGATAGTGACTCTGAATCGTCATATTCAGAAGCATCAACATTGAACAGTGAGGCAAATAGCGATAACGTGAAGTTTGGTAGTTATTTTGAGTCAATTGCGTCTTCAATCAAAGCAAAGGCTAATCAAATCGCTAAAGGGAAGCAGCAATCTAGTGATGTGATACGGAAAGCTGTTAAAGAAGCTGATGTTCAGTATCAAACAGCCTTAATTGAATTAGAAAAGCAAAGACAAGACCTGGAACAGATAATACTAGCTCATTATTCGTCTATGGAGAAATTTGAGCTAACCAGAATTAAAGCTTTGGCCACTGTGTTTAAACAAATTCACGATACGCTAATTGTCAAGATTCAACCGGGATTTAGAGAAATTGAAGCATTAGCTCAAGGAGTATTCAGAAGATTGAATCTTGATCTTCAGTTTTCTAATTTTATGTATACTAGATGCACAGGTTATTTTGTTCCTAATGAAACAGTGTATTCCGATTACTATAATGATACTCGGACGGTAGACATTGATACAGAAGAACTAGGAAAGGAAGATACAGGTGAATTGAAAAAGCCTTCCACTAGGTTGAAGAATCAACTGTTTGGTGTTGAATTGAGTATCTTAGTTAAACGCCAACAGCATCATTATTTTGCATTAACCAAGAAAACACCTGCAGATATCCCTATCGACGAGTTAAATGATCATTTCATTATTGATGATCATTTCTATGCTCCTGAATTTCTAGTGAAGACTTTAGAGTATCTTGCCAACGTAAGTTACGTGGATACTAAACCAAATAAAGACAAACCGTTTGAACATGTCAAGCAAGATGATATTAGTAAGGGAAAGGAGAAACAAGATTTTGACGAAAAAGTGGCATCTTCAAAGGATGAAGGAGAAGGAAAATTCAGTAAGAGCGCTGCCGAACTGGACGGTACATTTACCAGAGGACTAGAAAAAGCTTGGTGTTATCCTTTAGAAGCAAATCTATCAGTAGTGTATCGATTGAAACAAAGAATTATGGAATCTTTGAATTTACCTGGGAATTCAAAACCAAAAATGGAGGACAATGATGGTAAACCTATTATTGATTATGGGTTTGATGTTGAAGTCTACTCTGGTATTCCAACATCAACTATTGTGGGGGCATTAAAATTATTCCTATTAGAGCTACCTGATCCTTTGATACCTTACACCAATTACGAAATGTTCAAATCTATTTATGCAAGAGATATTTCTTTAGCTACAAGGCTGCAATTGCTTACCAAGCAAATGGGGCAACTGTCATGGACTAATGTTATTTCCTTGAAGCTAATGTGTGACCATTTATATCACTTGACCGAGATCTTAACTAAGGAAAGTAATAATACGCAAACTGAGTTATCTGAGTCTGAAATAGCGTCTTTAAGAGTATCAAAGTTTGAAGAAATATGTGAGAAAGGTAGAATCTCAAGATTGATCATAAGACCTCATAATCAATTCTTATATAATGACAGGGTGAGGAAATTAGTTACAGGAAATGATGATAATGAAGTTAATAGTATGTTATCACAAGCAGTAACAATCAATGATTATATTGTGTTTACCTCGTTGATGAAAGATTTAGTATTTAATTGTGAAGCTATGTTCTCCAATGTTTTGGCTAAATGCAAAGAGAATTATATCAAAAGATTGAAAAATGATTCAAATGGACTGCAGTCAGCTTTACGACAACCAGAAGGATATAAACCAGAAGGACATTCAAGACCAGGAAGTCGATCAAATAGTCGTCCTTCGAGTGTGGTACTTAATAACTCAACTAATACTTTAAATATTGAAGGTGGGAATGTAGGGGGACCAATATCTATACAACAATTGACAGTTGAGCCAGAATTGAAACAATTATCTTTATCGTCACCAGAAAGAAGTGGTCGTTTGAATGTAAGAAACCTTACTAGACCGAGAAATATTAGTCCATTGGGAATAAAGATAAACTCCTCGAGCATTCGAGTTGAAGGTTCTGAGAAAAGACTATCGAAAGAGTTACCTAATATACCAAAGGAGTATGAGGAAGATCAAAATCAAGAAAATGATGCTGCTCTAGAAGATACTGAAGATGTGCCATTGGAAAGTGAAAGCGAATCTGGAGGTCAAGAAAAGAAACAGTCAAATGAATTAGAGGTCCAGCTTCCAACTGTCCTAATCTCTGACGGCGAAGATAAATTGGAGGATAATCATACAACTAAAGTTTAGATAGATAATAATAGTCTCATAATACCATCCTCATTCCATTACTTTTACTATTCAGTTGCTGTATCGACTAAGTAATAGCTGATGACTAGCAATTGGGTATCACGTGATCTAATTCTCTTCCTCTACTGTAGGTTGTAAACATCTATTCCGTTAAGGAACAATAGAAAAATCCATCGGAATCAAATGAATCGAAACATAAAAAAATAAAATAAAAACATTCAGAATAAGTAAGGTGCCACAGTTACTTTTTCCGGCTGACGTTTGCCCGATCATGATACTTCCGGACACTTCCTATTTAAGATTGAATAAGTGAATTTAGTGTTAGCCATACCTATATTTATTAAACCTGAATTATTGCAAGAGATTTGAGTGGGCCTTGATTCAAAAAGAAACAAAACACATTAATACGAGAAAGAAGAATGAATCATCTGTCAATTCCAAGCCATGAATTCACAGCACTGTTACCATTTATCACTAAAAACCGGCTTTGAACATGCTGCATAGAACGTTTTATGTCAATAAATCCTTCTCCGGTCTTCATATTATTTTTCTCTGCAGAGGGGAGATTTATACGGAAGAGAGAAGTCTGCGAGTATACATTATTTCCGGAATTAGTATAGCTGTTTTTTTATCGTTTCCGAAATACATTGTGAATGCTTGATGATGTGATCCAGACTAAAGGAATGATTGAAATGGTGGATGATAATATGCAGTTCTCGTAGGTCAAAATCGTAGATAATGATGAGACTAAAGGCAAGACTTGTTTTGCTTGGTGATGCTGATGATAACTTTATAGATCTACTATGAATATTCGGTTGAATTCAAATTTTTTGCAAAGTATTCTCATCTGTAGGTTACCCCTGAAGAGATCAAAACGAGACCCCCCACTCTTGTAGGAAAACGGAAATCAGAAAACAAGGACAGGAGATTGAGATTTGATGTACGGAAGCCCAAACCGAATTTTGTTGGAGAATAATTATGCACGAATTTGTAAGGTAATGGATAAATGCATCATATGTAAAGGCAATAGGTCGATCTACGTAGATAAAAGGGGGTTATAGTATTAGCTGGAGCAGAGGATACACTCAGGTGGAATGATTTTGTAGTAGTTGGAATTGGCAAGTCTTATTGTTAAGGCTTATGGAGTTTTTGCCTCGTTATTTGTTCTTCTTGAGTCAATAAACTGGTTCACTGTCAAGCAATAAATACTGTACGGATACTGGTGAATGAAAACAGTTCGGAAATTGTAGTAATAACGGAGATTATGCAAAAGTACCCAGAAGGATGGCTTCTAGACCATTTAGACCATTTAGACCATTTATCTGATAAATATTATTGTATGAAGTAGTTGGATAACAATTGGCAGGTCAGCATCTTCTTGCAAAGGCAAAAATTGGTAATCGAAAGGTTCCCTAGGTATTTTCTGTAATTGTCGCAAGTCTGGAGTGTAAAATATCATGTATTGTTCCGTTCCTGAACTAGATGTGTGGGAGGTGATTCAGATTAGGATTAACGATCTATGTTCCAATAGATTATAACATTTCAGCGTTAAGCTGTCAYAATGGATTGAAAAGTTGGAATCTTCGTATAATCCTTTTCAGAGATCTGATCTGATATTGTTGCGATCCTCTATTGCATCTTGTCAAATCATGAAATTACTTAGATCAAACGTCAACGCAAGGAATGAAGGGATGCACCATGAACAACAAGCTCCTTATTTCCCGTATGACTGGTAATGATTTTCACTAGATATTAGTTCCATCTCACAGACAGCTTCTCAAAATGTAAAATATATATTATGCTTGGTTTACTGCTCTTCTTGGTCCACTAATTAAACAAAATACTCACATTTTCATCTCAACGTGCAACCATCTCATCAATTACTTCTCGTTCCTTCATATGCATCAGCAGCTGTTAGCACTGCATAACCACACCAATAGGTCCGCACATCAATACGTCTTCACATAAAGAATCACTCTGATTAAGCTGCATGATAAACATTAGTATATATCACCAACAGAAAGTTTTTGCTTCAACCAATTGCTCCATCTTTTGCATAAAGTACTCATCATCATCTACAGGTTATAGATCACACAGCATTCACATCCTCAATGACTAATGATACTTGTTTTTCCTCATAATATCATTTCCGGTTTGCTCTCATTACTAAAAATCACTGTTACGTATACATTTGAAATGAACTTTATAATGAAGAACCTTATTTCGGCACACTCACTACCATCTCCCTTCTTTATAAGTTAAGTAGTATCCTAATTTTCAAGGAAGAATAAACTCCTTTTCCTTTCTTTCAGAATGAATGTTGATATATATTTTGGAGATATAGATTGAGATACTTGTTGTTGTAGTTGTTGTTGTCTGTAATAAAGCGATAGCAATTAATTTAGAATAGAATATTGTTCAAGAGTATATTTAAAATAAAAAGCGTTCACAATATGTCTGCTCCTTCGTATGTTGAAATTTTTGATTGAAGATGATATTGAGAGGTTTGATAGCTTGAAAAAAACATTGCTGGCTAGTATGTTTTTGTTGTTCTTGATAACTGAATGGTAAATGAATTGACTATTAGAAGATTGGGATTCAATTGGATTGCCAATAGCTGTTTTGCATAAGATAGATGAATCCTTGACAATTGAATAGTCATCAGAAGGATATGTTATGTGATTACGGTTAGGAATTGTTCAGAAAGAATTTCGATGAAGAATGTTCATATTTTTATGTAAGAGTTGCGCACTGTGCATTCTTCTTTCAATTGTTAATATGGCCATGCTCCTACTTCTTTCAGCCTTGACGTTATCCTCTGAACAAAAGCATATGGATCGATTATCAATTGTGCATATTTTATCACCATTCAAAAGCCTCAAACTCTCATGGTCAGAAAAATTCATCCTATTATAATACCCTATTATCTGCTCCTCTTGACAATACATACCATACCATTGACTTTATGATGTGCTCATATCCTTTATCACACTCATTGAATTTTCAACTCCTTCGTCATATGCATGCAACATAGTATACTGCATATCGCCTAAGTGTTCTTATACCTTGCGTGAATTCTTCATCTTTTTCTCTCGACAAACCTACTTATTTATATCAAGTTATACCTTCTCATACTCTTTTTAGTTACATCAAAATACCCCATCTTTCATATTTATGCCTCTCTCATCTTCACTTTCTTCCGGCTCATTCTTTTTCCTTACTCGCCCTCTCTCTTCTTTGCTCCATAAATCAATTTGTGTATCCCTCTTCCGTACAAAGAAAGACATACTTATTTTAATTGTACCGGAACTTTAAAACTATGGGAGAGGGTATTTAGGAGATGTAAACTACTATCACGTGCTGTGCTTAAACTGGATTCTTTTGGTGAAGCGAGGAACATGATAAAATGAAGAATAACCCCCCACGGATTTTTGGAGCTGGAGGTTGAAAGATAAAAGTGGGATTATATTTATAGTGGATGAAAGAAAGTAAAAGGTTATGGCGATGAGATGATATAAGGATATGGGGGTTGAATGGCTATAATACGACGAGTTGAAATTTGCAATTGATGTTTTATTTTTATTTTTGATGTTATGTGTTAAATTATACATACCCATCCATGTCTTTCTCATTCGTTTGATGAGCAGTTTAGCATAAGATAGGCATTGATATTTGGATGAAAATGAATAGAGTGTCTTCTGTGCTAAGGCATCTCAACCCTGAGAAGAAGATGAGTGCTATGTATGTGATAGTAGGTAGATAGATCCTCACAAATCATATTTGATTAAATGCTGGTGAAGTTGGCTGCGAAACCTTCAAGGTGATTTTGTCTTTCAATAACTCTCTATTTATTAGCAGAATGATTAAAAAAGCTTATCGGATTACTAACAAATTTTTTATAGTGGCGATATTGGTCTTATTGGTTTGGCCGTTATGGGTCAAAACTTGATCCTCAACGCCGCTGACCACGGTTTCACTGTTGTTGCTTACAACCGTACTGTTTCTAAGGTTGATAATTTTCTGGAACATGAAGCAAAGGGAAAATCAATTATTGGCGCTCACTCCATAAAGGAATTAGTTGACAACTTGAAGAGACCCAGAAGAATCATCTTGTTGGTCAAAGCAGGTGCCGCTGTTGACAACTTCATTCAACAATTATTACCTTTCTTGGATAAGGGTGATATCATCATTGATGGTGGTAATTCACATTTCCCTGACACTAACAGAAGATACGAGGAACTAAAAGAACAAGGAATTCTGTTTGTCGGTTCTGGTGTTTCCGGTGGTGAAGAAGGTGCTAGATATGGTCCTTCTTTGATGCCTGGTGGACATCCTGATGCTTGGCCCCACATTAAGAAAATTTTCCAAGCTATCGCCGCTAAAACTGATGGTGAACCATGCTGCGACTGGGTTGGTGAAGCTGGTTCTGGTCACTATGTTAAGATGGTTCATAATGGTATTGAATATGGTGATATGCAATTGATTTGTGAAGCTTATGATTTATTGAAGAGAGGCGCTGGTTTATCTGATAATGAAATTGGTGAAGTTTTCACTACCTGGAACAAGGGTGTTTTAGACTCTTTCTTGATTGAAATCACCAGTGACATTTTGAAATACAATGATGAGGATGGAACTCCTTTAGTTGAAAAGATCCTGGATACCGCTGGTCAAAAGGGTACTGGTAAGTGGACTGCTATCAGTGCTTTGGACTTAGGTATGCCTGTTACTCTTATTGGTGAAGCCGTCTTCTCCAGATGTTTGTCTGCTATTAAGGGTGAAAGAGTTGAAGCTTCTAAGGTTTTAGAAGGACCAACTGTTCCTAAATTCACTGGCGACAAGAAGGAATTCATTGATCAATTAGAACAAGCTTTGTATGCTTCCAAGATTATTTCTTATGCTCAAGGTTTCATGCTCATCCGTGAAGCTGCTAAGGAATACGGCTGGAAATTAAACAATGCTGCTATTGCTCTTATGTGGAGAGGCGGTTGTATCATCAGATCGGTTTTCCTTGGTGAAATCACTAAGGCTTACAAGGAGAATCCTGACCTAGAAAACTTGTTATTCCATCCTTTCTTCAATGAGGCTATCTCCAAAGCTCAAGAATCATGGAGAAAGATTGTTGCCCAATCTTTCACTTGGGGTATTCCTACTCCTGCTTTTGCAACTGCCTTGTCTTTCTACGATGGTTACAGATCTGCTAGATTACCAGCTAACTTGTTGCAAGCTCAACGTGATTACTTTGGTGCTCATACTTTCCGCGTTCTACCTGAATTTGCTTCCAAATCTTTACCTGCTGGTAAGGATATTCACATCAACTGGACTGGAAGAGGTGGTAACGTTTCTGCCACTACCTACGATGCTTAAATAACGTAATCCCTTGAAGGCTGTCTGGTTGCTAATATTGGTATGTAGTGGCCTAGTTCAGTAATTGAACTCTTCACTTATATTAAATAAAAACTTGAATTTCCATTTCTTGTTATATTATTCCTCGATTTCCATTAAATTATCATGTTCTATAATGTAGAGTCCCAAAGAGTTGTCGCTACTACTAACTACTACTATTCATATAAGGGCATGTATTTATATTCGTAGTACTAATAGATGAGGAATACATAGTAATTAATATCACAGTTATTCATTGTATCCTAAATACTTCCGTTCCAAATCTATTCTCCATAATTATTCATTTATCCCGGTACTATAGTTTCAAATCTATTGATTCATTCTCTTCCAAAACCTTCATATGTAGAATAGAATTACATACCCAACTCCAATCGTAAACCATACACGATTGGGCTTTTTCCTTCATTGTAGCTTTGAAACTATCATAATATGCTCTATCTTTAGGCTTTGAGATCATAATACACTTACCATTTTTACATGATTCGAATTTCGTGCTTACTGAGGTTTTCACTTTGAAGGCTTCACCGCCATGTGTTTTTATGATATGCTGTACAACAGCAAACCCACCAGGAACCCCAGGAGTCACATTGAAAGTGTAGCCATCAAACAACTTCTTTTTACTTCCAGCAAGTTTTTTAGCACGTTCAACCGTCTCCCCTATCTTCAAATTCAACTCCTTCTCATTTTCATTGTCAGTAATAGCAAATTCCTTTAGCAAATTACTCTTGAGCAATCGTTTATCTAATTCCTTGACAACAGATTCAACCTCATTGTCATTATCATTGAATATATTAAATAGAGTAGATAAGAACTTAGTACTCAGAATATCAGGAGCAAAAGCTAAAGCACAGAGAAATTTCTCAGTTCGGAGAATCCGAGGTGCAACTAAATGTGAACATTGTTCAACTTTAGATACTATCTTTATACCTAATTCTGACATTAATTTAGTATGAACACGACTAATAATTCCTTCATATCCAGTGATAAGAAGAGACATTCTACCAAAGTATTTATCATTTGAAACAGGGCTTTCAGTCTTTTGCTTCTTCTTATCTTCTGTCTTGATAGTGTCACTCTTCCTTTTCCTTCCTGATTTAGCTTTAGTTGTGTTTTCTTTCTCATTATTCTCCAAATCACATTCTGGCTCAACAGATGTTCCTTCGCTTGCCTTTACTTCATTATTAGTTGCTGTTTCCTTTTTCAGTTGTTTCTTCGCCTTTGCCTTCTCTTTTTCTTTTATTTCAAACGGTAATAAAGGCATATCGTCACTTCTAATATGACCATGATGGCCTTTCAGCTGTTTGGAGAACAAGTTCAGATCTTGGATATTATTATGCAGTTTCTCCTCAGCAGCTGCTCTGGCTTTTCTCAGGGGATTTTTGCCAACTCGTGGTGTTGAAGAAGTATCATCATTAGCTGAAGGAGTTAGGTTCCTTGGAAGGTTTTCATGTTTATTATTCGGTTGAAGAGGAGTGATCGAAGTGCTGAAGTTTGAAGATAATTTCTTATTAGTAGTAGAAATAGTCTCATTCACTTCTACAGATTGTTTGGCATTAGAAACATCACATTTTTGTTTTAATTTAGGTACGTTTTCTTTGTTCGTAGTTTTACTGTTATTGAATGGCCTTAAAGGTGATGTAGCCTTATGCGTTGAGACAGGAAGAGATAATTCATTCTCAGTATTATCCTCTGGCTCATCTTGACTATCCAGAACAACACTTACATCTGATAAATCGTTGGCTTCGTTTGATGTTGTATAGAACTTTCTCAATACCTGCAAATTATGTTGGGTTTGACCAACGACCTCTGATAAATTAGTAAGTTTTGGGAAATGTAGATACCGAGGCTTTGAAGGATCTTGGAAAAACCAATTAGCATAAGACTCCTCAATCCATAAATGATTAATAACTTTCACTCCCCATTTTTCAGCAAACTCGTATTTCTTACCATACTTTCTTGCACATATTAGATGAGTATTTGATTTGGTTAAAGTACGAGTAAAACTACCTCCCATAGCTTCAATTAACTTGTAAAGATAGTATCTTGCATCAGATGAGAAATTTGCGGTAGCTATTTGTAAATCTTGCATTCCTGGCATACCTCCCTTAACATAAGGATAATGTAGTAATCTTTTATGTGGAGCAGACCATTGATTATGGGCACACATCCAATAAATCCAGTTAAGATTGCCAACAAAAAGCTTGTTTCTAGAGGCAGTGACATATTCTTCGCCTTCCCTCCATTGACCAACATAAGCATCACAATTAGAAGATTTCAGCCAATGTTTGTTGCTTTTATTGAAAGTGCTGTTATTTGAGCAAACCACTTGACCTCCTGCACATATAATTGCGTCTTCTAGCGATCTTCTCATATGCATTGATACATTTATATCTGTTCCAAAGAAAAATCTTCTGCCATTAAGGAAAGGTTCAATACCTTCAGGAAAATCTGGTAGTTTGGGAAACTTGGATTCCTTATGATAATCAGAGCCGATATCTAGTTTCATCAACACATCTAAATTAGAACCAATTTTTGGATCAACAGTCTCCCGTAGTCGGGATTTGACAGAATGCAAATGAAGTAAAGGAGGATTAGGTAACATATAAGGAACTTCATCAATTTTTCTCCTTAGTTTGAAGCAATCATCTATCCAATGGGGTAGAACGATTTTCACCTTCTCTTGCTCTTCCAGTGTTTCATTTCGCGATAAAGCAAATTTACACGCATTTTCATTGGCATCTAATGCAACTATATGAGTAGTGAACTTGGTCAACGAATCCGACCATTGACCACCTAAAGCTCGTACCCCACTATATATAGCGTCTTTATCACCATCGGGTATGCCTATACAGGTGATGAATACAGAAGAGAAAATAAATCTTGGATCGGGAGAATAAGGTCTGAATGCGCATAATCTATGACGTTCAACGCTATCAGTGACCCATTGGGGTTTAATCACTGGAATCATCAATTCGTTTGCCTCGTCATATTCCGGGAAATCGATATTACTAGCGATTATATGTGATACAGTTCTGAAATCGATTCTAGCTCCATTTGCAATTCGCTGAGACACGGATTCTCTTGATATGATAACTTCTATTGCTCCGTTAAGGCGAAGTAGTTTCTCTAGAGTTTCTATTTCGTCAATGACCAAGTCTCTTGATTCGATTATATGGAAAATGAAGTCAGAAAACAGGTGCTCTTTCACCTGTGTGAGTTTCGTGCCTTCAACTATGGCTTTGCTTTTATGATGAGCAGGTTGTAAACTCATTGTTGATAGAGTCTTATTGACCAATGTTATTCTCAATATAATTTAATTAGTGTTCGTTTCTGTCTTCCAACTTTCAAATACCTATAGTAAACTTATTACTCAGATCAGTTATATAGGACGCGTATTGAATAAACAGAATAGTAGACGTTACAACTTATGAAAGAATGACGCTTAGATTGCGCCTTCCACTAATGCTCCTTAAATCAACTACTCCGTTTGTATACGTATTGCTTATTAGGAATTGTAAGAGCTGTTCGACGATAGGTATGACCTGTTTATTTGTTTTTTGCGGAACTACCGCTTTCCATTATTTATATTTCAAATCATTGAAGGGTTGGTTCGCGTTCATCATTTTGAGTCATGTGACTCTTAAACTTTTCCCTATGCATTGCTTGATGATGTAATAATCATTTGGATACAAACCACCCATTCACCTCAAATGCATCGCATCTCCTCTCGTGTTGTTTCGCCCTTCATCATCTCATTTGCGGCAATTGACAGGATGGGAGGGGAAGACTACAGAAGTGTGAAGATAGCTGATTAATGTAAGTGGTGAGCTTGCTTGTTTGTTGTTTAAGGAAACTCATTACCTGAACCAGGATTGCTTGCAAGTAATTTATAGCAGAGAAATTTCAAATTTGATATGATATATTGGTGACTACTTGATGGTATTTGATAGTGGATGAGTGTGTCTTAAGCAGAAAGTAAAGGATAATTAATTACGCATTGAGTTGAAGAGACATTGATAAGGGCTTATCGGAGTTCAAGTCGGAGATTTTCAACGGCAGTTTGTTAAGTGTGATTATATAGCGAAGATTCATTTATTCAGTTGAAGAACTGCAGCTATTGTTAAACTAATTTATTTATTGACATAAATGTCAGAAAGTGATTTTTCGTCTGTCACTTGGGACAGAAAAGAAGAAACCGGTGATGGGAACAAAGAAGACACATTTGCTAGTACTCAGCCTATCTTAGAGGAACCAACTGAAGATCAAGCTATATCAGAGGGCAAAAGCAGAGTTGACGAGAACGACACTAGTGAAAATAAAGCTATTTCGCTAGGAGATACTGAAGGTAGAAGAGTTGATAACATTTATATCCGGTCTGTGGTTTCTGACCCACAGAAAGAACAAGATGGACCTAACGCATTTGTTTCATACTTAATCGTGACAGAGAGCAATTCACCAGTATTTCAAACATCTTCATTACGTATTAGAAGAAGATTTTCTGATTTTTATTTCCTATATCAAGCCCTTCTCACAGATTTTCCCGCTTGTGCTGTTCCCCCTTTACCCGATAAGCAAAGATTAGAATACATTACTGGGGATCGATTTGGTAAAGAGTTTACGAGCAAAAGGGCTAACTCTTTAAACAGATTTTTGTCTAGAATATCTAATCACCCTGTGTTGAAAAGGTCAAATGTTTATCATACCTTTTTAGAAAGTACAGATTGGAATTCATTCAAGAAGTCTGTCACTATCCGACATCAAGTTACAGCTGCTGAACCGAGTGTTGTTGACAGTATCTCAGATTCATTCATGAATGCATTCAAAAAGGCTCATGTTCAATCTAAAGAGTTTGTCGAAGTGAAAGAAAAGGCTGACAAATTAGATGATAATCTTAGTGGTTTAGAGAAGATATTCACTAAAGTAGTCAGAAGAGAAGGAGAATTGGAATCTGACTATAAAGATTTTGCTAACCACATACTCAAACTCGCAGATCTTGAACCTAGATTGAATAAAGAGTTCGTTGCGTTCTCTGAGGGATTATCAAAATTATCAAAGGGCTTTGGGGAACTGAAAGAGCAAATTGATAATAACTATATGGTGTCACTAAAAGATATGGAATACTATGTTGGATCATTAAAGATGTTATTGAAGCAGAAGGATCAAAAGCAAATTGATTATGAAGCTTTGTCTGATTATCTGGCCAAAGCAGCTCATGATAAATCTTCATTACAATCAGGTGGAGGCTCCAACTTCCTTAGAATGAAGGTCGAAGATTTAAGAGGTGTCGATCATGAGCAATCTAGAAAGGACCGTCTAAATAAACTTGAAGGCAAGATAAGCCATCTAACAGTGGAAGTTGAGAACGCTAAAAAGACAGTTGATGCGTTTGAAGATCAAACTTATCACGAGATACAGTATTTCGATACAATTAAGGCGTTAGAAATGAAAGATACACTTGGAGATTTAGCTGATAGCCACATAAAATTCTTTGAAAATGTCATATCAGATTGGGAGAAGGTTGAGGCAGAGCTCTCTTAAATTGTGGGGTGAGATGGGATTTTACGAAATAGTCATGATATTTTACAAACGTTTGCGCTCGGTTTCGTTTGATGTTATTATGTTTAGTCATTTCAGCCTTCTGGGAAATATAACGAATCTCTCTTTTGATAGTAAAGTATTATTAGTACGTTTCCTACATGGTATAGAAGCATGTCTCATACTCAAAGTTTTGCTTAATTGCAGTTTTAAGAATCCTAAATCTAATCTCTTTTGTTTCCATCGGATGCTCCTTGACCATTCCTTCGTCTCTTCCTATTGCTTGCATCTTCATCATAAATTTCATCACAGCTTTCATCCTGCTCTGTAACATTTTGACACTCATTAGTCTCACATCCAACTAATGAGTCAAGACTGATGGAGTAATCTGCAGGTATGTCATAAAGTGCAACATTCTCTTTTCCATACATAGTTATGAATTCTTCTTTGGTGATGTAAAGGCGGAAATCTAAATCTGGAAAATCTTGCTGTTTCAGAATTCTTTTCTTTTTATCTCTCGGATTCGGTGCTTTGGTGTTCTCTTTGACATAAAACTTCCGCAAAAGCAATATGGCTTCCTCACGAAGAAATCCGGGATACGCTGCGTAATTTGTGGGTTGATTTATTTTCAAAACAGATCCATTTCCTCCGAAACGATCATTGGCTGCACCAAAAAATACTCGCCTTATATTCAACTGTGCTAAAGCAGATGCACACATAACACAAGGCTCAACAGTAACATATAAATCCATATCCTGGAATGAACTTGTGGGTAGTTTTCTCACGTTCAAAACCTCATCAATAGCCGAAAACTCTGCGTGTTTGATACCCTTGACACGCTCTGTTAATATATTCTACATTCTCTTATCAGAAATCACACAATGTCATTGTCTCCATTCTCATTCCAACAGTTTACTTACACATAATGATCGATTGGTATCATTCATTCCTCTGGCAATTACTCTACCGTTCAGAACAAATACACAGCCAACGGGAACTTCTTTAAACTCAAGAGCTCTCTCAGCCTAAAATAACCAAATTCTTGTTAATTCAACTCCCTTAATATTTCCAAACCACAAATTATCGTCTCCAGCCCTTATATTGCCATTCCGATCAAATCATTACTGACCATACTTAGTGCTTCTCTCATAAACCCGACATGAGGCTCAAGAGACCTGTTCCACTTAATGCTTTGTATTTCAACCATTATGCAACAAATTGTTACATTCTAATAATATTTGAACTGAAACCATTTATATCTATAGCATTCCATAGAACACAATGCTAAGTACATTGCTGTTTCTCCTTGTCATTCCTCAGCACATTATTGATTCATATGCTTTTCAAAGCTTTCTCAGATCACTCAGAATACAATACTATTTCCTTACAACAAACTTTTCTGCAATCTTTCAACATCACGTCTCATCTCATAAATATTCAACCACAAATTATGCCTAAGTACAACGCCACAGAATTCCAACATCCGTACAATATTATTTTCGTTTCTGCTTTGCTGGCGTTTACCCCATTATTTCAATTTCCATTGGGTTCCAGAACGTTTACGCGTTGCGTTTTGGGAGCCAAAACGATAAGGCAGAACGTGAGAATGAGATAGGTAGATAGGAGATCACTGGTTATTCGCGCGATGAGGTTCTTTCTTATTGATGTAGAAAGTAGATGAAAGAAAGGAGATGTGGTTTATTCTGTTGCACTAATCTTAAGAATCGTCGATGGAGTAGTTAACTGGAGAAATTTAATTTAACTTACTTATTGGTTGATGTCTAGCTATTCACAGGTCTGTAGATCAATTGGATAACAAAAATGATTGTGTTTACCTTGCCAATCCACATATCTTTCAGTCAATATTTGATCAATAAAGCTACACTTAATTATCTGCTCTCGTATTCTTACAATAGTATTTTTTCCGTCTTTTCGTTGAAAGTACACGTTCCCGATTTTAGTTCTTTGTGCACAGGAAGAACTACCCTGTCAACTGTTTGCTGTTTGTTGATATGAGATGAGCATTATCGTTATTTTTGTGCCAGTTTATCACTAGAACACCACATAAACACATTTTATCTATATAAAGCATAATTGCCACAACAATAGCCACCACGCTATTCAATGTCAACTGGTCATTATCTTTTCTTTTCAGTTAGAGTGTCACCTTACAAATTAAATTTTTTCAATCATAGCCTATCCGGATCATCTCTCATTAAACGTTACGAACGTTACGAACGCTATTACCAAATTAGGCTCAGATGGCCATTACGTTGCCATTTCGGAAAGAGAAGAGAAACTAAAGGAAACGTTAATGGAAAGGTGGAAAACCTGTGACCTGTCCATTAGGAAATTCCATTATATTTAAGAAAGAGTATTGCGTCTACTTGATTCCTACCTGAGAAGCACTTGAAATATTGATTTGATAAAAGTTGATCTCAATTTCTTGCTGGTTTTATTGATTGATTGATTGTGATACTAGAACGATTGACTTTTTCAATGGTTACGATTATTATTTATTAGAAGTAGTATTTAATAATCGATAATTCATTACATTACAATAAGTTGTTGGGTGGTAATTTTATTGATTCGGCGAGGTACAATACGATCTATAAAAGTATTGATCATTGAATAACCCCAAGGATTATTTCACGATGGCACGATTATCACGATTTTTCTTGCCATTCTCATTGGTTGTGGTGCTGTTGACATTAGTAGCTTTCCCATTTTATCAATCAGGACACGGAGCACTTGTTCAAGCTGATGATGTTGAAGAGTATGGTACAGTTATTGGTATCGATCTCGGTACTACATACTCATGTGTGGGTGTTATGAAGAATGGTAGAGTGGAAATTTTAGCAAATGACCAAGGTAACAGAATTACTCCTTCATATGTTGCATTTGTTCCAGGTGAAAGGTTAGTGGGTGATGCTGCTAAGAATCAAGCTGCCACCAATCCTCATAATACAGTTTTTGATATCAAGAGACTGATCGGTCTGAAATATGATGACAAGACTGTTCAAAAAGATATCAAGCATTATCCTTTCAAGGTTGTCAACAAGGACAACAGACCCGTGGTTGAAGTAGAAGTAAATGAAGATGTTAAACAATTTAC
The DNA here is from genome assembly GCA_001599295.1 of Sporopachydermia quercuum. Classification (NCBI taxonomy): domain Eukaryota; kingdom Fungi; phylum Ascomycota; class Sporopachydermiomycetes; order Sporopachydermiales; family Sporopachydermiaceae; genus Sporopachydermia; species Sporopachydermia quercuum. The sequence goes on along the minus strand of BCGN01000001.1, from coordinate 1,339,056 downwards.
TCCTGAAGAAATTTCTGGTATGGTTCTCGGTAAGATGAAGCAAATTGCTGAAGACTATCTAGGAAAGAAAGTTACCCATGCTGTTGTTACCGTTCCTGCTTACTTCAACGATGCTCAAAGACAAGCCACTAAAGACGCTGGTGTGATTGCTGGTTTGAACGTTTTGAGAATCGTTAATGAACCAACTGCTGCTGCTATCGCCTACGGATTGGACAAGACTGATGGCGAAAAGCAAATTATCGTTTACGATTTAGGTGGTGGTACTTTCGATGTCTCCCTTCTCTCTATTGAAGGTGGTGTTTTTGAAGTCTTAGCAACTGCTGGTGATACTCATTTAGGTGGTGAAGATTTCGATTACAAGATTGTCAGATATTTCACTAAATTGATCCAAAAGAAGTACGATGCTGATATCACAGGAAATCCCAAGGCCCTAGGTAAGCTAAAGAGAGAAGCTGAAAAGGCAAAGAGAACTCTGTCATCACAAATGTCAACGAGAATTGAGATTGACTCCTTGTTCGATGGTGTTGATTTCAGTGAAACTCTAACCAGAGCTAAGTTTGAGGAACTGAATATGGATATGTTCAGAAATACCTTGAAACCAGTTGAACAAGTTCTGAAGGATGCTGGTTTAAAGAAATCTGATATTGATGATATTGTGTTGGTTGGTGGTTCTACCAGAATTCCCAAGGTACAAGAACTATTAGAGAAGTTTTTTGATGGAAAGAAGGCCAGTAAGGGTATCAATCCTGATGAAGCTGTTGCTTATGGTGCTGCTGTTCAGGCAGGTGTTCTTTCTGGAGAAGAAGGTGTAGATGACATTGTTCTCATTGATGTTAATCCTCTGACTTTAGGCATTGAAACTACAGGTGGTATCATGACTAAGTTAATCAACAGAAACAGTGCTATTCCTACCAGAAAGTCCCAAATTTTCTCCACAGCTGCTGATAACCAAGCTACTGTTTTGATTCAAGTCTTTGAAGGTGAAAGAACTTTAGCTAAGGATAACAACTTATTAGGTAAATTCGAATTAAACGGTATCCCACCTGCCCCAAGAGGTGTCCCTCAAATTGAAGTTACATTTGAACTTGATGCTAACGGAATTTTGAAGGTTGCCGCTACTGACAAGGGAACTGGTAAGTCTGAATCTATTACTATCAAGAACGACAAGGGTAGATTATCTCAAGAGGATATTGACAGAATGGTTGCTGAAGCTGAAAAATATGCCGAAGAAGATGCTCAATTAAGAGCAAAAATCGAAGCTAAGAATGGTTTGGAGAACTATGCCATGTCTTTGAAGAATCAGGTCAATGATCCGGAAGGATTTGGGGGACATATTTCTGACGATGACAAGGAAGTTCTTTTGGATGCTGTCAAGGATACTTTGGAGTGGATTGAAGACAATGCTGATAGTGCTACCGCTGAAGAAATTGAAGAACAAAAAGAAAAGTTGAGCCAAGTTGCCTATCCTATCACTTCCAAGATGTATGGTAGTGCAGGTGGTGATGGTGATACTGGTGCTGATGATGATGATGATGAAGATTTCGAATTTGATTTCGACCATGATGAGTTGTAAAGCATTTTATGATTTCCTACTTTATAATATGGAGCAAAGTTCGTTCAACAATTCTTAACTACATATATATATATACCTTTCTGTTTTCTTGACTTTCTGTTATGTCATACCATTGAATCACAGATAGTTTGTCAGATTATTTTAAGGCTTGTGTTTTACATATTATTCCATACCACAGGCGCTTAGTTTGCTGATATCGTGTATAAAAGTTCTTCTAAATAAGAAATCCAAACTAAAAAATTACTTTGTTGTTTTAAACTTACAAACCGTAGGATACGATAGATACAAACTAACCACATGATCCATGCTTACCAGGTACCAAATAGAATTAATCTTATACATAACTAAAGAAAGAGAACATAGAAAATTGTTTCAACTAGCTAAAACTAACTACCAATTAATATATCACTCAATACGCGTCGTTCATTCGGTAAGACACTAATGTATCGACCTTATGATTATTAGTGGTAAAACTTCTTAGCTTTACTTGTTCACTTATACTTCCTGTGATTTCCTTGGGATCTGAATCAATCCATTCACTAGGAACTTTGGCATCTTTATCAGCGTATACAAGTACGTTAAATGTATAACTCAAGTGACCACCTTGTAATTCTGGTAGAAATGTGACTGATGCTGTGATTTGACGAATTATGGCTCTAATTTCAGCTTGAATCTCAGGTAGTGTTTTATCTTGTGATACCTTCGTATTATTGGCTTTCATTGTTGGTTGTGCTGTGTTCGTAGTAGCTATGTTTTCTTTATTCTCCGACGTTTTATCATCTTCAACTATCACTTCCACGTCGAACTGCCATCTTTCAACTACTTCTGTGGTATCACGATCAGTTATCACAACAACCAACCTTGATATTTGTCCCCCAACGACCCATTCTAGTTGTATAAATGTTAGTCCTCAGTTAAACAATTATCTAAAAGGTTTAGCCACTTTACTTCACCATTTTTTGCCGCTACCCCAGTGCTATCAGATTATAATACTTACTGTGCAATTGAGACATTATCCTTCTAATATATGCTTTAACTTCATCATCAACAGTCACCAAAAGGTTTAATCCATACTTCTTCACAATCTGAAAATCATCTGGGGGGTATATACCTCTTTGATACAAGATTGAATTGATACTGTATTCTATTTGATAATGCTGTTAGTAAATAAAAATAAAAATGAAACCAATTCTTTTTTATTCCTTCCCAGAGGCATATATAGAAGTGGCTAGCTCCATTACTACTAACATACCGAAGAATTCGGATACAATCTTCGAGGAGCCTCTGATAGATAGTCTAGACCTTGTTGGAGCTTCTCCTTCTTTTCTAGATTCAGCTTCGCTATTCGAATTACTGCTCATTTTAATTTTCAGATTATTATCAAGCCTAGTCACTATGTTATCTTTGAAGACCACTAGATTATTTTCGTGTCACTTTCGCTCTAAATTAATGAAACAGTCCGATGAATCACAGTGTAACAGATGATCAAATATAGTACTCTGCGCTTGTCAATTTCCTGTGATGCTCTGTTTACAACACCTTGTAGCCTTGCATCCAAAAATTTCTTTTATTTTGCATATTCAGACAATTAGAAATCATTCATTGACCTCAAGATATCCACTTTCCACTTAAATCTTACGAGCAATAATGAACTTTTTAACGAAAACTAACGATTTACTACATACACCTCTCTACTAAATCAAGCTATCAAGTAAACAAGTTTCCCCTTTGGTATGGTAATCCATGAGAAGTCAATGAATATCTTCAGAGCTCCCATCTTGTGAATGGAGACTCAACGTGAAGAAAAATATTGAAGAGTATCAATTAGCACCTGTATTGAGACGGCGAGATTGAACTAATATAAAGGTAGTTGAGAATACAAAGAAATGAGGTTCGCTTCTAAGGTATGGTGGTGAAATAGATAGTTCCGTTCGACAATTGAAGCATAGGGTTTAAATATAGACTGGTTTATTTTTGAAGCTGACGCCTTATTGCTGTTAATATAACTTTACCGTTCCTTAGCGTCCCATAATGGTAAGTTTGAGCAGAAGGAGATGATCCTTTCATTATTATGTTGACAATTGAGCCTCTGAGTTTCTGATTCAAACTGTTGGTGTTTTTTGGCGCTGATCGAAGTATACAGTATAGTAAATACTAACTAACGCTGTTCAGCATGGTATAAGAAGGGTTCGACATAGTAAAGAAGTGTTAGAAGAGAAGAGGAGAAAGGAGAAGGTGCAAATTGAAAAGTACAGATCACTAGAGAAATTAGTACTAGATGAGAAAGAGAAAGAAAAATATGATGCTGAATCGTTCAAGCATACCACGGAACTACTAGATTTGAACCCTGAGTTCTATACTATATGGAATTTCCGTAGAAGGATTCTTATCAATGGCTTATTCACCAACCCATCATGTGGTGAAGAATCTAGAACTGAAGGTGAAAATGACCGTAAGATTCTTCTGCTGAATCAAGAACTAGATTTCATCACTAAGAAGATGAAGTCTTATCCAAAATCCTATTGGATTTGGAATCATAGAAGATGGTGCCTTGAATCGCATCCTAAAGCTGATTGGATGAAGGAACTAGGTCTTGTTAATATGTTGCTAGATATGGACGAACGAAACTTCTTTGGATGGCATTATAGAAGATATGTTGTAGGAAATATTGAAACTATTAGTGGAGAACCTATGTTGAAAGAGGAGTTCGAATACACCACCAAAAGAATTAATAAAAATTTCTCAAATTTTTCTGCATGGCATAATAGATCAAAACTGATTCCTAGGCTTATTGATTCAGGATGCGAGAACTTTCAGATCAATGATCTTCTAAAATTCTTGTTATCAGAGCTAGAGTATGTAAAACAAGCAATTTTCATGGATCCAGAAGATCAATCCGCTTGGATATATCATCGTTGGCTTATTACGTCCGATGATTTGGTGAAACGAATTGATACAACAGCTTTAATTGAAGTACTTGAATCAGAATTAAGCTCCATAAAAGAATTATACGAGATGGAAGAATCTAGTAAATGGTGCATTGATTCAATTGTATATTATACACAGTATTTGTATAAACTACAGTCGAAGAAATTCAGTGATGAGGATAAGAATGTTATACAGATTTTATTAGGTAAACTAGTTGAAAAGGATCCATATAGAAAACAAAGATACCTTTCATGGAAACAGGAGCTCTTTCCCGAGTGATTGATGGCTTATGGATTTAATTATTATCCTTAGTGAGAGGAAGGTATATAAATGATACTTATTGATAATAGTTGTCGTTTTATTGAGATTTCTTGCTATCGAATGTTCTAGCAACCTCAACAGTAAATCTTTCATTTGATGGACCATAGAAATACCTCATAGTACCTTTATCACTCACTGAAGAATCTCTTAGTTTGTAGAATGGTTGGCCATCGATTTTCAGCATCCGATTCCTCAATGCAAAGTTTTCCTTTTTTGAAGGTAATTTCATTTCCTGTTGAATATCCAGAAAATTTTGAGGAGAGAACCTCCAGATTTTCATTAATTCGGTACGATGGCTGAAGTTTATGAATAAATGTGTTAGTTCTATTAGTGAGTCTGAAAGTTGTTAGTATGATTAACATTAGAACAACATATAGAAAGATCTTTCCGAGTTCTTCCTCATTTTGTCTTTCTTCTTAGCGATACCAACATACCTCTGACGGAATCTTTTTCACAGTAGAAATCGCTAGCATTCAATGGGAAGATGCTATCTTTACATAGTTTACCTGCTAGTATGACACATGCCAATGCAATATTATGAGCAGGTACTTCCAATGCAATATCAGTAACATAAGCATCTAGACAGATGCACCATGCCAACATGGCGGTTTCTTCCTTTGCTCTTACTTTTTTTGCTACTTTTATGGTATATTCTTCAGCATGCAATATCCTGAAATCAAAGTCAATTGATTCTATAACATGCCTTTCCAACGGAGCAATTACCTTCCTTCTTCTTTCTATCAAATCAAAGTTACATGATTTCTGTTGTACTTTATGAACGGCTACTATTATATCTCTAAGCTTCTTTACTGTATCTTCTGTTTTCACTGCTATGAACAAGCAAATGATTGAAATATCCTGGAAACGGTATTGTCAGTTTGAGAATCAAAAAATGTCGACTACTGTCAAATATAACAATGTCCTTCTCTTCTCGATGGTTTGGTAACATACCTGAATTAGTTCTTGCTTTAATGAATTGTGAAGAAAGTATCTTTGGAATAGTGTTAAAGCAACACCAATAACTCTTGAGGGTCTAGATAACATGAAAATAGGATGTCGTTAGTCTTAGTTCTGAATCATTAGCTTTGGCACCAGTAGTGGGTGGAATAGGTACTATTTTACTTACAAACTTAGTACTTCTGATATGCTCTGCATGAATTCCTTAGTATTGAACATGAGATCTTGGTATTGCTTTGGACTTATATGGGGCATTGACTGAGATCTATATGTGTTGATCTGTAGTTCGCTAATGAAAGGTTGTGATAATCTCATTATGGATGGTTTTAAAGTGTTTTCACTCAAATCGCCAGGCGATGAGTAATTCCTTTTTTTTGGTGAAACTGATGTTGATAGTGACATAATTAACGCTATGTGTTATGATAGGAGTTTGTTAGGTGAATTCTTCTAAAGAGAAACTTGTTTGACGCTTTTGCGGTTTTCAGTTGTTCCACAGTATCTCTCATCGGCTATAATTTTTGGTCTTTCTGTTTCCTTACAGATCAATCCTCTCACTCCTCTCGCCAACAGTTAGTAATTTTTATTTATTTGATGCTGCAATAATCTCACAATCTTGTTGTTTTAATCTCCATTTTATTCTTTCAAATCCCTTTCATCAAGATTCATCAGCTGTTCGCATAAAATTCAATAAGTTACAGGCCCTACTCATTTATTTTACCTTTACCAGATTGGTATCATCTAATATAATATATTTGTAACAATTAATGTAATTCTGATATGAGTTTTGTTATCTTGTTACATATAGGAATAATAAAATAAATGCGCAAATTTGATTTAGCAGAATCTTTTTCATATGAAAACGAATTTTTACCTTCACGTAATACAGTTTAAGCGTATAGGGAATGTAACGGATAATTTTGAGACCAATTTGTTATTTATAATTATAGGATAGTCCACAACAAAAAATAGCAAAACATATTAGGATATTACTTATTATGATTATGTTCTCCTGTGTATCAATTTAATTGTTCTTTGAAGTGACATAAGGTCAGACATTGAAAGTTCATACATCACAAAGTAACATTCTGTTCAGGCAGGTGCATGAAGACCAACTCCTAGTTTGAAACATATCTAAGTATATATAGAACAGGAAGCGAAGTGAATACTCTATAACAAACAGAGGATAAATGAGTTATATCGAAGACTTGTAATAATATTCTCATTTTTTCTATGGCCGGAAATTTGATGATTGATTCATCGTTTTCAAAGAATAAATACATAAAACCAAGCTGTTGCGTTACGTCTAAAGAAAGAAGAGTTTCATGCAATCACGGGAATTATTATTATCATCGGATCATTATTTATTCTTTCCATGCTACAAATAGATTCGTCATAATTAATCAAAATGAACGGAGAGCAATTGAAACAGGAACTCTTAAAGAAACAGAACAAAACACCCAAGGATGTTGATATTGAATTACGACAAGCAGGAATGATTCCTAGTAGAGATAAGCTTGATAACATTCCAAGGAAACGAACAGCTGCCGCAAGAAGTGAACCAAATGCAAGAAGAAGTATAATCAACACCAAGATTGAAGATGAAGACAGTGATGGTGGTGATTATTCTGGGTATGATCCTAATAAGGCTGTGATCGGTTCAATATAATGTCTGGATTATTATGGACATAACAATATATTACCAATTATTGGTAGGAATCTCCCCGAGTATCTAACTCTAGAAGGTATTGGATGTCAACGTAGATTTTGGAGGTCGGATTGGAAAGAAGTTAGCGGAAAGCACCAAAATCATCAACTGCAAAATCTTTGAAACAATTTCAGAATAATAAGCATACAATAGCAATGGGTGAAGGTAAAATAGTTACATAGGATGTCTTTACAGAGCTGATTGTAGGAAACTGTACATATATTTCATGCATTATACGCGAGTAAGAGAAGAACAAAGTCTATACGAGACTCCACTTTATCTCTTGACTAATCATTATTAAGAAGTTTACGAGAAAGAGATTCAAGGTCTTCCAAAGTTTGAGGATCTTCAATCTCGACAACTCCATTATCAGATGCATCGGAATCATCTTGGAACCATTTTCTGTTTTTCTTTGCAGGAGGAGAATTTGACCCATCATTCTCATCATCAGAATTGTCACCATCATTGCTATCGTATTCCTCATTATCAGATGCACCAGCGAGATATGCAACTCCTCTATCATCATCGTCGTTTTCGTCATCATCATAATTATCACCACCCATTGCCGACCTTTCAGCTTCCTTTCTTTTCCTTTTCTTTTCTATTCGTTTATTTCTTGCTACTTCCTTATCCTCTGTATCTACAAACTCCATTTCTTGTCTTTCTTTAGTGACAAACTTCTCAATTTGTTCACTTGCATTACCAGCTTTCTCGAAGTCTTCTTCATTTGCAAGTTCATATAACTCATGCGGCTTACCTTCCTCATCGAACAAGAGCTTCTGAGGTTTACCCGATCCAGCTACAGTTGCTTTCTTTGAAAGTGCTTTCTTCATTTGTCTCTTAGAAACAGGCTGAGTCAAGTCAAGTAAGTCTTCAACCAGATTGTGATCAGCACGCTTAACCTGTAGGAAATCATCCCCGCCATCTTCATCATTATCTTCAGTGCTTCCATTTGATGCTGTTCCAGTAAGGTCAAGGTAATGTTCGGATAAAACATTTTGATTCTTTCTTTCAAACATTTTATCATATTTGGTTCTAACGGTGTTGGTGTCTTTATTTTCTATCTCACCATCAGAATCAGCATCTCTGAGCAACTTCTTCAACTTTCTAGATTCGTTCTTCTTTTCCTTAATCTTTTCAGAGTTACCTAAAATCTTGATCTTAGGAGCGCCAGGTAAACCAAGACTTTCTGCATACTTTTCAGCTGGTAAATCTTTCACGTTAAAGATTTCTTTATCTTTTTGAACATATATGGATCTGAAGTATGATATGAATGCCTTTTGACCTATATATTTTATTTCTGGATCCTTAAAGCATAATGCCTGTAATTGATTCTTGATTGATTTCAGTTTGCTTTCCTTAATGTTAAGCTTGTCAAGATGAATGTTTTTAGCTTCCAAGCGTTTTAGCATACCCGGCTCTTCAAAAGGTGTTAACATCAATAAAGCCTTACCTGATTTACCAAATCTTGCCGAACGACCGACCCTATGAATATATGTTGCAGAATCTTCAGGTGCGTCAACTTGAATGACCCAATCAACAGAAGGAAAATCGATACCTCTGGCAACTAAATCAGTAGCAAACAAACAAGAATATTGTGCTGAAGAGAATTTATTGGTGAATTCCATTCTTGCTGTTTGTTTCTGTCTTCCATGAAGGTGCAATAATGGAATACCAGGTTGTAGAGTTCGAAATGTTTCAAAAACAAATCTCACTTGTTTAGACGAAGAGAAGAACACTAGAATCTTGCTTTTCAAGTGTGATTTCAAAAAGCTGTATAAAACGTCTAGTTTCTTTTCAAGGGGTACCACTGTATAATGCTGTTCTAATGATGATGGTGTAGCAGATGTATTTGCTACTTCGGTGGAGATATACATAGGCTCCACTAAACTGAGACGAGCTAAGTCGGAAACGGATTTTGTTTGTGTAGCAGAAAACAAAAGAGTTTGTCTTTCTCTGGGAATATTCTTTAAAATATTGTCAACCGTCCTTTGGAAACCCATGTCAAGAATTCGATCTGCTTCATCCAATACAAGAATTTGAAGATTGGTCCAATCTAAACCGACTGCTTGATCCATATGCTGTAGAAGTCTACCAGGGGTAGCAATGAGAATATTCAATTTGCTGATTCGTCTCATTTCCTCCTTAACATCTTTACCACCAATAACAAGACCAGCAGAGAATGAATGGTATCTGCCTATTTTTCTTAAGACCTCAAAAATCTGTACAGCCAATTCTCTTGTAGGAGAAATAACCAGCGCACCCAAACCATCTTGATTTGTCCATTTTTCATGATAAAGCTTTTCCAGCACTGGAATTAAGAATGCAAGGGTTTTACCTGATCCTGTTTTCGCTGCTCCCAAAAGATCAGCTCCTCTTAATCCATTTACTATACTTTGCTTTTGAATTTCTGTCAATCTAGAGAAATGTGACTTCTTTAATCCTTCTTGTGTTTCTTTACTCAAAGGTAACTCAGAGAACTTGCTAAACTCGCTTTTAATATCCTAAAAGATTTTGTTAGTAACATATTACCATTAGATGTAGATAGATAGCAGATGTGCATCTCTGATGCTTTCTCAACCATCTTCTTTTCTTAGAAGAGTTTCAATCCTCAAGGAGCCCTTTACTTACAAATTCCTTTACCGCTTTTTTCAAATTCAGCAAGTTTTGCTCTTCTTGTTTCCTTCGTTGTTTACGTAAATCTGTACTACGTTTCTGGCTACCAATGCCTCTCTGTTTCTCATTACCTTTAGCCATTATACGAAACTGATATGATATCAAATTTGATGTGAACAAATGAACTAGTAATCTCAGACACTATTTGACACACTTAAGAAGTTGATCAACCAAACAGTACACTACAATAACAACCACCAACTTCGATTATCGACAATTATACAAGAATTTTTAAACTCTATTCTAGTTATTAAGACTCTGTTCGCTGCTGTACTTGTTGATGTATTTATTATGTTCTGGTATTCTCTTTGCTTAGATTCTCCATAATGAGCAAAATTTTTACTAACCTTTACCAAATCTAAATTTTTGGGAGGTGAAAGATAACACGATGAGACGTGAAGTTCCCCTTACTGAATTGAGAGAGGATAGATAACTTTTTGTGATTTGTGTGTGATAAAAAACATTCTGAGTTCGATTGTGGATGGTTAAAATACAATGTTTACAAAGTTGTTTTACTCGTTGATACGAATGGGTGGTAATTAGTACGAATCGACATGCCAGAAGAACAGAGGGGATTTTGTAATTTGAAATCATATAGTGAATGAATGGTCATAGAATTACGTGATATATGTTAGATAATTAAAATGAGTGATGAATGGGATCAGAAGCCTCATCATCGGGAAAGATCTCCAGTGAAACGAGATGAAAGAAGAGAAGCTTTTGGAGGTTTACGTGAGAATTACAGACAACGAGACAGCACTTTCAAAGAGGATTGGGATGAGGAGAGATTTTCAGACCAACCATATGAAAGGAATGTGAATGATAGATATGATAAAAATGGTCGAAGTTATGAAAGAAGATACCAACTAAATGAAAGGGGATACAGCTCAAATAATGGTAGAAAGCAACATAAATATGATAGATATTATGATAGGTCAACCAGGGGACTAGGTAAGCCAACCGTTGCAACTTACACATCGTCAGGAGAGGACAAAAAATATGGTATTGACACAGTTATTGAGAAAGAAAAACCAAACTTGGGAAATTCGGGACTACTAGCAAAGTCCACTAAGAAGAAAAACGAAGTAGTAGTACAATATGTTGAGCCCCCAGAAAGTAGTCTACCTGAGAAAAAGAGAACATTTCTACTTTACAAATTTAAAGGAAAAGAGATAGTAGACAAGTATCCATTGAATTTCAAAAGTTGGTACCTTATAGGGAGAGATAATTCTGTGTGTGAGATACCTATAAATGATGATTCCTGCTCAAAACAGCACGCCGTGATTCAGTATAGAAAAAGAGAAATTGGTGAATTCAATAAGGAATATGTCATAAAACCGTACTTAATAGATTTGGAGTCCACCAATGGAACTTACCTTTCACGAGAAGAATTACCATCCAAGCGCTTTGTGGAGCTGAAATCGGGCGATGTAATAAATTTTGGTGATGATATTCATGATTATATTTTTCTTATAGATGAGAGCGAGAAGTCTTCAGAAACATGAAAGAAGAAAATATCAAAAAGTTCAAAAAGCCAGAGGAGAAAACAAATGTCGAAGAACAGTAGATCCTCAACTACAATACTGAAATTTGTATTTGATGGTTCATCTGTTTGAAGCCAGAGGCGAAAACTTTAGAACTATTCTATTGCACTATAATGGTTTGCTTGGATTACTAGCATCTCTTCTAAAGAATCTTCCGAAGCTTTTAATATTTTCGTTAATTTTGTTAGTGGAGTTCTCCAACGTTCTTTCCATACTCTCTCTTTTAGGCTTTGCTAATGTTGAAAATGTACTAGCTGTTGACTGTGAAGATGGTGATCGCGATAGATGAAGAGAGAACGTATTTAAAGGACCTGATTCCAGTGGTACATCAATTAAATCCATTAAAGCCGAATGCTCTATCAGATCATCATGTGCTGAAATAAGCTCTTTGAAATGGTTCAGTACTGCATGTTGTTTTGATTTAGGCACTCCTTTCAGCTCTAGTATTTTTATAAAGTTGGTTGTAGATTTATCTCCTATTAAGAACAAATAATTTTGAACTAATCCTTCTGGAGGTGAAGCACTTGTCATTAGAACTTTCAAAATAGTTTCCATCTTCATCATACTCTTAGTCACATGTTTTGAATATAAAGCGGAAGGCGTTTTCTCTTCTGGTGATGCAATTGTTGGTAATTTCATGAAAACTGTTTTCAGTACATAAAGGTCAAGTTGCATCTGTTGAGCGGCGATCTCATTAATAGGTCGGCATCTTACAACGTTCTTCAGAAATGTGTTAACCACATACTCCACAATCTTATCACAAAACGATCGTTTATATATTTCACGGGTAATCTTAGGAAATATACTTTGACATGAGGTTTCAATATTCACTTTGAGGCCTAGCACATAATTGCTTTGGTCACCCACTTGTTGTATTTTAGCCCAGTTGGAATTCAGCATTTCTCTCCATGAAATATCACAATCTTGTTCAACTTTGCCTACTAATAAACTCATCCCGCAATTAACAATTGCAACGAATGTACTTTGCGTGACACTGAGATCTATTTTGTCTTTCACACTTTCATTTGCTATCTCCAAGAGTTTTTCTTCTAACTGACTTATTGTAGCTGAACAGTAATCTGCTGTATTAATAATCAAACAAACAGTTTTGATATCATCATCATTTACGATTCTTTCAGGATATGACTTCTTGAGCACCTGTTGAGAATACCTATCTAGCCATTTAGCAAAAAGCTTGGATAAAGGAACTAATGCACTACCAGTTGATAATTTAGCACATTGTTCTAGTTGCTGCCGATAGGTATAAAACAAGTCTGCTGATGACGGAATAACTGTGGACTTTGCTTTATCTTCTGGTATATTGGTTCCATTAGCAATAAATTCTCGAAACATATTCTGCAGAACAGAATCCTGACTTTCAATCCAAATATTGAGAAAAGGTTCAAAAGCACTTGATATTTTACCACCAAATTCTTCAACGGAGTTTCCTTGAGGTTGCTCCTTGATTTCTTCATGGAATTTTTTCTCTAAAAGTGATTCAAACTCTAGTGTATCTTGCAATGCCGAGAGAAGCAAGTGAATACTAGTATTCTTACCAGAAGTAGATAATACATCAATAATGTCTGACCTCGTTGATTCACAGAATGCCATTACTAAATATATTTCAACATTCCAGTTATCAGGAAATAATGCAGAGAAAGTATCTTCATGGAACTTCATAGTTTTCTTCATATATGCATATCTCCTAGATACGTTTTCTAAAGAACCTGCTTCATCAGAACTCTTGAAAATTGCTCTCAGTTCTCGAAGTTGATGATTACAATACCACGTTACTAGTTTGTCGTGATAAGACTTATCTAATAAATCGAGGCATTTACAAGCATTTTCCATTTCCGAATATAACGAATGATCTATAAATTCCGTCCTTTTGGGAGACAATGCTTCCTCAAAATCTTTAAATACTTGATCCACAAGTTCTTGCTCCACTACATTTACTTCTTTACTGATTATGGCAACTTGATCAACACTCCTATACGTTTTGAAATATTCTGCTAATTCTGTAAGGGCTCCCAAGCTTTGATATGTATCCTCATAATTCTTCTGTCTCATTGACTGCTTCAGCTTTTCAAAGGCAGTAACAAACATCTGAAGTCTTTTGAGAACTGTCACAGACAGAACTAAATTCTTCTTAGCCTCATCCAATTGTTTTATGCTTTGTGTCATTTGAGAGATCTTAGATTCTGTTTTTTCTGCAATTTCCTGCGTGGCTATCACATCTTTTATTAATGTTTCTAATTCAGCATCCGTTGTATTCAAATCCACATTGGCGTCATCAGTCTCATATTCGTTTAGTAATTGATTTAACTCATGATCCAAATCCTTCTTGTAGCTATTTATATGATCAAGATAAATGGGAACCAATCTCAAAGAAGAGGAATCAGATAGTAACTGCGAGAGATGTGGCAAAGGATCATATTCTTCATTATCTAGTAAATCTTTTGCGTTATCAGGTTTATATTTCGACCTGACAGTCTCATTCTTTACAACTTCAGCCATTATGATTATCTATCGTTTCACTACTCTTGTTGCAGAGAGATTTACAAAGCTAGTAAATATAGATACATACAACTTCCAAAGTAATAGAAGGAGAGATCTTGCTTGATTTTCAAACTGGCAACATTACTTGTTTGTATTATCTTTCAGCTATTAAGCACTACAGAGACTTTACCTCATATCCCGTATGTCAATTGACCTTTGATATTCAGCATTTGCTTACGCTATAGTAATACCAACACCCATTGGTTTTCTGTATTCTTCGGTAGTCCAGCTGATTTGCCAGTCTACTGTTTACTAACAAAACTTCTCCCAAGTTGACTAAATTGAATACTAGCCGAAGGGTAATTGCTGATGTGTCGTACCTATTCTTGGTGAGTAGGTTAAGGGGATTTCCTTTTTACAGGTCTCCGATACAATAGAAATCGCTGTTTCTCCGTACAAAGATTGTTTATTCAAGTCCCCAAATGGTGTGAGAAGTAACCACAACTCACCTCAAGCACCCAGAACTCTGCAGGAAAAGATTGTGGTTCTGAAATATACACCAGTAGGTAAATATTGGTACTAGTAATCAGTCATTAGATTCTGGGACAACGCGAAAAATTCAATTTTCAGTGCCTCAGAAAATATGAAAGTGAATCAAATTCGGTTATGAAGGCGAAGAACACGTCAACCAACGATTGATGATGGTATATTAACTGGATCTAAAAGAGATATCACTTACTTTTAAATAGATATCCCGACAATTGAATTTTGACTGTGATTGCAAAATTTAGAGTCAGAGTTCACTAACGAAGATAAACAAATCAGAATGGCACTTCGATTACCTTCAGCTCCTAATGCTGGGCTTTTCAAGCCTGGCTATCAAACATATCAACGAGAAGATGGTGCAGTTTACAGAAATATTCAAGCATGTAGAGAAATTTCCTCGATGGTTTTGACATCCATAGGACCATGTGGTCGAAACAAGATTGTCGTTAATCGTATGTGATGGATGTTTGGTTTACGGATTCGTAATATGAAATCGAATTGCAACTATGAACAAGTAAAAAGAACAAAACTAACTGGACGAGTTTAGACATTCAAAAAGTTTTCATAACAAATGATGCTGCAACAATGATGAAAGAGTTGGATGTCGTACATCCTGCCGCCAAACTAATAGTCATGGCAAGTCAACAGCAAGAACAAGAGGTAGGCACTTTTTTCAACATTTTGAATGATTAATTATATGAGTACTAACGAGTTAATAGATTGGTGATGCCACAAACTTAGTGATTGCTTTATCGGGAGAATTATTAAACAAGGCTGAATACTTATTGAGATTGGGATTGAGCACATCAGAGATTGTTCAAGGATACGATTTAGCTAAGAAATATGCCTTAGACACATTAGATAAATTGGTCGTCGATAAAGTTGAAGACTTTTCCTCCAAGACTGAATTAGCCAAGGCGGTAAAAACTGCTATTGCTTCAAAACAGTTTGGTAATGAAGATTTTCTTGCTGAACTGGTCACTGAAGCTATTGAGTATGTTTTACCCAAGAACGTAAAATCTTTCAATGTTGATAGTGTTAGGGTAGTCAAAATTATGGGAAATAGTTTAGAAGGAAGTAAAGTTGTGAAAGGTATGGTTTTTCCAAGAGAACCTGAGGGACACGTCAAGAAGGTTGGAAAATCAAAAGTTGGTGTTTTCACTTGTCCCATTGATATCACAACTACCGAAACTAAAGGTACCGTTTTACTGCACAATGCTAATGAGCTATTGAACTTTTCTAAGGGAGAAGAAGCACAAATTGAAGCTATGGTAAAAGAACTATCTGACTCAGGATTGAAAGTGATCATCGCTGGAGCAAATGTTGGTGAGTTAGCTCTACATTATTTGAATAGATACGGTATTTTAGTTTTAAGAGTTCCCAGCAAGTTTGATTTGAGAAGAGTCTGCAGAGTTGTTGGTGCTACACCATTACCAAGACTGGGTGCCCCCATGCCTGATGAGATGGGCGTTATTGACATTGTTGAAACCGTTGAGATTGGTGGAGACAGAGTAACAGTCTTGAGACAGGAAAAGGAAACCACGCGAACAGCTACAATCCTTGTTAGAGGTGCCACACAAAATAACTTAGATGATATTGAGCGTGCTATTGATGACGGTGTTAACGTGATTAAGGGTTTAACTAAGGATAACAGATTGGTTCCTGGTGCAGGTGCCACTGAGGCTGAATTGCTCAGTAAAATTACGGCTTATGGAGAAAAGACTCCTGGTATATTACAACATGCCATAAAGGCTTTTGCTGAAGCTTTTGAAATAATTCCTCGTACTTTGGCTGAAAATTCTGGCCTTGATGCTAGTGAAGTGCTAAGTAGATTATATGCTAGTCATTCAAAGGAATCTAACGGTTTCGTTATTGGAATTGATGCCGAAGGAGAAACCGAAACAAACCTCGTGAATACCCAAGAGCTACAAATATTTGATTTACTTGCTGCTAAGAAGAAGGCAAT
This sequence comes from Sporopachydermia quercuum, assembly GCA_001599295.1. Lineage (NCBI taxonomy): Eukaryota > Fungi > Ascomycota > Sporopachydermiomycetes > Sporopachydermiales > Sporopachydermiaceae > Sporopachydermia > Sporopachydermia quercuum. The sequence continues at coordinate 1,322,341 of BCGN01000001.1, read as the reverse complement.
CGAACTGGCTACTGACACTACCAACACTATTCTTTCTGTTGACCAGATCATCATGGCTAAACGTGCTGGTGGTCCTCAGATGCCGAAACAACCTAGACCTGGTAACTGGGATCAAGATGATTAATCTAATTAATACCAATTTAACACTTACACTTACCATGTCAATCAAATGTATTATCTTGATGCTGCTACCTAAATATCCTATAAATAATACTCTAATTATTAGATCAAATTTTCTTGTCCACTTTTCTCTCATGTAGATCAATGTGTATCGTACCTACTCCGCATATTCTTACATATATTTTCAATATCACATAATCATTAATATCAAGTTCAAATGAGACTTTATGTCCACTAGCCAATCAGTTGACTTGAAATATCTTTGTCCATTACTCTATACGTAAAACGTGTATCTTTTTATTTTGTAGAGCTCAAGTAATAGGAGAGTAACTTAAATACTMTGAAGTATTATGCAGACCTGATTGATAGTCGTTCCAAAGTACAAAAATAGAAGCGGTTGCTAATTTACCAATAATAATATTATATTCGACTTTCACTCTAATATCTCAACCGACTGATTGTTTTATTGTTGTTGTGTTGATATGATCATTTGCGGAATAACTCCAAACAAACTCCACACAATCAAATAGAAAGTCTTGCATTAATAATAAGAGACACCTATGGTCCGTACACAAGAGTGTACCGTTGGAGGATTTTACTATGAGAAGCATATATAGGTCAGGTCAGGTCAATTCTTTATTATTATTTCCATATCCAAGAGTTTCATTATTCTTTTTGATACACCACTGTGAGATCATTGACGGTGAAGTAATAAAGAAAGAAGAATAGGGGAATTATAGAAACGAAGGGTGAAGAACAAATAAGGATCCAATACTAATTTGCCAGTATTTACTAAGATTTTGCATTTTTATTGGTGGTTAACAAAATTGGTTATCAACGAACGATAATTCAGAATATAGGTAGAGAGTTGCAGCATAGAAACTATACTACAGACCGGGATTATCATCAGGGAAAGAATTCCATCACACTTAACGAACTGATTTGCATATATTCACTTCACAATGTCTTGTATAAGGACCGCATTGCGGAAACCATTAGCTGGCATGAAGAACGTCCGTTCTTTCAGCAACGCTAGCGTTGCTAGATCACACATCCTTTCTGTTCATCGCAATACTAAAACCAACAATCCAGATTTACCATTTGAGTTCACTCCTGAAAATTTGGAAAGAGCAAAAGAAATTATTGCGAAATATCCGCCTCAATATAAGAAAGGTGCTACAATGCCATTGCTTGACCTTGGTCAACGTCAACTTGGTTTCACATCAATTTCCGTTATGAATTATGTAGCCAAAATGCTTGATATTCCACCAATGCGTGTTTATGAAGTGGCTTCTTTTTACACCATGTTCAACCGTCAACCTATGGGAAAATATCATATCCAAGTCTGTACTACTACACCTTGTCAACTGTGCAACTCAGACTCTATCATGGAGGCTGTGACAAGTCACCTTGGCATCAAACCAGGTCAAACAACTCCTGATGGATTGTTCACGATATCCGAAGTTGAATGTCTTGGTGCGTGTGTTAATGCTCCGATGATTGCTATTAATGACGATTATTACGAAGATCTAACTGCCGAAGGCACTATTAGTATCTTAAAGGATTTCCAAGCAGGTAAAACAGTTATTCCTGGTCCTTTGAATGGAAAGAGAAAGGATTGTGAACCTTTCAGTGGTCCTAAAGTACTAACGAGTGACGAGCCTAACGATATCAGAAAACTTACTAGAGCAGACTTGTAAGCTATGCCTTTCTCTGTTTCACATATTTATTATATAGGATCTATTTTTCATTAGCATAGAATGTTATAACTTTTTTTTTGGTAAAGTATTTCGCTCATCATCATGCAATCAGTATGTTTGCTAAACTATTTCATTTTGTCCTACTCTGTAATGGTTACACGAAAGTAGATATTCGATCACTTACAATAGTTATGCAGAGTAGCGTTACCTAATCACCTTAAGGAATACTCACTTGAAATCACGTAATCGGATCCCAAAACATGCTATGGACCAATCAATCATTTACAACGTATCCACACAATCCCTGAGTGCAATGCACTCATTTCTATCGACAATTAATGAAATCAGCCGAGTTCTTGATTCTTAATAGGTAATAAGCACGGAAACGATGTGGTTCTTCCATGTTCAACCGCCCAGAGCCGATTCCCTTTCATTTATGTGGTCCCATAATTGACAAGAGTTTTGGGTTAGTTTCCTACCAGACTGTTACAGAGTAAGTTCTTGTCTACTATTAAGCCAATAAGCACTATGGGATAACATGAGAACAATAGGAAATATCATAATTCGTAGCCATAGTAATGAAATAGGTATCTCCAACCTAATACAACACACATCAGGATAATAATATATTTACTAGGTAGCAAAAACTGGAAATAAAATGTTTCATAATAGTGAGTAGCTAGGCCGAGTTTTCTCGATCTCTTATCCTTTAAGGTAAAAATTCGCAGTACTTAATAAAATCGGGTCAGATCTTTTAATTTTCCAATATATTTCGGATGGACTAAATTCAAACCTTAAAAGTGCTTGGATGTTGTTTTTCTCCTTATCAAATTGTACTAAATTTTCGGTCAAACTTTTCTTGAATTAATAAATTAATAAATTCAGAACAACATCTCAAGTATCTATCAAGAAGGTCATTTAGGTCTATTCGCTACTGAAAGAAAGCAAACAAACATTAGTATAGTATACGTCAGATCTAGTTTCAATACCCCACACCATTAATAAGAGACAAGGAGGTTATTGCAAGGCATAGTATATTCAAAACTAGACAAATGACAAATAAACAAAAGGTTCTTTTCGTTGGATTTAACGAAGCTCATACGGACGCTGAGGCCAAGTTCTTGGAGGATTATGAAGTAATTGTAAGTATTAGCAATACAGTAGCATTATCTTGCATGGACATGATTCAAGGTCTAACATAGTTTCACTAGAATTACGAAGTACCAAATAATCGAGAACAATTGATAGAAGACTTCAAAACCAAGTTCAACGATATTTCAGCAATTTTGAGTTCTTGGATAGGATTCCACGTATGTCTAAAGAAGATAGTGTTGCTACTTCATTACTTTTTTAGGACAGTTTGAAATAGAATATAGTACTAATGATAAGCAGAAAGTAGGAAAATTTAACGATGATATTATAGATGCTTTACCAGATACTTTGAAAATTATTGCAAGTAAACCAGCAGGCCATGATGCATTTGATATTAATGCTTTAAAGGCTAAAGGTATCATATTTTGTAACACTCCAACTGCCAATGTTGGAGCCTCTGAAAGAGTAGCTGATATTGCATTGCTCTTGACACTGGATACTTTCCGATTTGCATCAATGTTTGAACATACTCTGAGAAGTACAGGTCATGTTCTTGCTAGTCGTGAAAGACTGGGTTCTGAGACATTTGATAATGAAACGGGACTACCAACTGATGATTTTGAGAAGGGAAGGTTTGCGTATGGTCATCAAGTTGGAGGACTGCGCGTTCATGAGCCTTATGGTCATGTAGCTGGTATTGTTGGGTTTGGAGCCATTGGGAAAGCCATTGGAAAACGATTGGATGTCATAGGGATGAAAGTTCATTACGTTAAAAGACAACCTTTATCTGAAGAAGAAACTAAGGACCTGGGATATCCTGCTGTTTATCACACCGATATAGATTCCATCTTACCAAATATTGACCTTCTTGTTCTGGCTTTGCCTTTGACTCCAGAAACGAAATATATGGTAAACAAAGATTCAATTGCCAAAATGAAGCCAGGAGTTAAAATTGTGAATGTGGGGAGAGGTGCTTTGATCAATGAAAACGATTTAGTCGAAGCTTTAGATAGTGGCCATGTATCTTCAGTTGGATTAGATGTCTTTGAGAAAGAACCTATTGTTCACGAAGGATTATTAAAAAAATGGAATGTTAAATTGTTGCCTCATATCGGGTCTGCAACTTTTGAAAATAGTGAAACTACTATGGACATTTGTATTGCAAATATCAGAAATGTTTTGGAGAGCAATGGACCTGGTTTAACCCCAGTTTAGATAGATTGACTGCAGAGGTTCTTTGAAGTAGATGAAAATAGATCAATGATGGGCTCTTTCAAGCCTTGAGTAGACTCTGATAGTAAATAGTTATTCCTACAAAAGTATAAATATGAGAAAATATAAAATGTGCTTATGGCTACAAACAAACTGACGATAAATGAGCAAATACATCAATCCGATACTAACCAAATGCTGCGTAATAATAAAATAAACAAAATGGTGAGAATATAAAGGGGATGTTATTCCTATCACCAGTGCTTAATGATGATGGTCATCCTTGAGGACATTAAGAGGATTGAGCTTATACACGGAACCACATTCCCAGCATCTGGAAACATCTTCTTCCTGAACCTTCATCCAGAGGACTTCGTGGGATCCAGCTGGAGAGCCGGTGCATCCGACATATCTGTAGTCATCATATGAGTCAATGATGATAGGATCAGTAAGGGTACCTTTTCTACTTGAGTCTAGAACGGAGTTATCAAAAACCTCAACACCTTCTAATTTACCCAAAAGTTCAAGACGTTCTAAACCAGTGGCTTGTTCCAAATCAGTAGGGATGGTGTTTTCTTTAGCACCAGGACCAAAAAGACTTTCTGGGCCATCTACATCGGCCAAAGTATTAGCAACTTTAGCGACCTTGTCGGAGAAAGAAACGCGAGCAACAGAGAAAGCTCTAACAGCCGGAGATCTGACAGCAAAAGCAGCTTGACGACGTAAAATAAGTGCAAACACTAAAATTTGTTAGAATCATTCGATAAACACATAAGAAATACGAGTTTCATAGAGCAAAACTCGAGGACGAAGTATCCGAATACTGCGACAGTAAACGGCCAGAACTCAAGATTGGGGAAAGGCCTATACTTCCAGATGAATAAAAAATAAAAAAATTGATTCTGGTAGTTATCAATATCGATTTACATTGTAGACTGACATGAAATGCTCTACTAAGCTGTTTATATCACATAATCTCAACTACCATTTATCGAACTAACATTTCTTTCTCTTTCACTAAACACCAACAAGTGTACCAACAACGGCTACAATATTCCATCACGATATTCACACTTATTCACATTTTGGTTTTGAAGCTATTGATTCATAAAAATTCTCAACTTTTTTTTATCTCATCCCACCTCATCCAATCAGGAACACTCATATGACTGACTGTTTAGCTCTAAGATTCCCTCCAATCAACTCTGTTAACTTACTCTTTAATTATATATTGATCAAATTGATGCTGTTCCTCAATGGATTATCCATAGATTAAAACAAATCAATAAACAAACAAAGTATCAGTCTACTTTCTTTTCTAATTACTCTACATTTGCCGATCTCCAAAAAACAAGGAAGAAGAAAACAGTGGCCGAAAGCAGCAAATAAACGTAAAGGATTTTCCTGCCCGAATTTGTATGCTGATTTTCAAAATTGGCACCTGCGGAAACTGGCGTAATGGTATGATTATAAACTAAGGAAAATTTCACTAGGAATTATTGAGAAATCGATGATACAATTATAATAAGTATTTATTTCTATATGAATAGTTTTAATATAATCGCTTTCATGAGAAAATTGATAAGAAATGGGACCAATAGTAGGATGAGTTACGTTTGGCATTATGTAGCTTACTGTTTGCTGACTCCTTGTTGGCTGAATAAGACAATGTACATTCTGGGTCGAATTTTTGTGAGTGGAAATTACATTTTATTGAGGTACTAGAAAATAGAACAGCAATTGATACAAAAAACACATCTAGAATTAAGAAAATCAATAACATAGCATCATTATCAGCTATTCTGATTTTTCCTTCAATAATTCATTATGCTTTTTTCTTTGACAGTCTCTCTCCCCAAACTCGAAGTTTTTTGTGTTAGTGTCAGACCACTTTATTTTGGCTAGGAAATTTTCCTGACGGATTGATTGTATATTACATAATCCATAATGTTTGATTAAAGTGCCATAGTAAAGATCTGTTGTATGTTCAGTATGCTTGGGAAGGTAAACCTCGTTTCTTTATTTGATTATGTAAACAGTTTCAATTAGAGAATGTGAGGGGTGACCTCAAGATCATATATTTTTGTACGGGGAAGATCTACGTATTTTAATATTGATATATTATATATGGAGATATGAATTCGATACATATATATCAGAAAGATCGACCGACTTTTTCTTGAGATAATAATTGCCAATAACAGAAAGAGCCTGTTACACCAGGTATGCGAGTTGTAGTTCTTGTTGATAGAGCAAACAGACATAGATGACTTTCCACCAAGAGCTTCCGTCAACAATCTGACATTGTCTTAGGTGTTATCACTTCACATCATTGATGAAGGTTATACTTCTACTCTTCGTTGTTTAATGTTACGAACTGTTTATTTATTCAGAATACGCCAAACCATATTTTTCTATATATATAACACAATTTCCTTATATTTCCTACCAATATGTAACTACAGTAACCTCTAACGTAGCACCTCGTATCATTATAGTATGAAGTAAGGCTTGCGTTAACACGTGATCACAAAAGTAGCTCAACCTTTTTGCTTCTTAATTTGTTCCTCATCCAGCAAACATTTTTTGTAGCGAAGACCGATCGCAAAATGGAAACTACGGAACATATTTTAAATGCATTAATGAATATATACGAATCAATCAATTATTGTTTTATTAAGAGTTTCTTTGATATGCGACTTCGATTGGATTCAAATTTAATTCATTGTATGTTGCAGAACAAAAGTGAACCAAACACTGGACACTAGTTGTGAAGTACATGAAAGGAGAATTCGGGTCATTCTTTTGTTCACTTGGGAAGGACTTATTAGTCAATTGAAGATAGAAAATAAGCCTTTTTATTTTACCTTAGTTTTTTTTTACTGAAATTAAATGAATAACAGTTTGTTTGATAAATATATAAAGTGAATCAGAACGTGAAAGCGAAAAATCGATAAGCAATGGCTTTGAGTAACCACAACTGGAAGTTTTCCCAATGCTTTGGTGATAAAGGAGATATAGAGAACATCACAGAGGCTGATATAATATCGACAGTGGAGTTTGATCATACAGGTAATTATCTTGCTACTGGGGATAAAGGTGGTCGTGTGGTACTTTTTGAAAGAAATGAAAGCAAAAAGGGATGTGAATACAGATTTCATACCGAATTTCAATCTCATGATGCCGAGTTTGATTATTTGAAATCGTTGGAGATTGAAGAGAAAATCAATAAAATCAAGTGGTGTAAACGCCAAAACCAAGCTCATTTTCTGTTATCAACCAACGACAAAACAATCAAGCTATGGAAAATATATGAAAAGTCATTAAAAATAGTTTCAGAAAATAATCTTTCAGATGCGAACACTAGCTCATCAGTTCTTGGACCAGCAAACACTAATGTTGACAAGAAACCTATTTCAATGTCTTCATTGAAACTTCCTCGTATGACACTTCATGATACGATTATCGCAGCCGCCCCAAGAAGGATTTACTCCAACGCGCATGCTTACCACATTAATTCCATATCTGTCAACTCCGATGGCGAAACGTTCATTTCGGCTGACGATCTTCGTATCAATCTTTGGAATATGGCTATTGCTGATCAATCTTTTAATATTGTTGATATCAAACCAGCAAATATGGAAGAGCTTACAGAAGTTATAACTTGTGCCGAATTTCATCCTACCTCATGCAATCTTTTCATGTATTCTTCAAGTAAAGGAACCATCAAATTGGCAGATATGAGAGAAAATGCACTTTGCGATTCGCATGCTAAGATATTTGAAGAGTGGATGGATCCTGCACAGCATTCATTTTTTACAGAAATTACATCATCTATATCAGATGTCAAGTTTTCTCAAGACGGAAGATACATTGTCTCTCGTGATTACTTGACTGTGAAAATTTGGGATGTGAATATGGAAAGAGAACCTGTAAAGACAATAAATGTACATGACCATTTGAGGGACAGATTGTGTGATCCATATGAGAACGATGCTATTTTTGATAAGTTTGAAGTTGTGTTTTCCGGGGATGGACGCAGCGTTATGACTGGTTCTTACAACAATAACTTTATGATCTATCCGAATGCAGTAGGAGAGGATGATGGAAAGAAGAAAAAATCCAGAACAGTCAATGTTCAAGATGAAGATGACGAAGATGAAGATGAAGATGAAGACGAAGAAGATGAAGAAACTGAAATCGTGCTTCAAGCTGATAAGAGCGCCTTTAAAACGAAGCGGATGAATGCGCCTTCCGTAATCAACCGACGTAAGAAAGGCATTATTGGTGGCATAAGGAAGGACATAGACACAGAAAACATTGACTATAAGAAGAGCATTCTTCATTTGAGCTGGCATCCTCAAGAAAACTCAGTCGCCATTGCAGCAACTAATAATTTATTTATATTTTCTGCTTTATGATGATCTTTTTTATGGAGATACAATCTTGTGAAAGACGAGGCGAAGCTAAAAGTCTTCTATCAAACAGTTGACTGAGATGAATGCTCAGATTATTCCCTAAAGAGTGAATATGCATTCAGATTTATTTAAGTGTATCTATAGTGTTTATTTTTTAGTTTTGCTGGTATTTCATACTTGATTAACGGAAAATTTAATGATTCTCTGAATTTCAAAGTCCACTGTAGAGACGAAAGAAGATTTCAGTCGACTACGATTAAATGACTTAGATGTTTGCAATATGCAACATGGATTACTACATAGAAACATTGCTATGCATCTATTGATCGAATATATATAAATGACGAGTATAATGAAAAACAATGGCCATGGGCCGAACAGAGTTAGTTACAGAACGAACAGAGTTATAGAACCACTAAATCAATGACAAAATTTTATTAAAAAATGAACCAACATAACTGCAGCTAGAATTAGCATTTAAATCACATCGAACAACAAATGCTCCAGCCATGCAATCGGCTATACCTGATGACTTCAAATTTAATCTCTCTTGTGCCTGTTCACGATAGGATTCCAGAAAAGAGTCTTATCACCATCACCCCAAAAGTAATCCTTGACTCTGATGTTTTGGAATTCGTACTCGACAGGGAATTCTTCGGTAGGGACATGCTTTAAGTGTTCACGATGTTTGGCATGTGCAGTTTCGACCAAGTAGGTGTTATAACAGGTAGCAAGTAGAGCAGGGACAACAGCGAAAATAGAAATCTTCTTCCAGATGTTAGAAGTGTGTCCCGCATGGGTTCTGACAGCGTCGAGATTTGCCTTGAATGCGGCACCCTTGGCAGCATCAGCTGGGAGTTTGTTGTAAGCCCATTGTGGGATTTCAGTACTGTACTTTCTAGAGAAAGCTCGTAATCCAACTCTTGAAAACATTGTGATATATTGATACAATGATGTTATGAAATAAAATATCGTCGAGTCAATATTTCTCCCGCAATAAATTCCTTCTTACTCTGTTTATAGCTTGCTATTTCGTCGTGATTCACAGTATATTCATCCAATGAACAGGGCATATATAGCAAGACAACAACCACTTGTTTCCTCCCCATTAAAAGAATCTTGTGTCCCACTATTTGCTCAAAACCACACCACCTTTTGTTTGGGATGATACTTGAGGGTTCGCTCTCCATCATCAGCCAATAGTGTTCTTGGATAACAAATATTTGATAGCATAATCATATAATAAATTGGTGTAGTTCAAAATAAGTAACACCCAAACATCATATAATTCTACTTGAATACACAAGCTAGTCGTAGGGGATAGGTATGAGATTTTATTAATACACCCACACTTCAGCTCTGAACACCCTGAAAGATTGATTGGTTGATATGTTGATCATGAGAAGGGTCTATTGTCTTCTGTATCGGAAGATACTTGATGCTAAGTTCCGGATCATTTCGCATTTCGCATCAAGCATGGAGAACCGGGGTTCGGAATATGAGACCCTTTCTTTCGATCATTATATAAAGTAGATTTAGCAAAACATTTGTTACTTAACCCCTGAAAGTGCCATTGACCTGTATGTAAGTGAATTTCGCTAAACAGCCCCTGGTGATAAAATGACAAGTGGAGAAGGAAGGAAGTTGAAGTAACATTACTCACAAGGTAAATAGATGCTACTTTGGATGGTGACTAAATGAAAAACCTCCTCTCAAGTTGTCAATTTATTCTAACTTATGTATTTAATTGGTTAAAGTATTTTATTAATTCTATACAACAGAAACATCTCTTATTTTTATTAGTTGTTCTCAGATAATTGAAAATTGACATGACAATCTTTCACAATCAATCTAATCATTTTTCTGCAACTTTTACTCATCACAAACCCAGGGTCTGAATGCAAGTTGTGGTGAAATTGCATGAAGTCTATCAGAATGAACTCATGGATTTGCAATTGAATTTACATAAGAGCAAACAAACCCATACACCAGTAGTGAATGTAGCATTCCCCATTGAATAAAATGAAGAGACCATCGATTTGAGTATGAATTACTATTGGATTAGAACCAGACGCAGAGAGTCTCTTACCAGCAGTTGAAAACGGGTCTAGGTATCTTTGTTTCTTCAGTATACGAATGAATGTCAGGGATGAGAGTTCATACATAATGTCAAGGAAGTTTCCTCGGTTACTATAAGCACTTTCCAAACCAAAGGGTCTAAGGTTTGACTGCCCGCTACCCATCCTTACAAAAATTCACTCATTCTCACGTACGTTAAAGTTGTACCTATATAAGTCTCATAGAATACTGTCTCTAGGCTCCATTTGAAACAGTTGAGACCCCTTCTTCGGCTTGAAGTGAAAACTCTAGAGATTTTCTTCCAGTTCTCCCATTGACAACTCCCTTTTTTGATTTTCTTCCACTTTTTCCATCACTCTTGGTTAACTACTTCTCTTTTCTTTTGCTGTCAAGAGGTAAGTACTACGGTGAATTGTTTTAATCCATGGTCCATTGATTCCATTAAAGATCACCATTGAATCATCCATTTATTATATATTCATAATGTTTAGATCTGCCGTTCGTGTTTCTTCTCGTGCCGCTGCTAGTGTCACTGCTAGAAGAGTTGCTGTTGCTTCAGTATGTGTTTGAATTGGAATTGTAATTGGAATTGAGATTGCGATTTGGGTCAAATATGAATTTTATGAATAATCGATCTGTCTTTGAGTTCAATTACTAATATCAATAACTTTTAGATCCGCCCAGCTCTTCAAAGAAGAGGTTATGCTGAAGCTAAGGCTACTGCTACCGAAGTTTCTTCCATCCTCGAAGAACGTATCAGAGGTGTTTCCGAAGAAGCCAACCTCAGTGAAACCGGTCGTGTTTTATCCGTTGGGTATGTTTAATATTTCTACAATTCAGTGCTTGTTAGATTCAATTACTTTGCAACTTCAACCCAATTGCAAGTCAATTCAGCTCGTTTCCCCGTACCATCTCAATCAGATTTGATTTATTCTCGGCCAACTTTCACTTATCGTTGGACGTTGATTCGGATAGCCAGAATTACCCCCGACCCCTTTTTTCTATGTAGGCCGTCGCCCTAATTCAAAGCAGACAACATATATTCACAACAATCAAACAATAAATCAATTAAGAATGTACAAATTGTGCTGAATCATTATTTTGATGATTATTGATGTTGTCATTTACGCTACTGTTTAATGGATGCTAGATATGTGATTGTTTTTATTCGTTTGTTGATTGATGATTCAATAGTTCAATGGAACAATGGAACAATGGAACAATCGACTATGTATTTTTGCGGTTGTTATTGATGACTAATGATCTACAATACACTTATTTTTGACTTCTGTTTTGTTACTAACCAAAAGAACAGAGATGGTATCGCTCGTGTTTTCGGTCTCACCAACTGTCAAGCTGAAGAACTAGTTGAGTTCTCATCTGGTGTCAAGGGTATGGCCCTTAACTTGGAAGCTGACCAAGTCGGTATTGTCTTGTTCGGTTCTGATAGACTTGTCGTGGAAGGTGAAACTGTCAAGAGAACGGGAAAGATTGTCGATGTCCCAGTTGGACCTGGTATGTTGGGACGTGTAGTTGATGCTTTAGGTAACCCCATCGATGGTAAAGGACCTATTGAATCCGTTGGCACTTCCAGAGCTCAATTGAAGGCTCCTGGCATTTTACCCAGAAGATCCGTTTTCGAACCTATGCAAACTGGTTTGAAGGCTGTTGATGCTTTAGTGCCTGTTGGACGTGGTCAACGTGAGTTGATTATTGGTGATCGTCAAACTGGTAAGACCGCTGTTGCTTTAGACACTATTCTTAACCAAAAGAGATGGAACGATGGTTCTGATGAATCCAAGAAGCTTTACTGTGTCTACGTTGCCGTTGGTCAAAAGAGATCTACTGTTGCTCAACTTGTCCAAACTTTAGAACAACAAGATGCCCTTAAGTATTCTATCATTGTTGCTGCTACTGCTTCTGAGGCCGCTCCTCTTCAATACTTGGCTCCTTTCACTGCCTGTGCTCTTGGTGAATGGTTCAGAGATAACGGAAAGCATGCTTTGATCATCTACGACGATTTGTCCAAGCAAGCTGTCGCTTACAGACAAATGTCTCTTTTGCTTAGACGTCCCCCTGGACGTGAAGCCTACCCTGGTGATGTCTTCTATCTCCACTCTCGTCTTTTAGAAAGAGCTGCTAAGCTTTCCGATGCTAACGGTGGCGGTTCATTGACTGCTTTACCTGTCATTGAAACTCAAGGTGGTGATGTCTCTGCTTATATTCCTACCAATGTCATTTCCATTACTGATGGTCAAATTTTCTTGGAAGCCGAACTTTTCTACAAAGGTATTAGACCTGCTATTAACGTCGGTTTATCCGTCTCCCGTGTCGGTTCCGCTGCTCAAGTCAAGGCTATGAAGCAAGTCGCTGGTTCCTTGAAGCTTTTCTTGGCCCAATACAGAGAAGTCGCTGCTTTCGCCCAATTCGGTTCCGATTTGGATGCCTCAACCAGATCTACTTTGGCTAGAGGTGAAAGATTAACCCAATTGTTGAAACAGAAGCAATACTCTCCTTTAGGTGCTGAAGAACAAGTTCCTGTTATTTACGCTGGTGTTAACGGTTACTTGGATGAAATCCCTGTTGACAAGATTGGTCAATTCGAAACTGATTTCTTGTCTTACTTGAAGGCTAACGAAACTGAACTTCTTTCTGCTATTGCTGAAAAGGGTGTTTTAAGTGATGAACTTTTGGCTAAGCTCAAGTCCGTTACTGAAACTTTTGTCAAGTCATTCAACTAAATCATTAAAAACTATTCATGCTAGTTGAAATGGGAGATGAAATCGAATTGCTCGATGAGTTGATTGTTTTTCGTCAACCAATCTTATCTGTTTTTATTTGTTTTCCTATCTCTAAGTAATACTAATACATTTAGTATATTCATTTATGTTTTGCTCAAGTCGTAGTGGTAATAGAAGAAGTAGTAGAAGAAGTCTAGTAGTAGTAGTAGTAGTAGTAGTAGTAGTCTTAGTAATGAAGTAACTCTTTTTATGGACTTTTCAAGCTATTATTATAATCTCGTTTAGAATCACAATAAGAGCAACTAATCATTCTCTGGTCCTTAAATAAGCATATAGATCAACAGCTCTGGTCAATCATTCAATTTGATTATCTACTCTGTTGGATGACGTAAACATAAAACATTTCAAATCAAGTCTCACTTCGAACTCGCTTAATGAGAAAGATATACAATTCTGGCCACTTTCTTAATAATTACAACTTGTACTAAATAATAGTAATTAAGCATACACACTGCTGTTTGTATTATTGAATGCATTTATTGCCGTTGAGACTATTCAGGCCATATTACTTTGGAAGTATTGAACTGAGGAAGCTGGATTTAACAAGTGAAAGTATATATTATCTAGAAATGAAAAATTCGGAAATAGCTTAGTACATGAATATGATCTATTTAGTTACTGGTTGTTCTGTTTCTCCTATCACACTATAAGATCTACTATGTCAGACATTCAATCTATTACCAGTAGTAATACTACAAGTACCAAGTCATCAAAAGTATCAGAAGAACCTCCGAAAAAGAAATTTCGTACAGATGATGATTTATACAGGAATTCGTCACAGTTCAGACTATGGTCGTTCACTGAACACCAGCTGAGGAATGAACTGGAGAAAAAGAATAAAGCAGGAAAAGAATATGTGGAAGCCAAGGTACAGAAAATAAAAGAAAGCCGGGCAGAACCACCGGAAGTTGAAAGCATTGATGTTTTAACGATAGAAGAGGAATCTACATTAGTACATTACTATTCCAGGAAAGTGTTGGAACTTTGTAAGTTCTTTCGTCTTCCTACTCAAGTGAGAGTATGTTGATAGTTTTATTAGAGACCAGGGGATTTTGAATTTATGCTCAGGCTTTTGGCAAGGAGATTAATACACTCTGAATATAATATTAACCAGTTATCAGGCGACAGCTATAGCTTACCTCAGAAGGTTTTACCTAAAGAACAGCACTATGGTATATAATCCGAAAAATGTCTTGTATGTAAAAACGCAGTACGATATTTCGAATGATGAAACTAACGCTTACAAATACTTTAGACCCACCTGTTTGTTCTTAGCAGCAAAAACTGAAAATTTCCTTATTCCAGTGAAAGATTTCGCCGCGGCCATTCCTAAGACCAGTGTTGAGTCAGTGCTAAACCTGGAATTCCTCATACTACAGAGTTTGGAATTCACATTACTGGTTCATCATCCTTACAGACCAATATACGGATTTTTCTTGGACCTTCAAGACACATTCAGCAATGACCCTTCTGTTGCTATCGAAAAACTTGGATCATTACATGATAAAGCTCGTGATATAATACATGAGAGTTTGTTTTCGGACGCTCCATTTCTGTTTACACCTCCGCAGATTGCTCTTGCAGCTGCAATGAATGCTAATGAAAAGATAACAATGAAATACCTCCAACATAAATATAGGAACAAAGAGGATCTTGATAGATTATTAGCAGTAATTAATAAGTGTCAAGAAGTAATGCTTGAAGTCCCCAAGCCTGCCGCACTGGAGGAGATAAAACGAATAGGACGCATATTACATTATTGTCAAAAACCTGAAGATCTCTTGTATCCAGCTCCTAAACAATAATTTCATAGTGAAAAATAAAGATAATCATGATAATGAGAGTATTTACGGCTAATAAAGAGAACACTAACAAATACCATCTGCCATTAATTTATGGTTTAAACATATGCACAAAGATGCATGCAATGCTTATACCTACGTTTTATTGTATAAACCTTATTTACTCTCATTATAAATATTTCCCTTTCCAGGTAAAAGGTAAACAAATATCCTAATACATTGTAACTACACCAAGGAAAGCTCAACCAAATACTCTGTTTGCTTCTTTGATTGCAAATAATAAGCAGTTATCTTTTATATATTCATTGTTTTATATTGAATATTGATCAAGAAATTTTCAACAAAAACGATCGTTAATAGTCAGCTAAGTTGAATTTATCTTATGCAGATTTATAGATGCCAGAACAGATAGCAATTCAGCATTGGCGGGTGAAGCAACAAGTGTATTATAGGTTATTGGAAGATTGACTGATACGCTAGGTTAACAAACAGACCGAACTAAACAAACAGCTGGATTGATAGGGGAGTAGACTCAAGAATATACTACCGCAGACTTTCAAACAGCAAACAAAATGGCTCGAAGGTCAATCGCACCAGCGAAAAAAAATGAATCCAGAAAAGTATCACATTCTGTTAATGGGAATAGCATGCTACGGAATGTCCTACTTGATGATAACGAAGAAAATGAAGACGATATTCTTGGGTTCAATAAAGCAGTTCATATGTCTGACAAAAGAACCATGACCGCTAATTTTGAAGAATGGATTAAATTAGCTACTGATAACAAAATTAATTCAAGCAATAGTTGGAATTTCGCTCTTATTGATTACTTTCATGATATGTCAGTGCTGAAAGATGGTGATAGCATAAACTTTCAGAAAGCATCATGTACCTTAGATGGATGTGTCAAAATTTACTCATCAAGAGTTGATTCAGTTGCTACACACACTGGTTTACTGATCAGTGGATTAAGCTATGGCGGAGAAGGTAACGATGACAGCACAGGTAAAAATAATTGCGACGATGATAATATTGAAGAATACGAAAGCGATGACATAGAGGAAGACAGTGCAGCTAGTAGAAAGAAAGCATCCAAGAGGAAAAATAAAAAAGCTGAATCAACAATAGTGAAGGATTTCAATGTCATTAAGACGAAAAAACTTGACAAAGAGTTAACTATTGATCCCGTTTTCAAGAAAGCCCTCAGTGAATTCGATGAAGGCGGTGCTAAAAGTTTACTCCTGAACAGTCTTAACGTTGATTCTAAATGTAGAATTGTATTTGATGCTGAGGAAGTTGATCCTGCTTTTGAAAATGAAGTTGATGGAAAGAAGGCCAAGGCTGAAAGCGAAGAGAACGAAAAAGAAGATGTTGCAGAAGACGATGAAGAAGTAGAGATGGATTCTGTTCCTTTGAAAGAGCCAGAGTTTATTGATCTAACAGAGCTGAAAAATCAAATACAAATTATGGATTTGGATGACTGTGACATATGTCCTTCTTTGATTCAACTAGAATCTGTCTTGCAGATGAACGGAAACACTGATATTCTGAAAGAAATTGCCGAACTATCAACTGAAAATCATGAGAATTCTGCTTTAGGAGAGTTTGATGTTCGAAACGATTTCACAATGAACGAGGAAGACCACGACATCGAACCGGATATCTCACAAGTTCTTTTGCCCGATGAGTGTTTCACTGAAGATGGGCATTTGAAGGAAGAGGTTAACACTAACGGCGATCTTAAAGGTAATGATGGAGACCAAGCTAGAGACCAAGCTAGCGAGATAATTGATACTGATTTAATGGCTTATTTTGACGAGAAAATGAAAAAATCGTGGAAAGGTCCGGAGTACTGGAAAATTCAATCGTTCCGTAATAAAATGGAAAAACACAATAAAAAAGGAATTAATGAAAATGGTGAACAACCAAAGGAAAGCCAATCAAGAAAGAAAAAGGAAGAATTTGAGATTGATTTTATATCCGAAGGAGATGTGAGCTCTGATGAATTATTTATACAGGGGGGTACCATAAACATACCGAAGACTCAAATTATTGTGGCAGATAAAAACTTACTACCTTTCGATAGTCATTTCAGCTCCAGACAGTTGATCGAGTTATTCATGAAGCCCGACAAAAATCTTTCAGTATTTAGACGAAACATTAATAACAGGAAATCAGAGTTAAATGATATGGATGAGAACTTCTGGGCCAATAAATACCAAGAGAATGAAGCATTAGGAAAACAGGCTGACAATAATGAAGTCAACTTCGAAATGGACAATGAAAATGATGATAAAGACCCCGGAGTTTTCGATGATGCTGATGGTGACGACTTTTTCGGAGGTGCTTCTCAATACCCAGAAGGTGAAACAAGGGTCGATTACAACAATACAAACTTACTAGCTGCTAATCAAACCAATATCAACAATATGGGAGCATCAGGAAGATCAAGAATGGCAGGTGGGGGATTAAATTATTCCCGTGTAGCAAAGAAAGTGAATGTTAAGCTTCTGAAAGATAATTTATGGAAAGTCTTGGATACTGAAGTAAACAATTTGGAGATTAGAACAAAGAGCAGGCTAAGTTTAGTGAATGATAGTGCTAGAAATTCAATTGTGAGACCTGACATTCCAGAAGAACCCGAGAAAGTTGAAGGGTCTGTGGAACCTTTACAGTTTTCTAAATTGGTTGAGAATGTTGGTGCGATTTATGATTCCAAGTCTCGTAGTGAGATATCGACAAGTTTCTATTTCATTTGTCTACTTCATCTCGCAAATGAGAATGGACTTACAATTGAGAACAACAAAGACTATTCTGATTTGAACGTTTTTGCTCCACCGTCAACAAAACCCGCCCCTATTCATGTGTAGCGATGTATTATATTATTCTAGTTAATTATTTAGTTTTTATGATGGTTGCAACTGAATTATGTAAAAATAATGCAAACACAAACCATATAGAGAAGTGAAAATCAAGGCACGTGATAGAAAGACTTACCTGAAAAATATGTCACACAATACTTACTATAGATACATTTTGTCACATAACGTGCCATTATCTTTTGTAACATTACAAAGGTTTAGCACCCATTCCTCAGGCACATGACTGCTCAGTAATGCACGACTTTGGGGGTCTAAAGCTATCATAAGCTCCTCTGGCCCACGTGACTATAAAATATTCATATAATAATGTGACACGTTTGTCCGTTATTCATGACTTACTATGTCACGCTTCGAAGGCAAATTTCTAAATTATCAGTCCCTAAGCTTCCGTGGAAGGGTCTTATTTTCTCAACTGATCTTCCATCCTTGCCTTCCTTTCTCTCTCCATTCTTATCACCAATTTACTCATTCCTATCTATTTATCTACCAAAGGGTCTATCTATTGAATTATCCATTTATAGCTCGCTCGTTGAGCTGTTTGACAACCAATATAAACCATTTTATTATGCGTTAAGAAGAAGTAGAGGTTGTTGTTGTAGTAGTAGTTCAACAAAAGCGGTGATAGTTCATTCATAGAAAAAAGTTATTATATTTAATCAATCGCACTAATCAGTTACTCCCATAAAAATCACTGAGTATTACATCTCAACAGGATAGTATTTCTTACAGGGAACACTTTGAAAATAGCAACAAACAAGACATTCTAGACCATAATTGTTTTTGTCAGATTGCATTATTTATTCATTCACTTGAACACAACGCAAAAGAAGGAGGAGCTTTATGTTTTTGATCAAAAATGCTGTCCAGATGTTTGAAACAAGGTAGGGTACTTAGGAATGGTAACAACTTGCTATTACGAGCATCAATACCGTCAGCAACCCTTATAATCAAATCAGGATTATCTCGTGGACTCCAATCACCTTCTATTCGGTTATTTTCGTCGACATCACAATCAAAGCTCGCTTCAGAGGTCTCTCCATTAGGAAATGGGTCAAATATCAATAACGAAGTACTTGCAGCTAAAGAACGGGTTGCTAACAGAGAATTAGTGAATCCTGGTATTCAAGCGGATTTCTATAAACTATTGTTAGAAGCAAACTATCCTCATATTGTTGTTTCCAGATTTGAAACCCCAGGAATTTCTTCTAATGAAGAATGTGCTATGTTGTATGCTTTAGCGTTAGAACGTATAGGGCAACACAGTAAAGCAGCAGCTGTCAATGAGTCCTTAAGAAATAACGGTGGAAATAATTACAATACAGAGGCCAATACAAGACAGGCAAGATTCAATCAAGGAAATTTTGGCATTGGGTCAATGGGTTATGGTTCAGGCACCAAAGCTGAACCTCTTCACGTTGTTGTCACTGAGTCTTATCTTACATTGTTCACCAAGTTACTGCGATTTTTGATCCCTGTAATTGCTATTGGTTATGCCATCAGAACCGGTGCCGAGTTTCTTTCAGATTCCGGTTCGATTCTTGGAAGAGGAGATTCTACGAGAGCTAAAGATGCTGACATGGCTCAGTCTGACGTTAGATTTTCCGATGTTCATGGTGTTGATGAAGCAAGAGCTGAATTAGAAGAAATTGTAGAATTTTTACGCGATCCTACTAAATTCACAGGTTTAGGTGGTAAATTGCCAAAAGGAGTCTTACTCACAGGTCCACCAGGTACTGGTAAAACATTATTAGCAAGAGCTACCGCTGGTGAAGCAGGAGTTCCTTTCTTCTTCATGTCAGGATCCGAATTTGATGAATTGTATGTTGGTGTTGGTGCAAAAAGAGTGCGAGAACTATTTGCTGCTGCCAGAGCCAAATCACCCGCCATTGTATTCATTGATGAGTTAGATGCTATTGGAGGTAAGAGAAATCCTAGAGATCAAGCATATGCTAAACAAACGTTAAACCAATTACTAGTTGAGTTAGATGGTTTCTCTCAAACTGAAGGTATCATTATTATTGGCGCAACAAATTTCCCTGAATCTCTAGATAAAGCATTAACCCGTCCAGGAAGATTTGATAAGATTGTTAATGTAGATTTACCTGATGTCAGAGGCCGATCTGATATTTTGAAGCATCATATGAAGAACGTTGAATGTGCAGCTGATGTTGACCCAACAGTTATTGCTAGAGGTACCCCAGGAATGTCCGGCGCAGAATTAATGAATTTGGTGAACGAGGCAGCAATTCATGCTTCACAACAAAATGCTTTGGCTGTTGATATGTCTCATTTCGAATGGGCTAAAGATAAAATCCTTCTGGGTGCGGCAAGAAAATCTATGGTGATGACAGAAGCATCAAGAATATCTACTGCTTACCATGAAGCTGGCCATGCTATTATGGCAATGTATACCCCTGGAGCTACATCTTTATATAAAGCAACAATTCTACCTCGTGGTAGAGCCCTTGGTGTAACTTTTCAGTTACCAGAGATGGATAAAATCGATATAACTAAGAGAGAGTGCTTGGCCCGTTTAGATGTTTGCATGGGTGGTAAAGTTGCCGAAGAAATCGCCTATGGGAAGGAAAATACAACATCTGGGTGCGGATCAGATTTGCAATCTGCCACCCAAACCGCAAGAGCTATGGTTACTCAGTATGGTATGTCTGAGAAGATTGGGCCAGTAAGACTGTCTGATGAATGGGAATCCTGGAGTCCAAAGATACGAGATTCTGCTGATCAAGAAGTACGGGAGATGCTTGTTGCATCAGAAGAACGTACCCAGAATTTACTGAGAAGTAAATCCTTAGAATTACAACGTTTAGCTCGTGGATTGTTAGAATATGAGACTTTAACTAAAGATGAGATTGAGAAAGTAGTAAAAGGTGAAAAGTTGGAAAAGGAGAAACTAGTAACAAATACTATTGTTAAAGGAAACAGTAAAGAAGATAGTAGAGGTGAATCTGTTGATGGTGATACATTATTCCCAATTATTGCTGTTGAGGCAAGCTGAGGCAAGGTTAGGCGAATTGAAGAAGTGTTGGATATACTGAGAAAGTTCCTGCGTGATTTGTATAAATGAAAAGAATGAACAAAAGTTTTATTGAGCACTTGTAATTAAAAACTTACGGGTAGCTGTTTTTTCAGTTTTCAGAGATTTGATAGTCAAATGAATGAACCAGCTAATGTAGTATTACTGATTCATTTGTCTAGGTTGAAATATAAGTTCCTAGAGGTCAATATGTAAGGTACTTCTTGTAATGTGTTTGCTAGAGAACGTGCTTTCGTATGTAGTTACTTGACACATTAAACACTTAACGATGAAATACAAAATAACAAATAATGATTATTTTAGTTTTATTACTTCATTTATGATTATATATGGTATCTCTGCTGGAGTAAAGCAGCTATGAGAGTAGGAATAGGAAATATTTGAGACTGAGACTTCTAACTGACTGAAAACTGAATGAAGTGAGCATCTTGGGGTTTTTGAGGTGGCCACAATCAGATGTTACCTGCTGCGCATATGATTGGCTGTTCGTTCGATTGAATTTGTAATTATAGAATAGCAGGTAATCCATTATATGATTTTTTGAATAATGCTTATGTACAGTATGCAATTTTGATGTTAAGGAGGTTCGATTATCTTTTGTCTTTACTTTCTGTAGAAGAGCTGCTAGCATCAAAATTGATTAAGAGGATAGGTGCTTTTTTCTTCATGGATTTTCAGCCGAGTAATTCAGAACAAATACGTAGTTTTTTTCTACTGTTTTCCCTTGAAATTGAACCAAGAAAACTGAACAAAAGGATGAACCAACGAAAACTTGAATAGTCAAGTTGATTGATAATCAATAATAAATCTCACTCTTTCATAGTAGAACATCCTTGATTGTTTTTCCCCCACGTTAACATCACCTAGTTCGCCTACTTATTCACATAACCCTTTTTGTTTGTAGCCTTTACAGTTAGATAGGAAGATGCAACCGTTAGAATAATGGAGTCTAAGAGACGTCCGTTTCAACTCCTATATTATCTATCATAGGAATGTAAGATCAATTGAGGCAAGGAGAGCAACTCATCTCAGGGGATTCTTATCACTTACTTTGTATTATTTTAGTTCTTCCTTCTATATGAACAACCTTCTATCAAAGAATCAAATCTATCCATACGCAATATCATTCAGTGACCAGCTCACTATCTAACTGAATACTAACCAAGAAAACTTGAATCTCCCTGGTTGACGAGATGTTGTGCTGAATGCTTCGCTTCCTTCACCTCTTCGGAGAAACATACTTCTTCGGTAGAAAGCATTGTTCCAGAACTTTAAAATACTAAACCTTAACTTTTGAAAGGTACAATTGTGGTCTATTAGTCAAAGTATAATCTAATTTAGAAAATTAAACTAAGATCTTACGTATTCTTGCAGGATCGTTTACCTTAAATGTGGCGTAGTCATTTTTGCTATACTGAATAGGAAATTGAACTGTTAACAGTCCTGATCTTTCCGAGACCTGTGACTTCAGAACGGGTTGATAGATGTAAATGAAACGTTAGAACGAACAGAAGATTGGAATTAATACACGGTTATCGAATTGGCTTGTTTCGGTGATGATTGCTGAAAGTAGGTAGATCCTGAATTCAAGTGATATTCATTTGGCTTGATTTGAATTTGATTGGATCAGGTTCAAAATTCGTAGACACTTATGATGAATCAAAGTCATATTGCCTCTATGATCTATTCATCGTAGTATGTAGATTAAGTCAAACAGAGTATGCTATTCAAAGAACAATTCGTTTGATTATCAAAGTAATCCGATAATACAGTTCTATATAATAAAAGTTTGATAAATATCCAAAAGGGGGTTAGCAGTAAATCCAAATTCAAAAACCCGAAAACTTCCTTAACCATTTGAACATAACTCGAATTATCCCAGCTATTTTTATTGATTGTATCAAACAGGTCATTCCTTTATAACGAGCAAATAGATATCTATTACTAATACTTGACAGTGTCTAGCCTTTGATTATATGGAAAATAGTTTATTCTTTATCTTATATTCTATTAATTTTTCTTTAATGTTTCCGAGTTATTCCTTCCCAATGATACCTCACTTGAATTTCTAACAATGCTGGTCATCGGTTTGATAATTTCTGGTAAGCTATAAAACCTGAATCACTCATAGGAAACGAAAGTACTGTATGAGAAAAAATATTGCTCATTAAAGGGTTCTAATAATCCTAATATGGTAACTGTGGTTCCTTCGGAATTAACTTAAGGAATGTCCCAGATGCTACAACTGATATCAGTTGTATCTTATTCGAATGTGCGTGCGAGCCGTTTACTTGCTCTTTCATTGGACTGATACTGGTTTCTGCTATTTCCTGTTCCTCTACTACAAGTTTGAAAACCGCCCGTCATAATCCAAGATCTATTCTTGTTCAATTATAACTTTCTTTATTACTTCATTCAATTGCTTGCTTAATATTAATTATAAAATACAATCTGCTTTACTGGCAATGACTAGTTAAACTCCTCTGGGAATGGGGAATTGACTGATAAAACCGCCTAAGCCACAACTTGTTCCGAAGACAGCAAGTGCCATAGTTCATTTTGTGGCTTTTAAAGTTTCAATAACTCGGAAATTCAGTTTGAAATTAAGATTGCGCAAACTTTAAGTGTTTTATGGAAAACAAAGTTAAAGTTTCGATTCTGAATTATAGGTACTCATTTTAGTTCTGTCTAAATGACATCTCAAATAAACCAGTAAGAAGATGTAGTTGACAAAATCTTAAGAACAATCTTATTGTTGTCCCAAGAAAATTGATTGAATATCAAATGTAGCAGGAAAGATCATTATATAAAAGGTTCCAGTTGTGTCCTATCAAATATATATATAAATACAAGCCATTTCCATCTGTTTTCTTGTCTTTCATCCCTATACTTATTCCAGCTTCTACTCATTCATACTATAACAGAGATCTAGTGATGAAATAACCTTATAATTGACATCTGTTTAACATTTTGCTGAATTATCAGATTTTCAAACCCGTTTACTCAAAGCCTTTCGGGAATGTCAACTCTTCTCTTGACAGCAAACGCAAGAATCGCGAGAACCAAGGTTGTTCCCTTGACTTGCGGTATACTCGCACCTGTTCTTCTAAATGCTAACCATACGGCTATTAGAAGCTTCTCAGGCTCCTCAATTCATTTCAATTCTACTAAGACCATTGCTACGGAAAATGATACCAAATCTTCTAATTTATTGGACAAAGACGACCATCATTATGTGACGAAACCTGCTTGGGAACATCCTAATTTCCCTAAAGAGCAAATGGAAACTATTGCATTTGCTCATAGAGCACCTGAAAGCTTTAGCGATAAGGTAGCATTCACTGTGATGAGAACGTTAAGAATAACATTTGATTACTTCACAGGATATATTCACCCTGAAGAAGGTAAAGAATATAGTTTACAACATCGTATGACTCCAGAGAAATGGTTGACCAGAGTTGTGTTCTTAGAATCTATTGCTGGTGTCCCTGGTATGGTTGGTGGCATGGTTCGTCATCTTCATTCTTTAAGACTTTTGAGAAGAGATAAAGCATGGATTCAAAGTCTTTTAGAGGAAGCTTATAATGAAAGAATGCATCTTTTAGTTTTCATGAAATTAGCAAAACCTGGTTTCTTCATGAGAATGATGCTTTTAGGAGGGCAAGGTGTTTTCTTTAATATGTTCTTCTTTTCTTACTTAGTTAGTCCTAGAACTTGTCACAGGTTTGTTGGATATTTAGAAGAAGAAGCTGTTCTAACTTACACTCGTCTTTTGGAAGATATTGATAACGGTCTATTGCCCGAGTGGAAAACGTTAGAGGTTCCTGATATTGCAAAGGATTACTGGCATATGGGTGAAAACTCTACAATGAGAGATTTAATTCTTTATATTAGAGCTGATGAAGCAAAACATAGAGAAGTGAATCATACATTTGGTAACTTGAAGACAACCGATAGAAATCCTTTTGCAATGAAGATTGTTAATGGCAAACCCCAGCCTGGTAATGATTTGTCGACACACCATCCAACAGGTTGGAAACGTGATGAGATTGCTGCTTGAATGATTGTTCTATTGTTTTATTTTTTTCAAATGATTAGCCTTTTTATGATTTGTTAGTAGTTGCGATGATTTTATGAATATGATTACGAATATATATGATGATTATGACTATACAGACACAAATGTAGTTGCAGCAACATTCCCGGAGGGATTAAAATAATTGTAATTTAAAGTATTAAATATTAGTATTATTAAATATATGCTCGTTATGATACGAACATCTTTTATGATATGGGTGGTGAATCAGTAATTGTAACGTCTGTTTATATATCTATGTATCAATCTAATTATCTTCTCTTTTCTTTGTTTCATTGACAGCATAATGAGAAGTTATATCAAACTGAACAGAAAAATTAGAAAGGTAAAGCCCAAGAGATATACTTGAATATTTTTGGTTCAATCAAAACGCAAGATCCTGCTACAAGAACTGTCGGCTCGACTTTGTCATCAAACTCTAATGTTTCAATATGACCCTCAATGACAACTTTTCTTCCCTTATGCGAAGCAACCTTTGCTTTTAATAGAACAAACGTATCTGGTGGCACTTTCTCGACAAAATCCACTTTGAAGCTACCAGTCACTCCTCTTCTACTAGGCAAGAAAGGGAAACCTGCCATACATAGACCTTCATCCATCAATGTTGCTAACAATCCATTATGTATTGTTCCGTCATGATTACATAATTCTTCACCTAGATGGAAAAAAGCATAAGCTGTACCATCCTTTTCATGGAAATATAACAAAGGATCAACAGTTAGCTTTCCAGGACCAAACAGTAATCCAATTGAGACATGATCTGGTTTAAATATATCAGGTACAACATCGCTGTGAAGTACTTTCCGTAGTAGGCCTTTTTTGCTATGAGAATCTAACTCTTTTACCAACGGATGTTGCGCTAACTTCTCTCCTAGCTCTTTGTCTTCACTGTCAGGTCTATGTGCATCATCTCTGCTCTGCCAATCTTTGACGAATATGGCGTATCCTAAGACAAAAAACACGATAGATTTGAAAATTGGGGAAAAGCTATACTTGAACCCCTGAACTTCAGGTTCGAAACCAAGAACCACAATTCCTTTTGCTTTCTTCTTTTTTACAGTACCGGTATCTTGTTGGTTAGTATTATTAGTTGATGATGGTGATGATGAGGAGGAGGATTGAAGCCTAGTGAAATTGCTAATTGGCTTCCTGCTGAGCGCTATACTATATACTAGATATTGCTGTTTAGTACCAAGCTGAGGACCACCTCTTGCAAGCCTTCTGTATATTCCTAGCATTGTTTCTGAATTACAACGATCTAACTCTCAATTACTACAGATTATTAGTAATAGATGATCTATACTAATACTACTACTGTTTGAGATAGGACTGATAGGATCTATTCAATTGCCCAACAACAAAGTATGAAATAACTATGAAGATTAATCCAATCAAGACTACAACAGACGTCTCACCACTTGAACTCTTCCCCGTATATATAGGACAAAAATAAGTCAACGTATCGTCTACTCAGATTGACAAGCAACTGATGAGTTTTTGATTAACCGCATACAACGCTAATCAATTTATTTGTTGGGGATGGCCTAATTAGGATAGAATTACGGGGGCAGTCTAAAGACAGTCGAACAGTCTATTGGCCGACTCGGAGGACGTTTTAGGTATAACTAAGTCACGTGATATGAGAATGCACGATTGTTTGCCGAGGTTGGAAAAATGGGAAAAGATATGAATTACACGCAGAGTGAATATATGAGCTTTCTAATGATTGATTGATTGATTGAATAATTGCATGATCGATTGATTGATCTAATAAGAGAAGTCTTAAAGTTGATTTTGAATAGGCAATAGGACTACTGTTGTATATATACATCAATCAAAGGGGTTAGTATGCGAGTTAATCGACCTAACGTGTAAATAAGTGGAGAACGTTTTCGACACCAAACTTCAAACGGTTAGAAAATCGCACCAAGCATAAAAGAGAGATTCCGCCGACGAGCTTCATTCCATACGAGAAAATTCGATCTTGTCGTTTCTTTAACGCCAGAGCTCTAGAATAAGGTATATCACCTCTGAACGATATCATGGTGTACATAGGAATCCAATAGTCTCTGAACAATCTACCTAGAACACCATCAACAGTTTTTCTGACTAAATACAGAGGATCTGTTACTGAATGTCTCATTTCTATATAATTGTTCATAGCAAGATCAATGATAGTTGTTAAATCTTCATGTCTCGCGCTAGTATACTCATTGAAAGATTGTTCCAGATCGAAATTTCTCTTTTCTAAAGTTTCTAACAAGATTCTCACATCTTCAAACCCACAATTCATTCCTTGTCCATAGAATGGAACCATTGAATGTGCTGCATCACCAATTATTATTGCTTTACCTTTATAATTATATGGCTTGCATTTAATACAAACCAGTGAGCCTTTAGGATGATCATCAAATGACTTCACTAGACTATCTTCACCAATAAGACTAACAGCGTCAGGAAAGTTTTCCTTGAAAAAAGAAAGCACTTTTTCATGAGAGTCTAATGACTCTGTTAGTTTCCAAGGAGCAAAAAATGTTGATGTGAAAGAACCATTCTTATTTGCCAAAGCTATCAGCATAAACTCGTGTCTCGGCCATATATGTAAATGATTAGGATCAATTAGAAAAGTTCCTTCACCATTAGAATCAAGTGGGCCAGGTGGAATATAAAGTTCCAAATACATATGGTCTAAGTACTCCTGTTGATAATTCATACGAGTAACCCTCTGAAGCTGATTTCTAACAACGGAGTACGCTCCATCAGCCCCTATAACAAAATCATACCCATTATATTTGATCCTCTCTTCATCTCCAGTTACTGAACCTTCACCTTCTGTCTTAATAAAGGTCAACTCGACACCATTCGGACTATCAAAGTTACACCTCAGCAGCTTATGATGGAAATGTATCGTAATATTCTCTGATTTTGCTAACTCATTTAGAAGCTCTTTATTCAGAAATGCTCGGTCAATTGAATTGATGCTTTCTCCAAATAAACCATATATTTGACTTTCTTCGTTACCTTTCAAATCGTGAATCATTCTTCCATACATAGGAATAACATCTTTCAGAACTCTGTCAGCCATTGCTTCATCGACATACTTTAAAGCTTTGATTCCTCTATCAGATACAGCCAAATTGATTGATCTCAAATTTCTTTCCTCTGATTGATCCCTAAGATCTCCTCGCATTTCATACACATCTACTTTATATCCTTTTCTTTCTAAACCTAGTGAACCAAGGCACCCTACTAGTCCACCTCCAACAACTGCAATTGAACCTTTAGACATCCTTTATGTAGTGGCAGTAATAAGTACAGCTTCAAGATTTCAAACTGATCAATCAAACGCATAATCGTTTTTGAGCAAGTCTGAAAATCTACTTCTATAATTCCCAAGCAAATATTTAATTACCTGCAAATCTAAAAATATTGAGGAAAAACGGTCTGTCATTCTTATCAAATCACTCAAATAACTGATCATGTCATTTTCAGATAAAAATGTGTCCCATATTAGGTATAGGAAGTGTGAAACAAAATTCTATGCATTAGGACATGATGGGGATAGCTACTAAATCATAATCTCCGATATTTATCACTTTAGGAATGAGAGAGAGCTTTATGGATCCAAAAAGAAAATAGGTCATAAAATACAATAATCATAAATATCTAGTACTAATGACAATAACAGTGTTTGCTTATAAGGACGAGCTGTTACATGTTAGTCCTTTCGATAGTATACTTCACTATCAACGTATTGCCCAATCCATTCATTCATATGTCTGAAGCGGTCCATAAATCTACAGTACAAAGAGAGATAAAATTCCTTTCTAAGAAACCAGTTTATTTATATCCTACAAATGAAATATTAAGTTTTGAGAAAAAAAGGTCATCATCAACGTAGATAATCTCTCATAAGACTAGAAAGTTTCGAAGCACCTTGCTCAAAAGCATCTTTTAGTGCTGCTATATCTTCATTTGCAGTACCACCGAATCGATCAACAATATCCTGAGCAAAAGCAGGTAATTCACTGTAATCAGAGTTGCCTTGCTGTTGTTGTTGATTTTGATCTTCTCCGAAATAAGCTGCAGACGAAATAGAAGTGGACCCGTCAAATGCTTGAAGACGCGTCTTTGCTTCAGCTTGCAAACTGGGATCAAACGTCTTTCTGCCAAACACTTCATCAGATGAAATTGCCTTTTGGTTACCAAACTTAGAGGAAATGGTACCAGATTCAGGCTCATTGTAAGAAGGTTTGGAAGGCTTTGGTGTTGATGCAGTAGACGATGGGGCACTACTGGCGCCAGCAACTTGACCAAACCCAAGCTTGGCAAATGTGGGAGTTACTGATTCAACCGACTCTTTATATTCATAAGCAGACGAGGCCATAGGCTCAGGCTTCTTATATGCAGATGATGTGACTGAGCTGGAACCAAAAGACGATGCCACAGAAGATTTTCGGCTTTCGGATTTTGGCTTACTAGCAAGAAGTTCAATCTCCCTTTCTTCTTCCTTAGCTAATCTTTCAGCTTCATCAAAATCAATAGGATCAACTGTAGTAACTTTTTTGGCAGCTAACTTCTTCTTACCACCGCCGAGAACTAATCCTTTCTTAGCACCTGAACGAGCAGAGAGAACAGAACTTGTTGTCTTGACAGTACGTTTTACTGCAGGAGCTTCACTAACACCGCTGGTTTTTAGTCCATCCTTCAATGATGGTGTACCTGGTCTGGAAGAAACAGGGGTTGACTTTTCGACAATGGGTTTGTCCCAATTAGCGAAGAAGTCATCCTTAGAACTGTTAATAGAAGAAACACCAGAAGCTGATGAATCTAATGATGAATCTGTATCATCATTCATCACTACTTCATCAGGATACTTGACTTCATCTCTGGCTGCTCTTCGTTGTAATTCTTGTTTATAATTTAATGCTACTTTACTAGTATACTTCTCTTTGGCATCATAGCCATCAGTCAAAAAAGATGCACCGCCATGCTTTCTGAAATAATCTCTAGCCGACTGATTACCGCCATGCTTCATTACTCTTAATTGATCTCTTGACCAGTTATCTAAATTTGATGATCTCACGAATGAAATGTGAACACCCAGTTGTCTATGAACAGATGAACATTCCACACAAATGAAAACACCAAATGGAACTGATGTCCAAGTTGGATTCTTGTTAGGACAATCAAAACACACCTAAGAATGTTAGCGAAATGGTCGAGGTTACTATACAATGAACTATCTATCATCCATTTCACAGCATGCATACCTTATTAGCGGGACTTGACATCAGTTTGTTGAAAACTGCTTGCATCTCCTCCTTGCTGGCCATATTCTGTCTCTCCGTCATCTTGAAATCTATTATATTTTCCTTTCGTCAGTCACAATATTAGCGTCTAGAATAAACAAACATAAAAGCGATATGACACGATATGACACTATATGATTCGATTTTGTATTGTGTTTGAATGATCTCCGATGTACACACAGTATATGTTTAGTACAACAGAATATAGACAAACAAGTCTTGGTTTACTTGATCCAATACTCTGAGTACGTCCAAATACTAAAATATAAAGCGGTACTACTCTTTCTTCAAATTCAACGGCAATAAGTCTTCTCAGACACACCTCTCCTCTTCGTTATCTATGAGCAGCTTGGAGTAACCAGAGTGTTTTTCCACTCGTGTTCTCATACAATAAACCAAGTGATGGAATAGAGTTCAGAGTCAGTTGTATGGTACAGTAGTATAACATACACCCGACCATCTCGTTGCATGAGATAGGAGTTAATAAA
The DNA here is from genome assembly GCA_001599295.1 of Sporopachydermia quercuum. Lineage (NCBI taxonomy): Eukaryota > Fungi > Ascomycota > Sporopachydermiomycetes > Sporopachydermiales > Sporopachydermiaceae > Sporopachydermia > Sporopachydermia quercuum. The sequence continues at coordinate 1,291,287 of BCGN01000001.1, read as the reverse complement.
TGATTATGTTATCTAATAATTACAAATCATCAAAAAAGGTTGCTGTATAAATGTGCAAGAGCATGTGAGGTAGTTGTGGGGTTTAATTTAAACTCCACAGAAGTCGATGATGAGTCTTCGAAGTTTAACTTAATCCTCTGTACGGCAAAGGCAATGGGGAAATTTAAAAGCAAGGATGAAATAAGCAGAAGAAATAATAGTCAGTTCATTAGAAGTCTTCGATTAGAGGTATTCAGGTCCATTGAAAGGATATAGATAATTCGTTATAGTAAAGTAGAGTAGAAAAATGCAATTGAGTTGACATTCAAGAATCGAAATGCGACAGATTAGTGTAAAGTAATAAGATTTAGTACTAGATTTATGTTACTATAAATAGTAAAAATGTCAAAAATAATTGATCAGACAGAACGTAGATAAATATATATTATCTAAATACTTTTTCAAAACAATTTTTCATGTTGTACAATCAAAAAGCAGACACAAGTTCTAGATAACTAAGACCCCATGTTGTTTTACAATAAGAGGAAGAATCCAGCAATCAAAGCGGCGTTGGAAGATATCAAGGTAGCAACAGCGTTGTTTTCAGAAGTTTCAGTATCAGCGGCTCCAGTGGTGGTAGATCCACTCTCATCAGTTCCAGTAGTGATAGATTCACTTTCCTCGGTGGTGTCAGTGGTGCCAGTGGTGGGAGATCCACTCTCATCAGTTCCAGTAGTGATAGATTCACTTTCCTCACTTGTTCCAGTAGTGGCAGTTTCACTTTCCTCACTTGTACCAGTAGTGACAGTTTCGCTTTCCTCACTTGTTCCAGTAGTAACCGCTCCAGATGTAGTTTCTGTTTCACTTCCACTGGTAATGCTAGCAGTGTCAGTTCCGCTAGGGCTTCCGGTACTATCAGTGGTCTCAGTAGCACTAACTTCAGTTCCACTTACACTAGCACTATCACCTTCACCGCCTGCTTCACCACCATCATCGAAGGAAACTTCTTCACCAAATGGTAAATTAGTGATGAAAGATTCGTATTCACTAGAGATGTCAGGCCATCCGTCAGAAAATACAGAAGCAACCTCTTGACTGTTGGTCAGAGTTTGCAGCTCACCATAGAAAGATAATAATCCGGGAGGAACAGAAAGAGTAGGATTGGCCAAGTAGTACTGGACAATTGAACTCATATATTCCGGATACTTTGAGATAACTTCAGGGTCGACTTGAGCATTTGCTATTACAGCAGCAACTGCCAGTAAAGAAACAACTTTGAAATTCATTTTTGATAAATATTAATTATGTTAATAGTAAAGAACCTTGTCTGAACGGGTAAATGTATAGCAATCTTCAATACGATCTGGTGCTTGGCGAAGGGTTAGTGTAGACAAGATAAATAGTAGTTGAACAACTGTGCAATAGAAGAAGACGTTGAAAAATACAAGCAAAGAGCGGTGGTCTCGCTTTATATACTCTAATGGAATATTCTCTAAAAGAGATTAAGGTATTATGGTGCCACGGGAACTGCTTCTTCTCCTGTCTCGGGTAGTAAAAACTAACTGAAAATTTCAGGGAGATCTAGAATTTGAAATGACAAATTAATTATGCCATTTATTTCCTGAATCTTAATAGAATCAAGAGAACCTTTATTTAGTCAGACTATTGTTATATCCTCTTTCATAATAGTGGATAAATTTGTTTAGTAATAGGTATATCATTAATGAGCTCATTATCTCATCCGAGCAAACTTTGTCCATCGCTGGTTTTGAATTTAGTATACAACCATTCTTGTCATTTTACCAGATTATTTCTTCCATTTCACCTCAACCAATCAAAAAGAACAGTTCTAATGGCAATCCTACTATATTGTGTAATAGATTACTTATTTTCAAACACAATATTCCCGTTGTTAAGATACCGAACAATGTTTCAATGCTTCACTTGACCCCAAATACGGGAATTTTTAGTTCCTTTTTAAGGATTCTTTGACGGAGTAAATAAAGTTAAGCTTTCTTTTGCATACGCATACAAATGCAGAAGAATAAACTTCCTTCCTATGATGAACTTTAGTTTATAGCTTATTTATTGATGAGATGAGAATGTAGGCAACTAGAAGGATGACCAAAAAATACTAGAAGGAGCAACTGGAGTAGATTTAAGAAATACTTTTAAAGAGAAGAAAGAAAAGGAATGCTCTTACTATTTGTTATCTTTGATTATTTACATTTTCCATACAAGTGTTATGCCTTTTAGAATTTTTTGTTCTCGAAAGAGCGAGAACTCACACACCATATGCGAATGTGATATGAGGGGTAAACCACATTATTTATTGTGAACGAAAGTGCATCACCACCTGAAGCATAGCATGCATGTACGCAATTATTATTATGAAAAACAAAATATTATTTGCTAACTAATGAATGAAGAATGATGTGGTATTATGGGAATTAAGTTAATGAAAGTCTTAGCACTAAGGCATCATTGAATCAAAGTTGTCTCTTTTTTCTTGATGATTCAACGCTAGGGTTGGTAGTTTATAAAACCTTCTATTATTAGAAGGAAAGTATCCTTATTAGGTCATTTGGGTTTATAATGTACTCTATGTGGAGCAAATGGTAATATCATAATGGATTTAATGATGTAGGTTGATTCATGTTGTCTGAATTCTGGTAGAAATTGCAATTCGAAGAGCAAATGAGATAAGATTGTATGTAATTTTGCAGGTAGAAGTGAACAGTGGACAAACTGCTGAATATGATATGAATTCATAGAAGGGTAGAAATTTTTTGTTTCAAAAAAAGCGAGAAAATAAATGTTAAACATCTATTATTGTGTCGACTATCGACATCTTGCAGTAAGCAATCAGTCATTTGAATCATTAATAATTAGCATAACATTGTTTGTGTGGGGTTTCAACCCGAGGTAGCAAGCTGAAATGGGGACTGGTTTTCACATGAAAACGATTCTCAATAGTATTGTGTAAAAGCTACCCGATAGATAACTGGATTTATTAATAGATGAAAAAAAGTGCTGAAAGAGACCATAGAAGTATTATTTTATGGATTATTTTTTAACTCTGTACATGGAATCTGTAGTATTTCTAATGTGTCAAGCCAATGAGCAGACATATTTGGTAGAGCCTGAAGTTCAATTGAAGAAATTGAGATACGCTGGTGACATTGAGAATTCGTTCTAAGGTTTACTTTCTTAATACTTAATCTAATAATATTTATATATTCATGATAGCTTTTATCTACTATTTCTACCTTGGGTAAAAGATGGTGTGTAAGATCTCTAGGGAATACCTTGAGAAAAGAGCTGTTGAGTAAGCACTGGCATTTACTTCCGACATGGACATTTGGTGACTACCAAAAGGTTGCACCCCTAACATCTGGTTTTAATGATAGTGAGAAAGCCCATAATGCCTCAATCAAACTTCTATGAAATGAATATTTTCTTTCATTCTTTTTTGGTGAGCTATTTATGGAACCCGGTAAATGATGAATTCAACTTATGGACCATTTATCGATTGCTACAATTAACTCAATCTGATATTTATGTCAGGTTTTGTATTCTAAGGGAAGATTAATGGAAGACCCATGTCATGAGCATTGATTCACGTGACAGCAATTCGTATACCAGGGATATTAAATTCGGTAACCTGAGTGATTTCTCAATTGTCATAAGTCTTCCTTTTCCATGTCATGATCTTCGGATAATTATAACCTCCGTATAATTTACGGAAGGTTAGTCCGGCATTTTGTGTGGGTCCTCAAGATGTGTACCTGAAAATGTACGCAAAGTTCAGTCACTAACTGTTTCGGTTTTTCTGGGGTAAATGTATGGGAAATCGCTCAGCTCGTGATTTGACATTAATTAATCTCTCGGGATTTGGGCTAATGAAGAAGTATAAATAAAAAGTCAATTCCAAACTACTTCTTTGTTTCAATATTTGTTTAGTTGTTTTCTTTATGAAGAGTAATAATTCTCTAAATAAGAATTGTTTTTAACTACTATATTAACTTGATAGACATTCATATCGCAAAAGATAAGTCAACAAAGAAACAACAAAGCATTATAGTGCATAAAAAAAAAAATTTGMATTAACTGTTTGCTCATAACTCATAACACTGAATTAATTGTGTGAAACAAAAGCAATTCAATTATTAACTATGGTTAGTCAACAAATTGAAAAAGACAAGCAAAATTCATCAAAGCATTTTCTAGTGCTAACAGCTGAACCAAGACCTACATTCATTCCTCATGTGATACCAAAGCATATGTACACAGAAAAAGATCATGAGCTATGGTCTTCTAGAACTCATCATGCTTTGAAAGCATAAATTCATCGGCTTTAAAGAAAAAGTTTTTTCAAGCTCTATTTGCATTCAATGGTCAATGCAGCATCTAGTCATAACACTTATCAGTAGAACCTGATTGGCCTTGTTCTTGGTTCGCCCACTCATTTATTTATGGTTTATATTAATATTTATTACTCATTTTGCATTTTATCTTGATTCTTAGAATATGGTTCTTCTTATCATATGACTGTAGAGCAGCTTCATAAACATATTGATTGTAGAACCTATTTTCCATGATCTCGCCTTCCAAGAAAATAATTCTCTATACAAGTAAATTACGGTCTAACACTCAACAATCTTTATCCTCATTTTATTGTTTGGTGTGTAAGTTGTAAAAATACGCTATTCCTGGTAGACCCATTGCTACTATTTTATATGATCGAATTGAAACGATTCCTGTGAGTCCCAATGAGCCAATAACAGACCCTACAATTCCCGCTCCAGTAAATACTGTAGAAGCAACGAGACCCCATTTCGATGCTCGTGAAATATCGTTCCTGCTGAGATCAATTGTTCTCGCGTATGCAGCAGCGACTAGTGTAGAGCCCGCAAACACAGGCAGAGATCTCAGTCGTTTACTAGATAAACAGTTAGTATTCTAATTCTCCTTAAATGACTACAAGCAATGACCTCAACTTACGAGGCAACTGTTCCTCCTAAGAAAGAAACAGTGGTGTAACATAACGCTACAAACGAGGGATCCTTTAATCTTTAGTTAGAATATACTTTTCGATTCCAAAGGAAACTGCTTTGCTCCATCTTTGGAGTCAAATATTGCTATCTAGTCGCTAACAAACTCATGACAGTGACAGCATTACTCACCAATCCATAGAATCTTGCCAATAAATCTTCTTCTGATTTCTTTTCCATTTCTCCAACTGATCAATTCAACACATTATCACTATGCTTCTTTTTGCATCCATCATATAGGACTCCTTGTGCTTGCAAATTTATCATATTCCCCTTGCAGTTTTCTCAAGGATACTGTCAGTTTCGACTGTTATTCCTTGCTTCTCTTTTATTATCTTTTCCGGAATTCCAGAATTCTAGTATGGGGGTAGGTCTTGATACTTATTTTAAGTTTGGTTTTAGAAATTGAGTTTCGAAACATAAAACTCAATCTCAGACTCTATCTTGAAACTAATTACAGATGAGTAGTTTAAGGAAGTGAGAAATCGTTGTAGAACAGATAGATATAGATAGGATAACATATAAGTAAGCTGGGATAGCAAAAAAAAAGATGAATGACGGTTTATTTGAGTGCTCCAAAGTCCACTAGTTGTAAGCAAGTTGTTCAACGTGGAAAACGAATAATAAAATAAAGTTGAAACGCAGAGTGTGGATCTGCTCTACATTTTCAAAAAGACACACGACTTGCAATACCTACTGCAACCAGTTTATCAGTTGAAGAGGAACGGATCGACTATGTCAGCGACTTTCCTAGGTATGGATGAGGCTATGGCTGAAGAAGTCCAAAGGAAAACTCAGTTAATAAATCAACTCAAACTGAAACGTATTTTGGCTTATAGCCAACAGTTAAAAGACAAACTAGGTAAAGAACAGGTACATGCTTCAACTGCAAATCTTTCGTGAGTATTAATTTGGTTCACAATGAAGAGAACAATTTCTTTCTGATAATTAATACAGGAATAAAAGTACAAGGTAAAACATAGAAATAATTGAGAAAATCTATATCCTAACCACAAAATTTAGGGTCATCAATTATACCAAGCAAACAAGAGATCTGCTGATCCCTTCGATATGGGGACAAATCACTGCTGAACAAAATCCGTATCTTACGAAAAGACAAAAAAAGGCACATCAAGATGCAGCATGCTGCTTGATAATGTGAAAATTATATGGTGAGCGACAATCAGATTCAGCAATCTATTTTGAGTACGTTGACAAACCACGTATGATATATTTGTTGTAGTCATTATTAATCAAGCTTCATTAATATGAATCGTAGATCTATGATTTAGCCTCCTTTAGTAAGATCTTCTTTGGATTCAAGTTTGATACCTTCTAAATTCTTTTTCCTTTCTGCTGCAGATTTTTTAGATCCAATCAACTTGGTCTTACGAGGCTGTGGCTCTTTCTCTTCAAAAGAATCCTTAGATGATCCCAAAGCTTGTTCAAACGACGTGAGAGATTTCTCGGTATTTTTAAATTCTGTGTCTTTTTTTCCAGTTGCTTTTCCTTTTTCATCATCATCTTCGACTTCATATTCAGGACCACAACCACAGTTGTAGTTTTCTACTACATCGCTGCAGTCATATTCCTCTTTGCCAAGACGTTTGTTAACTTGATTGTGAACAAAACATCCCCAGTTTGACGCAGTATCTCTATTAGCTAATTGTGGCGGAAATTCTTTCAGCAGCTTTTGAAAATGCTTTGCGCAGTCTCCACAAGGGTACACTTGTGAGAATAAGCTTAGGTAGTCTCGTAGAACACTTCTGTCATGTTCAGCTGGCTCTTCAGCATATCTTGCAAGAATTGTGTGGAACAGCTTCCAAGTCGATCTACCCAGTTCAGCTTTCAATGTTTCGTTACCCATTTCTGGCATAATAGGTTTATCTAATGTAAGTTCTAAAGGACTGTTATCTGCGCCTCCTTTGCTGAGTTTCTCAATATTGGATTCTTTCTCCACAGCATGATCTCCCTTGTCTCCAGAAACAACTTCATTATTCTTGTCATTTGTGGATAAATTTCCGTATCCTTCATTCTTATTTTGCCTCTCCGATACTTCTAATGGAGCTCCTTCTAGTTTAGAGCTACGAGACATAAGCATGAACACGATAATGACCAGACATGCTGTCACTAGTGCTACTCCTGGTTTTCTTATCACTCGCATTGTGGCTAACAGAAACGCGTGATTGAAGTAGGGGAATGAAGATGCAATAAAATTTAGCTCTCTATATAATATTTGAGTAGATTAAAGTGCATACGAGAAAAAGAGCAGTCTGTAAAGCGGTGGATGAGATAAAGTAGAAATGTGGCTGATAACGCTGATCCAATTTTGTAGTAGAGAATATTGTAATTCGTGGTAGGTTTTGTAGACCTAAAAATAAGGTTTTCATGATAAAGCATATTTGCATGAAGGGCTTATGCATCAAATATGCATGGATGAGTAAGTGAGCTGACATTGAGAAGGACTATATACTATTGTTTTAAAAGAAAACAAAACTATTGTGCAAGGGAAGAAATATGTAGACGTTGGAGTAATGCTGAGATGTTTTCTGTGTTTCCAGGGTGGTAATTATCACAGAAAAATATCCTCTTTCCAGAGTCATCATCCATGAGTATAAATTACTAATCCCGAGTCTTCGACATTATGAGAATATCTCTTAATATCATAGAACAAAGATCAAACAAACTTATAAAATCAGTCTCCAATCTAATCTATTTTTAATTACGGGCTTCAATTTCTCAGTTATAAATATAGAAAACAATATTTTTTCATTACACCCCATTTCTAGAAATATTTCATCTGTTCACCTCTAAGCTCACCTTTGATGATCATCCCAATCTTAATGCACAATCAGCGCGTATATTCTGCAATCCCATGCAAATGTAAATTCACATGTTTGATGATCTCCTGAAAACCAACATTTACTTTTCCTTCTTTATCAAAAGCATGATGAGATGAACATAGATAGATACTTCCTAGTAATCTACCCATTCATGTAAATTCTTCCATTTATTCCGCCAAAAGTCAACAAATAATACGTCAGAACCAATTGTATGTTGTTAGTTACTGCCTCTACTTTTTGCTTACTTCTCAGATAAACAGTGATGATTCCAAGACAAGATCCAACTCAGCCAGTGCCTGCTAGGCCTGCGTCTCGTATCCCTATGATACGAATAGAAAGGAAAAAGGAGAACTTCACAGTACCATCGAGGCCCAATGAAACAATAACAACTAAAATCACGACGGAAACAACTACAATAACTGAATCAAGAATGCCACAGCCTTCTCTAGACCGTGCCTTACATCCATCTCCTCCAACTCATACTTGCACACAGGAATCAACATCACACCCCACTTGCACTCAATGTGGGCGGATGATTATTCCATCACCAGTGGCAACATACCCATTGACACAGTCTCCCTCAATATCTGTTGGGGATTGGTCGATATTCACTTTCCGGGAGCCAATTTTGGCATCTGGAGAAATTGAGGCAGTCGAAAAGCACGTTGGAATACCTGTACCGGAAATGATCTTTGGTCATAACAGAGTAATAGTGAGCAATGACAAAATCGGCTGGTGTGTTAGTTTCAGTACAATCAAAGCTCTAGAGAACGTTCAAAAGGAGACAAAAGCTGGTGAACTACTACAAGTTGCTCATTCTAAAGCTTGGATGTCTGCTCGTCAAGAGGATTCTAAAGGAATACTTCGTCGTTACGATTGGACATACTCTACTGATTATAAAGGGCATATCGAATTGGCTAATGAAACAGATATTGGGATCAAATTCGAACCCACAGATGATAAATTACCAGTAGATAAATTATCAAGACCTGATCCTATACTGTTTTTTGATGACATGGTTTTATATGAAGACGAATTAGGTGATAATGGTATATCGGTGTTGAATCTCAAGATAAGAGTTATGCCGGAAAGAATGTTACTACTGATGAGATTTTTCTTGAGAATTGATAATGTTCTATTCCGTATTAGAGATACAAGACTATACGTTGAGTTCAAAGAAGGATTGGTGATGAGAGATTATCGTGAGCAGGAAATGGTGTATGACAAAGTAAAGAGAATGGTACCATTTGGTGTGAAGGATCCAACAAGCTATCTGCGAGATGCTAATTGGGTAGCTAGTAAGCTCCCCATAAAAGCAGAAACAATAGAGAAAGCAATTGTGCGATAAAGCAATTATGCCATGCTGTATCGGATCTTCTTCTACTGAATAATCAGTCATTGTTTAGTGAGCAATTGGGATAACTTACTTGTATATAGGAATTTTTTGTGAATGTTTTAATCAATGTAATTGATAATAGTAATTATTTGAAAACGGATGGATACCTTTTGTTATGTCTAAGTTTATTGAAGTACCAATTTAGCAGCAACGAGGTCTTTCTCGCTTGCCAGTTGATTCTCAACTATGCGCTCTAGCTGTGACTTGCTTAACTCCAGTAGCTTCTCATATTTCTTTTCTTCCTCATCAACTAACTTCTCGTTACCTCGTAGTGCTAATAATTCTTTACTGCAAGTGTACACGCCAGCCCAACCACGTACATAGTCAGCAAACAGTTCCACAGATCGTAGAAAGTGTTTGTTTCCAAGTATCAGGTTATCTGATTTACCGTGCGAAAAAATGATAGTTTTCTCATGATAGATTTCCCCGATTCTTGCAAACACGTTATAAGCTAAAGGAATAACTATTAATGCCCTTTGTAGACTATAAATTGCTTCGTCAAAGTTAGCGTTTATTGCATACAATTCTGCCAATTCACACCATGCCTCTGCATCTGTTGGCCTAAGATCTAAATAATCAATTAACTCAGATATTGTAACAGCAATCCTGCCAACTCCTTTTATAATACCTATTTTCCTCTTAATACAATCGGTTTCGTTAGGATCTCTTGCTTCTAGGTACTTTAAACTGTCATTACTGCCAGTGCCATTGATCTCACCATTAGGTGCAGCTGCTTGAATGAAAAAACTAGTTAACACGCCCAACCTTTGAGAAAGAGTATGATCAAATTTATCCGCTATCATATCAAGCATATTTTTAGCTTCTATATCATGATTTGTCAATATGCATAGGTAGAAATGAAGTTCAAGCAGGTCATAAAGATTGCTGTCCTTAAGTGATCCCAAATTTATATTCAGGTAGTTTGCTAAGTCTGACCAGTTTTCGAATAGATCCTCAGGGGTCATTGTAGCATATGTTCCTGACCTTTGTAAAGCCAAGAAATAATGAATTGTTTTCTTCTCAGACATTTTGAGAAAGAAATATGTTTTGTATGTTTCTCTAGATGAGCATTTATTGACAGACAGGTAGACAATACGATGATGATGAGTAGAGGATAGTGTATGGTAAGATCAGTCAATTGCTGAGGGCTTAAATGATAGAAGACTCTATCTTAAACTATGCAGACCAATTATAAGCCAGAGCAAGCCCATAAATACTTCCTATTAGATATTAAAACATTTAAAGTTACTATATTCAATTATATAATAAAGCAATATGTTCATCCGATTGATGGATATGTTGAACACATAGTGAAGGCAAGTAGATGTTGAAGATACACCATTACATCGAGACTCTTTTGATAGACTCTCACATACACCTAAGAATATTAAAAAGGGTCGGGAATAAAAGTAGATAGATAGCGTCCCATAACAGGGATCAATGTAATATATTGTATCAATGTTTGAGAGCACTCACCTAGAGGGCGCCTCTGAAGAAAGGTATACCGGACAACATGATCCTGTGGCAAAGAAAGTATGATCAGATAGAATATACTTGAGGGTGGCACATAAGAGGAGACGGAATTTCAATCTTGATAACAATTATTTGGGATACATATTTCATTTGTTGCTATCTGCTTTTGGTTCCTTTATTATGTGAATCTGAGATAAAAACTATGTCTCACTCTGAATAGCTTAGGTTAGATCTAACCTAGCGGACAGTCTAATCTAATTATCTTCAGAAATCCTCATTAGAACGTTCATCTAAAGTTGAGGAACGCGGCAAAATACATTTATACTCTCCTATTTCTTTTGTCCTTTTGGTGGGTGCGTTGCTCTTTACCTTCATTATTTTTCTTCGAAACAATATATTATCTCACACTTCTGCCCCCTCCATTATTAAGTTCAAAGGAGTTTTTGCATTTCCCTGTCACGTTCTTGTCCCTTACGTCTCTTTCTGTTTTCCCGGACAGACCCATTCTCCAACCATCGTACAAAATGAAAATTTTCAGATTTTTCCTTTCAAACTGCACACGAATCACTGGTTGGTACACATTCTTCTTATTCATTCATCACATTATATACATACAGATCATTTATTTATACCCCAACTCTACTATCGAATTACCGAGCAACAATACCTGAGATTCAACCAATAACACTATTTGTTCATTTGAATCGTGTTTCCTAAACCGAAAGGAAAAACCGCAGTATCATCAACTTGTCAAGACCTGTCTCTGAGTGAGTGTTGCTATTCATATCAAGAAGAAGAAGAAGTATAACAAGTTCTTCAAAGCTTAAGATTAACTGCTCCTATTTGTGTTCTCCCATCAAGCTACTTTAGTTTTGTTGATATCCTCAAGCAGAAGAAGTTTGCTTATTGAGTAAATTGTTAAAGTAATAAGTAAGGCTTATGCATTCATCCCTTGTTATTATTGATAATATATGTTGCTATTATAATAGCTACAACAGTTTGAGTATACGGCATATACATCATAACCATTAATGAGTTAAACATAAAGAAAAAACAAAAAAAAAAACAACTGATAGAAAGAAGAAACAAAAAAAGGGGATAAAAGCATAAATATCACTAGAATCAAACTATATATAATTCGACCGGCAAACAAACATCAAAATGGCTACCTATAATATTTGCAGAAGTAACACTGATCCCTTCTATCGGTATAAGATGCCTGCCCTACAATCAAAAACTGAGGGTAGAGGTAATGGTATCAAAACAAATGTTATAAACATGTCAGATGTTGCAAGAGCTTTATCAAGACCACCAAGTTACGTTGTCAAGTTTTTCGGGTTTGAATTGGGCGCTCAAACCAAAATCGAAGAATCAAATGATCGTTATCTTGTCAATGGTCAACATGATACTGAAAGATTACAAGAAATTCTTGATACGTTCATTAACAATTTTGTTTTATGTCCTGCTTGTAAGAATCCTGAAACTGATTTAGAAATTGATAATAAAAGCGGGACGATCACAAAGAATTGTAAAGCTTGTGGTCAGAGAAGGCCAATTGATCCTCGTCAGAAACTAACTACTTATATTTTGAAGAATGCTGCAAGTAGTAGTAAATCATCAAAGAAGACCAAGAAGGCTGCTCATGCTTCTGCACAATTAGGTAATGGTACAACGATCTCTGATATTGCAGCCGCTCATGATAATCAAGATGGAGCAAACAGTCCTGATGTTACAACCAGTGAAGTTGAAGGTAATGACGATGATGATTATAATGATGATGACGAATTGACCAGAAGAATCAACGCGGAGGCTGCAGCATTAGCTGTTACTGAAGTCAGTGTTGATGATTGGGATGTCGATACTTCAGAAGAAGCTGTTAAAGCTAGAGCAAAGGAACTAGAAGCATTATCTATTGCTGATAGAGGTATTGACGAGGAAGATAATGAAACCCCCTACGCTACCTTTGGTGATTGGATTATTTCCTTTGGTGAAGATAAAGAGAATTTGCCTTCTGATGTTGATATTTACAAGAAGGCTAAGTCTTTAGATATTGTTGATTCAATCCATACCGTTCATGTATTGGCTCAAACATTATTTGATGATGATATTGTTGATGAGATTGAAACACACACTGGTTTATTGAGCAAATTGATTACTACATCTGAGCACGAAAAGGCATTTTTAGGTGGAATTGAGAGATTTGTTGGCTTAGAAAGACCAGAATTAAAGAAAGTTATACCAAGAGTTTTAATTGAATTATATAATGAAGAGGTTATTTCGGAAACTGTTTTAAGAAACTGGGCTTCCAAAGTTTCAAAGAAGTATGTACCAAAAGATGTTTCTAAGAGCGTTCGTTTGGCTGCTAAGCCTTTTATTGAATGGCTAGATAATGCTGAGGAAGAATCTGATGAATCGAGTTCGGAGGAGTAAATGTTACATCACGATTAGGATAGGATAACATTGGGATAGGGATAGGAACAATAATTGGAATAATAGCACATAATTACTATTAACCTTTTAGTTCTATTAGCTTCCCTGAGACTTGAAATAATTTACAGTTCCTTTTCGATCCTACTTTAGTTTTCGCAGTCAACCTTGACCATTTTGTTATGTCTTTTTTTTTTTCTTTCTTTGTTTTCTTAACATTGAATTACTTTTGTTGTTGTTATAACTCTCATTAGGTATTTTGCTGCTTATCTCAACTTAAATGGTTTGTAGATTGAATGAATTAACTTTGTATTTATTATAATTATAAAATCAAAGCTATTGTCGTTTCATTTTCCCCTTTTACTTTGTTTTTTTTAGATTGATAATTCGTTCTTCCTTGTTTTCTGTTGTTTTTCGCCATATTTTATCATCGGTTTATAGTTGGTGGTATATGATGGGTATTCTTCTAAATTCTTTCTTACTTCTATGAATAAGAGAAATTACAATTTACCATTTACAATTGGCATATCAGTCTGAGGAGGGTTCTTCACAGCTGCCACTTTCACACTTTTCAGTTAACATGAATTGTAGCTGTTCCATGATCGGCATACGCCAATTAAAATGATAAGCAGGTGAAACTGAGCACTTTGAAGATAGAGTAGATATCATCTATTATAACAATATTAAAATTCATTAGTAACTTCCTTCCGGACCAATAAATTGAAGGTAACTCATCCCAGATGAACATACAATTCAGCCAATAATCACTTTCCGAAACGCTTGCAAGATTTTTTTCTTAGGAAACAAAGAAAGCTTCTTTCAAACCAACTTACAAGCAAAAATATTAACTATATTCATGATAATTGCACTAATACTAATGTTGAAAATAGCAAAAAAAAMTGTAAAAAATTGGTCGTAGAATCCGGTTTCTCTTGTAACTAGTTTGATTGAATAATTGAGTAGAGGAGCAGAACTTGACCAACTTCATTACCTAGCCTTAGTAAGAGTAATATAATACTATGTTTCTTCATTCAACTTGAAATAAGTCTTATTTAAATACAATCTCTACATTTCAAATCAGAATACAGGGTATCAAAGAAAAAGATTCGTTTGGATCGAATATCGAATTCTCATTTGACGATTCATCAGGAAGAGCAACAGTACTAAAACTCAAACGGAAGCATTTCTGCTTTCGTCTTTGTTTCTTTCATAGTTTAAATTTTTGTTATTAAAAATATTCAAATTTTATGTACTTGTAGTAATAGTCTCTAGTCGATCTTGGAGCTTTATAATTTGGGTCTTGTTCATTCGTTCTTTTTATTTGACGATTTCTTGCTGGCTGAAATGAATTGAATTGAACTATGAAGAGCTACTTTCCCCAAATGACCTTTATCTTCTTTTTATCTTTTTATTTTATTAACCACTATAATTTATTATCAATGCTTCTACATTTTTTGCCAATATTTTCTTTTGTTTCCTTAGTTTCAAATTTTTCGGTTGAGATGAGCAAATTGCTTGACAAGATAACTTACAGCTCTCATCTTACCGTACTATGAAATTGAGTAAATCATTGACATTTAATATTCATGCAGCAAAATTATAATAAAAACAGTCATAATCTTGTATCAATTTTATAATTAGTATACATTATCTGTTGATATTTTCAGTAAAACATAATTCTATTCAACCATCCCAAACAACAACCAAGCAAACGATTTCTGTTAAGTTCAGTAAAGCAATTAGAGTTAAAAATAAAATGCTGATTATCTTTTATCAAGATAACTATAATGTTTGCTCTTAATTTGCTCGAATGWTAAAAGTAAGTTTTTCTCTTGTTTCCTTCTGTAATGATCATTGATAGGTARGTTTGCTCTTGTCACCAAATCTGCAAATGATTGAGAGCGGCGATCTGAAAGATACTGTATAATCTGATAAGTGATGATAGGGTTAATTAAAAGTATAAAAAGTAAATATATTTGTAGGAATATTGTGTAGGTTCCGTTTCATTCTAATTGGTTACAGGATTTATCTAAAAGGCTCGGAAATCCAAGTGAGTGATTGTCATCATGTTGGTTCTTTGACTGACCAGTTCAAAAAGAGGAAATTCTCTCATATAAACAATATTAATAATAAATGGCTTAAACTTTTCACTCTTTTTCTATTTCGTTAGGCATTGAATCTCTTAGTGGTTTCGGATGATTTGATACAATGAGAGAGATGGCCTTTAGGAATGCGATTTGTTATCACGTAATTGAACTGTTACTAATTTATGTACTTCAACGGATTTGATTTTTTTATTACTTCACATCTCGCACTTATTTTATAAATGTTTCACTTTTTGTTGTTGCCAATATTTTGTATTTGGTTATTCTATCATACTTGTACAATACTGACAATGGTTAATTATCTCATAGAGAATGGTATGGTATGGAAGCAGTATTTTCTTATTTTAACGAATCTGTCGATCTTTTTTAAAAGAAAAGAAGGAAACAGATTGAATACAGTTCTATTATCCTCAGATTTTTCGTTATTTTCAAATGACGGTACTATTTTATATAGAAAAGAAATTCCAGGGCATTATATTTATTTATTCATTATTATACTTTGCAGATTGATAGGCAGAAGTGAATTCTTAGAATTATGAAACTTAGTACTTTAGATAGCTATGATAGCAGAATTTAAACAATACATTTAATTTGATATCGATCAGATAAAATAATAAGCATTAAAGATGCTAATAACAACTTGATGTGAATGGTTTGAAAAAAATTGGTAGTAGTAGATCTTAGTTAGAGCGATGATATTGAAATTCATGTTGAAAGTAGAAGAATAGACGTTAGATATGCAGGTTAAGCGTAGGGATTATTCGAAGCCTATGACTTAATTAAGCATTCCCGACTTTGAGAACTTTTGGACTAATCTCAATAGAATTTTGGCTTAGCCCAATATATAGAATAGAGCAAATTAAATGATGCGTGATAAAATGTAAATTGCGGCAGAGAAAAATTGAGTCAAAATTATGGTTCATGCTAAGGAATAATTTAGATAAGAATAGAGTTTTGATTTATCGAACCTTTTACTCAGTTGCCTTATTCAGTGGAATAAACGACTTTTTGTTTTAAATACTAACTAAAAGGTTCAAACCTTAGTTTTAAGTTTTGTCCTTAATGAAATGTCGACTATTCGCAATTTGATGACAAAAGGACTCTTGAACGTACAATGAAATGGTTGTGTTGAAAACTGACAAATCTGAGTAAAATAACGTTATTAATAGCAAGTTTTGTTTTTGCTAACTATCTCGACGTATAATATCTCACAACATGGCATCAGCATTCATACTCTACAAGCTCTATGTTTTGGTAATTGAACAATACTAAACATCCTAGAAACTAATAGAAGCTTAGAAATAGTGGTTTTATCCCAACTGATTTAACTATATATTCACAAAGTCATTAACCGAAATCAAATAACGGTTTCCTAAGCGCATTAAGTATAGCTTGAGGTGGATATTCCTTTTCTGGAATAATCATCTTGAATGAAGTCSCACTATATGCTTTGGTATACTTAAGATCAAAATATTCATGAAACTCACTGATGATTTTCAGTTTACCCTCATTTGTCTTCAAATCTGGAAAAACTCCAAAACATTGAATATAGCACATCAAATGTAGTCAGCATAGCTATTATCAGGCTAAGACTGACGAAGAGGATTACTACACGCGTGCATTATGGACCTCGACTAAATTACATATACATAACTACATAGCAAACTTATCATTAATTTTTCAGTTAGAACATATGTGAGAGCTGAATCAAAAGCAGTAGCTAGTATTTATGAGTCTAGTGTTCCTCTAATTTTGCATAGAGACATCAAAGTGTGTATGATTAAAATAGTAATTAAGATGATCACTTTTATTACTATAAAAATTTCCTGACTTCAAATCTGCACAATCAAGAATATGATCTCATCTATCTTGGAAGATCTTGGATAAACAGAGAACAGTATAGTACAAAAAGAAAGCTATCAACTCAATAGCATAGCATTGGTAAATAGCGAGAGGAATACTACAGAAGTTAAATTTTTCTGTAGCAAGCAACATTATAGTTTGTTCTTAAGGAAAAAACAAGAAATCATAAATCAGATGAATTGATGAACTTTATTTTGATATTCTTACGAATTGATTAGTTGATCTGTCCTCTTTCACTAACACCTGGATCTGTCAAGAGGATGATTAGATTCAACTGAGTCAAGCATGATAGTGAATGACAAGCTTTATTCGATACAGAGTTATTAAACTGAAGGTGTACTTTAGTTTTCTTTAGTTGCAGTTGAAGCAAGTACAATGAGTCTGCAGTTCGTATTCAATAAGGCTCAATGGGAGGTCCCTAGATAGCAGTATTATAGCACAATTTTCTATTCAACTTCCTATTTTACTCAATGATCTAAGTTATTTGGTAGGCCCCACACCACCTAAGGCTTTAACAGGAGTGAAGCCTCATGCAGCTGACTACATTTGACAACGTCGCATTTTTCAATAAACAATTAGTTGATTATAATCTTGCTCTATCATTCGGTTGGTTTTATCCACCAAAGTCTACTTGGTTTAAAGTTATCAACTACTTATCGTTAGTGAGAAATTTCGAAGTTTCAGTCGCTTGCGAAACTTCCTTAGTTAAGGTTAGAAACGTTAATTAAGCTTCAGCCCTTATTTTATCATTTTAAACCTTACTTGTAACTTTGACTCCAGAGCAATTCTACCTATCAATCAACTATTTCAGTATATCCATTGTTCGTCAGTAAACAGATAAACCAATCTATATCCAGTAATACCGTGGAAACTAAATCAGATTACTCGAAGTGGTATTTTCTGATTGTCTTATCTCATTTTGTATTTTTCTTAAATTCTTTTCAATTCTTCTTTCATCAGCGCTCTCATTCTATATATATCACATCATCGCCCAAAGATTCAATGTTTCCTATCACGAATCAGATCTTGACCAATGCAATATAAATGAAAAACACCATTTCCAGCAAACATCACTATTGATTCGACATTTAATCATTAACAGAGTTTTGGTTTTCAACTAATAACTTTTTAAGGCAAAATAAACATACATTGATCAAACTTCTTTGAAGATGATTGAAATGCCAATTTATGACTCAGGCGTTGGCTATGGGATCATCGTCGGTGTTGGTGCAGCATTTGCAATTATCATGGTCGGTATCTCGTGGTTATTGTCACGATATATGTCAGAAATTCAAGATTCGGAAATGCAAATGACTGCTAAAAGAAGTGTTGGTGCAGGATTAATTGCCTCTGCTTGCGTTTCTCAATGGACTATTGGTGCAACCTTGTTATTATCTTGTACAGTTGCATTTTCTTATGGTATTGCTGCCCCTTGGTGGTACGGAGCTGGTGCTTGCGTTCAAATCATTATGTTTGCTACTGTGTGTATTGAATTGAAAAGAAAAGCTCCAAATTGCCATACTTTTCAGGAAGCTTTAAGATTGAGATTTGGTCCAACTACTCATATTTTGATGTGTACTTACTCCTTGATTCAACAAATTACTGCTTCAGCAAATTTACTTATTAATGGTTCATCGATTTTCAGTAACCTCACTGGTGTTAACAGAGATGCATCCATTGTTCTACTACCTATTGGAGTTCTGATTTATACAATGCTCGGTGGTATCAAAGCAACCTTTGTTACCGATTGGATGCATACAATTATCATTTACTTCTGTATGTTAATGTTCTTATTTGTTGTCTATTGTACAAGTGATTTGATTGGATCTCCCGGTGTTTTATGGGAAATGTTGAAAGTTGCCTCTGAAGAAAGACCTGTTGCTGGTAATTACCAAGGATCTTTATTGACAATGACATCAAGACAAGCAGGTTTGTTTGGTTTAGTGAATATTGGAGCAGGCTGGGCCTACACAGTTGATTCTGCTTTATTCCAAAAGGCCATTGCTGCAAATCCAGTTTCCACATTCGGTGGCTATGTTCTAGGTGGTATTTGCTGGTTTACCATTCCTTTCTGTTTAGCATCTACCCTCGGTTTGGCTGCACGTGGGTTAGAAACATCACCTTCTTTTGTCACATATCCCAATTTAATGACAGCAGAAGAAATTGACGCAGGTATGGTCATGCCTTATGCTGCTATTACATTGATGGGAACAGGTGGTGCCGGAGCTGTCTTAGTTATGGTTTTCATGGCCACAACATCTGCTTTCTCTTCTGAAGCTGTCGCCGTTTCTGCATTAGCTACTTATGATATTTACCAAGCTTATATTAACCCCAACGCTACCGGTAAGACCTTAGTGAAAGTTGGACATATTTCCGTTATCTCCTTTGGTGTTTTTGTCGTTGGATTAGCAATTGGTCTTGCTCATGCTGGTTTCAGTGTTTCATTCATTACTACTGTTGCTGGTATTGTTGTTGGACCTTGCGTAGTTCCAATGGTCTTGACTATCACTTGGAGAAAAATGTCAGCTTTTTCTTTCTGCCTTTCAACTACAATCTCAACTTGTGCTGCTTTAGCATTATGGATTGGCTATACTTATCATCAATCAGGTATTGTTACCTTAGCAACTTTGTCAACCATGGAAGCATTAGCAGCAGGTAATGTCTTTGCTGTTGGTTTACCATTAATCCTTACACCTTTGTTTGCCTACATAAAACCAGATGACTTTGACTTCCAAATCTGGAGAGATATCAAACAAAATGATGATTCAGAGTTTGATAAGGAACATGGTGCTAGGGAACTTCACACTGCTGAAGAATTAACTGCTATTACCATTGCAATTGCCGAAGATAAGAAAGTCAAGATCGCTAGAAATAGAGCCATGGTTGTATCAGCGATCTTTATCTTATTCTTCTTGGTTGTTTTCCCAATGCCATTATATGGAACTAGATACATTTTTTCAAAATCTTTCTTTGTTGGTTGGATTGTTGTCGTATTTATTTGGGCTTTCTTTGCAACTTTGGTGATCACATTATTGCCATTATGGAATGGTAGAGTGGCAATTCCAACGGTTTTCAAGAAGATAATCTATGACATTAAGGGATTAGATTACACCATGGTCGGTAAAGAAAATGAGAAAGAAGATGCAGTTATTATGGAATCAGATAGTTTGAGCGATGATGTTGAAGTTGTTAACACTGAAATAATTGGAAAAGCTTAGCGGCTGATGTAGTATCATTGAATAACTGAATTGATTTTGAGGTGTATAGATTTTATATTATTTTTATTGTTTTATATATAGATGTGTTAATTTTTATAATCATTCCTGTGCAGGTTCACTTTAGAAGATCTCTAATGGCTATTGGCTTTATTGTAGATAAAACATAAATGATGGCATATCATAATGCTAGTAGTTCATACCAATATTATCAATTCATTGACATCTTATTATTGCATCTAATAATGCAATAACGCATGGTAAGTTCATTAATTTAGTTAAGTTTAGTTAGATTTAGTGCTGAGTACATTTATTTAGCTCAATTTCATCAAGTGGTGAAAGTTTATATCTACCAGTAAAGTACGAACAATCTAATTAATAACCAAGACTTCTAATCTATTAAAATAGTTACTCACTATACTTTATCCATTTCAATTTTTTCTACATTGTTTATAATTCAGTCAAAAGCTCTTCAACAAGTGGAAGAAGAATATCAGCATGCGACTCATCGAAAGTCAAAGTTGGTCTTAGTCTAATAGATTCAGTACCACAACCACCAATGTTTAATCCTTTACCCTTAGCTCTAAGAATAAATTCATCTCTCTTTTCAGGAGAAGACAAATCAAATGCAATAAATGTTCCTCTATCTTTACCTCTCAAATTGAAGAGCTTATCACTATATTTATCTTGTAAACCTTCAAGCTTTCCATAGATGTATTCGCCAACTCTCTTTGTATGTTCTACTAACCCTTTGCTAGCAATTTCTCTATATATAGCACCACCAATAATAGCTCTAACAGGATCACCGACCCAAGTGTTAAAGATGCGGAACACTTTGTCAGGCAAAGCTAGTGGGTCATGATAGTAATAACCAGCAGCTTGAGCTTTCTTTGAAAATGTAACAAAATCAGGTGGAGGAGTAATATTGAAATGTTCGTGAGCCCATAATTTACCAGTAGCACCAAAGCCAGTTTGAACTTCATCGATAATTAATGAAGCTCCAAATTTGATAGTAATATCTCTTAGTCCTTGATAGAAGCTGTTGGAAGCATGAAGGTCTCCACCTTCTGACAAAATAGGTTCAACAATCAAAGCCGCAATTGGGCAATCCCAAGTCTTGAAGATTTCCTCAACTTCCTTTAATCTCAAAGCTTCTTCTTCAGCATTTTCCTTAGCATACTTTTCTAAGGGATACTTTAAATTGGGGAAAATAGCTCGTGGCCACTTGAAAGCTGGTATATCCAACTTATGTAAAACTTGAGCTCTTGAAGCAGAACCGGAACCAAAAAGCCTACCATGGAAGGATTTCTTGAAAGATAAMACCGCAAGCTCGGGGGAACCAGGTTCAGAGTTTTCTAAGCAAGAATTTGCTTCTTCAGCACTAATCAAAGCCTTATGACCTCTTTGTTTCGCCTTGTAGTAAATGAAAGCAGCTTTGAAACAATGATCATTAGCATCAGATCCCGAAAAAGTGCACCAGACTTTGTCTTGTCCTTGAGGATGAGCTGCCAATAATCCATCCTTAATTATGTCTTTATAGTAATCAGGAGGATAATGAGCAGTTGCAGGTCGATCAATAATGGCTTGAATCATTTCCTCCGACTTGGCAGCTGCTTCTAAAGCAGGATTGTTATATCCAAGAGCTATTGATGCAATTTGAGCATAAACATCTAGATAAGTATTTCCGTCAACATCAACAAGGTAATTGCCATTTGATTTCTTGTAATCAACCACAATTTGAGAGATGTGACTTGGAAATACTTCCTTCAAATCCTCAATTGCTTGACTAGATTTCGGAGGAGGATAAGAGGTGATCATCTTAGGAGCAGCAGGCTCATAAGGGTAATAAACCTTAGCGGGACTAGACATTGTTGTGAATGATTATTGAGGTTTCTTTTTCCTTTCATTGAACTACAAAGTAGTAATGAACTTTTGGGAGTCCGTGAAAACAGTAAAAGATATAAAATATCTATTGAAGTTTCTCTATCCAGCTCAATTTCTAATGATTTTAGTTGAAAACAAAAAAAGAAAGAAAAAAAGAAAACAGACGTATGCTAAAAAGTATTTCGTAATTATGTTGTAAGTTATTTGAAAGGATGCTGATGTTATTTATAAGTCTTTGTTACATGGAAAAGATATTCTTTTAACCCGATACATTTTGGAAAGACTGATAGTATTAATTAGTATATCATAAACGAAAAGTAAGCGCCGGTTTGAATAACAACCTACTCCTCACATTTGAATAGCTAAAGAAATGGAGTAAGTAATAGAAATATTATGGTCTATCCCGATGAAATACCATATTAATGAATAAGCGAATACCTCCCCTGCAGCAAAAAATGATAAACTAGGAAACTCCGATAGAAAGCATTCAGTCTGAAAAAGGGAAAACGGTGAGAGGATAAATTTTTAACAGTAACGTTATTACTTTGAGTTTTCATTATAACGAAATTCCTATAATATTTCTGAGAAAGAATTCACAGTACTAAGTTGATTTAAACGTCTATTATGTACCCAAATTGACAATTTTTTGAAACATAATGCATTTTTCGAGTGGCTTGAGCTTGCAAAGAGTCATTTTAACAAGGTTATCATTTGATGAAGTTATTCTGTGGAATTCCAACAATTGAATTTCGTGAGCAAGTATCATGATAATAAACCATACAGGAAGATAGTAACATGCTTTTTGGTCGAATTGCTATAATGTGTGCTGAGTCTGAGTTATTGATTGGAAAGTTAACGTTTCGATTTTAGAGTAGTTTAGTTAAACTTTATCAAATATTACTATTTTTGTATGAATTGTCGCCAGTGTTTGAGTTTCGGTTCCTGACTAAAGTTAGAATCTTATTCTAGCTTCGACAACTTTGTAAATCAGGATTGATTATTACTTTCCTGTCTTATCGCATCAAATCTAAAGTACTGTCTGGCCAACCTGTCGATAGTATAAATGGAAACTTGCAAGATAAAATTAAGACTGAGATATGTCAATGAAGGGAAAGTGACCATTGAAGGAGTATCCGATGTACAGCTGGATATCTATCTACTCCTATCTTACGTATATTAGGTGATCGTACTTCTGATCATTTGTTGAGCTTTCATAGTTGAATATCCGCTATCAACTCCTCGTATGACATGAAATTGTATTTTTTTGCCTTCTCATATAAGTTCAATTCACTGTTCATGATAAATAAAGCAGTTTGTTTACCATTATACACTACAACTCGTTGTGTAAATCCTCATTTTGTTGCCAACTCCACCCCCAGCTTCAACTTTAGTATATCAAACAACAACACCTCAAATGCCTGATGAATTTTCTGATTTGATTTATTTCTCCTTTCTTTCTATCCTTAATATTCTATAATCTATCATTCACCACACTTCTTTCTTGGTTTGACTACCTACTCTCCTCTATACTTGCCGTATTCCAGAGTCCTTAGTACACCAGCATATTTTTCTGCATATATCTGCCTATTCTGGCATAAATATCTCTCATCTCTAATTCGCTCGTGAAGCCCCCTCTTTTTACGTATCACGTGATGAAATATTTTCTCTTTTGTACCCCTTGTTTTTCTCGTTATTCTCCTTCCCTTTTCTCCACTTTTTCCCCAGCAAAAGTAATTTCCCGAACCTCTGGCCCTAATATATTGTGACTCTAGTCCTTTACTTACCTTCCTCTAATAGCCCCCTAGGCCTCATGTCCCATTTCATCAGGCTACTCATCTGACTCTCTACATGGCTTTTCTCCCCATATAAGCAAAACACCTGTTTCTCCCGCTTTTTTTCACCTCTCGGAACAGCGTACGAAATAAAAGACAACGGAAGGAATCGTTTATGAACGAGCTAATGAACGGCAATTGACAATAGGTAATTTCGTAAACATATAAACAAGATTATCTTGTTTCGGTTTCGCCGACTTGCCCTGTGTGCTATAGAAGATACAGAATAGGACTATACAAGTTTTGCACGTACAATAATAGAGCGTGAATTAAGGGAACATAAGGGAACACGGAACACGAAACGCGGAACACAAGAGAAAGCATATTTGAGAAATACCGATAAGTCAATACAATCACTGAAAAAAAAATTGATATCTGCTGCTATTTATCGGAATATCATGCCTCTGTTTTACCGTTTAAACAACTGAATGTCCTTCGATATGAGCGCATCAGTTCCTGGCATGTCTTCTGGGACAGGATCAGGTCAAATCGAAAGCCAAGGTGGAGAGAACTCGATGGGGAATGAAAATAAGCCGAGGTCTCCGGAGAGATCAGATGAACCTATGGATTTGTTTTCTTCGGATGTGCCGAAACCAAAAAAGTCAAAGCGCGTGGCTAGAGCATGTGATCAATGTAACCAACGGAGAACGAAATGTGATGGTGCATTTCCTTGTCATCACTGTGTAAGAGTTAAAATCAAATGCGAATATTCACGAGAACCTCGGAAGAGGGGCAGAGCTTCGGAATCTTACACTAGTAAACGTCAAGCAATGTTGTTGCAACAGCAAAAGGAAAAAGAAATGAAAGAGAAATCGGATAGAGGAGCTGTAGCTCCAATGACTGGTGTTGCCTCAATACCTCAAGGTTTGCTTGCTGGAAATACCTCGGGAAGCGTTCCAGTTGCTGCCGATATGGGCCTACCACCTGCGGATCGTGTTGGATTGAACGGAGTTCATAAACTTCAAACTGGTACCGGTCAGTCAATGGGTTCGGCTCAAGGTCCAGATAACCCAGGGTTACCAATAGAGTCAAATCAGCAAATGCCAAATAATCTTTTAATGGAATTGATCTCCGACCCGAAAGGCTCTCCAGAATCACAATCAAGCTTTCTATCTCCGGGATCCTCCGCTTCTTCTCGAATGACTTCCGGCCAACTCACCAATCAACAACAACAACAACAACAACAACAACAACACCATCAGCACCAACAAGCACAACAAGCACAGCAATCGCAAGTTTCGATTTCGAATGGTCCAGATGAGATGGATTCTTTTCTATTCAATGTGGATCGAACAGGCCGAACGCCGCGTGATTCAACCGACATGTTAACCGACCCGAATCTACCATCTCCGTTCTATGCTATATCCGGCMGAACTCCAAATGCAACGGACTTACAGAACTCGGAAGCTTTCGGGTCCTCAATGATGGATTTAGTAAATGACCCTGGTCTACGGTACGCACCCCCAGTAGATCAATACGGATCAATTTCCGGCTCAGCTGCTCAAGCAAACTCTATTCGGTATGGATCTCGGCATAAGTCGTCATTTGCAATAAATACAAAACAACCAACGGCATCATTAAACTCGGGAACCCCAAACGGCCCACAATCATCCACTAATATTCCTCAACCTAATAGCTCGAATTCAATTATGTCGGCAAATAACCCTCCAGATACTAACGGGTCGGTTACTTCTTCGTCTCCCGGTACACGGAACGCTGGCCAAGATATGCGATACCCGGTTTTTGAGCCGCTGCTGCCTTATTTGGACCAAATTTCTCTACCGATGGACGTGGCGTGTGATCTTCTAGAGTCATATTTTGACCATTCTCCTTATGTACTAGCATACATTGTACGTAAGTCGTCTATCCTGTCCAAAGAGAATCCGAGACCAACTTCGGCTTCCCTACTATGTGCTTTATTGTTGGTAGCAGTACACGGATCGCATCATCCCTATTTGACATGTGTACCGTCTAATCATTACGCTATCACCACTAAACTGTTTGAGTTAGCGGTAGAGTTATCTCTTCCGTTACAACAAGCAGGATATCCTAGAAACTCATCGCTCGGCCAAAAGTTCAAGCCTGGCCGGGACAGAGACCAGCCTAACTCAGAAGTGGAACCGGGACTAGATGATGTGATCACGTGTATCCAGCTCGGGACGGTTGCYTCGGCTTCAGAATTCAAAGGAGCTTCTATGAAATGGTGGAAAACAGCCCAAGGATTGGCACGTGAGAGCAAGCTTAACATGGAAGTTGCAACTTTACCCGAAGAAGTTCGGGAAGAAAGAAGAAGAGCTTGGTGGATCATTTATATGATTGACAGACATTTAGGATTCTGTTTCGACCAGCCTTTAGCTCTACTAGATGCTGAATGCAAAGATCTCTATCATCCTCAGGACGATGCCTTATGGAATCATTCAACGCGGTTCCCTTTACAACCGGCAGAAGAAGATTCGGCCCGAGCTTGCGGAATCTCGTTTAGTATATCATCCCAGGGCATTTTCGGATTTTTTTTACCTTTAATGATGATTCTCGGGGGAATGGTGACTACCCATTTACTATGTGAACAGCCAGTACAATTGTTACCTAGGAATTATCGTGATTACGTGAAAGCACAGGTAGAGACCCAATTAGCAGTCTATACAAGATCTTTAAAAGGCTTTTCTAGAACAAATCGTTTGCAGGAGCATTCGCGGAGTTCAATTAACGGCGAAATGGTGTTCTCGGAGTATTCCGAAGCTTGGAAGGACTATGCTATGTATTTAGTACATGTGTTCCATATACTACTAAACATTCCGTGGGATCCGATAGAATTATTGAATGCTCCGCCTGAATGGGTGAACTCGCCCGAAGTTCGGATCGCGTCTTCACATGCAATTCAAGCTTCGGAATGTTTGGATTCCGTGCTGGCGACTGATTCCGACCTTCGGCTTATGCCGTTCTTCACTGGAATTTATTTGTTCTCTCCTGCAAGTACCATTCTACTATATATGGTCGATCGGCTCGGAAGTGGACTCGGGAATGAAATGAGGAGAGCATGTGAAATTGTAGTAAGAGCTCATGAAGTGTGTATTGTAACTTTGACTGCAGAATATATGAGAACATCACGGAATATAATGCGGGCAGCATTGAGGCATGCAAATGCTGCGGTGGGAAATGCAAATGACCCTGAATCACAGGAAGAATTGAGTAGAAAACGGAAAGAAGCTTTGGCTGTTTATAGATGGACTGGTGGAGGATATGGTATAGCGCCTTAGATTCTGCCTAGGGTATATTTGGTATATGATGACCAAACTGGCGAGGGTATTTGTAGATAGTATTTAAAATTAATAGGCATAAGGTGTTGAGTGTAATGTAATATAGATAAGAACTAATATATAATAATGATGAACTGTGGAGATGAAAGTAAAGTATGTAACAACAATGCAGTGAAAAGTTCTATCAGTTGACCCAGATTAAGAGAATAATGAGATCTATGAAATCCCTATGGGAAAAATGCTATTTTGAAAACGAGAGACGGGCTCTATTTACCTCAGCAGAGCTTGAAGGATTCTATTCAAGTTTTGGTTAGATTATGTTACCATGTTTTAAATGTATAAAGTAAGGAGAAACATAAACACTTCAAAGATAATTCATTTCCAGGTTGATTTCAACAGAATCATTTCATCAATACCGTTTCAATCGCCAATTCATTAAACCATTCCAATCCGACCCAGACAATTCCTTTATTGGCTCTTTCCTTTTCAACAACATACCTTATCTTCATACTTCCTTACAATTCTATATGGTGATTTTCCAAGGTCCTGTGACATATTCATTTCTATGATTTTGCACCCTGCACTTGCCACTTATTATTGAAACTGTCCACTAAATGATATAAAAACATCTAGACTGACTAATTCAAAAGCCATCCATATCCTTTAATGCATCAAGATGTCCGCATATCTGCGCTTGTTGGTGATGTTGGATGCTCCTTTTCTGAGATTAAATGCCTGGGAAGTACATTTTTGTTCTTTCGAGAAACAAGCTATGGTTTTGATTCACTACATCTCCTTAAACAATATCAGGCTCTATATCATCTACTTTTCTCTTGAGTTTGTTTATTCCTTTTCTTATGTTTGCACTTACTGCTTTACCTTTGTTTCATAATAACAAGTTACATGATGCACTTTGTCTCGCAGAGGGCCTACCACAGAAACGATGTAAAGCATTTAAGTATCAGTAGTCAAATACTCATTTCTTGTATTAATGTATTTATTGATAAGATAGYTTAGAAATTTTTAGGTAAAAGAGTCAGATATTTACTCGTTAAAGGTGCTGAATGTAGCATACATATGTACTATTGTGCTACGTTGTAAGAAACAATGAGATAACATAAAATAAAAGAACATTAAAAGGACAGAACTAACCCTCCCTGTTATCTACTTTTCTCATGCACTTTCTTCTCTGTAATATCCTATATCATAATTCAGTTCATTATCTAYTAGTTCATTATCTATTATACTTATAACTTTACTTATTCATATTCATATTCATATTTATACTTATATACATTTTCAATATAATGCTTTGAAACCAAAACAAAGTAAAGCTGTTAAATTCATAAATCAAACACTCTGCGGTAATAATTCTTCAGCTTTCTCCAAAGCTTCAACCCCAATAGCATAAGTATTCCAATTATTCTGCCTTTGCTCATCGGTAACATCACCGTCAATTCTAGCAATGAGACCTTCTTCATTCATATCAAACTTCTCATTCATCATATCTTGAAAACTCCAACCAGGTTTATATAATCCGACCCAGGCTGCTTTATAGGCAGCACCAGTTGCACAAGCATTTGCTAATTCAACTCTCCAACTACCGTGTTTTGGGGCTAGAACTTCAGACATGACTTTACATAAAGCTTCATTCTTACTTGCTCCTCCAACGAAAAACAATCTTCCGGGTCTTGCATCGCCAGATTCTCCTGAAAGCATTGAGCCGGCTCGGAGTCTCATGCTTAATGCTTGGGATTCAATAATAGCTCTTGCATCATCATCAGGCAAACTCCACAATGTATTATCTGTTTCCAGAGTGAATTCTTTATCCTTTGATTGGTCGTCAAACTCATAACGATGAATACCAGCAGCAGCATCTGGAACTATTTCTGCTAATGGAAAATAAATTCCGAGCTTTGCAAGTGAATCTCCACTTTTTTTGCCAAAAGCTGGTGTTGATAGAGCCAACTGATTGAACTTCTCCCATTTAATAGGCGAATGATGAGGAGCATTAATGTTGTACTTACTGTTAATATCATTGCGAACTTCCTCCCTTGCAAGTGAACCATTGCAGTAGCAAACCATACCCATATACAGACCCTTAGTTGTAGGGTGCCCAAATACATGATATGATGCATTAGGAACATATTGATCGGTTGTTAATAGAACAGTTGTTGATGTACCTAAAGATATCATCAGATCTGATGATTGTAAAGGCAAAGCTAGAATAGTTCCTGGATTGTCACCAGTGAAACTAGATATAGCACAGTCTTCCGGGAATCCGTATCTTTCGATAAAGTACTTGGAAATGGTTCCTAATGATTTTTCTGGTGATTTATCAACTGGKCCTAATTTATCAAGCAATTCTTGCTTGATACTCGCATCGGAAGAGCCAGCAGTCAATGTGATAATAGGATCCAACCATTCAGATTTCTTAATATCCCATAGATTCATCCCGCACACATCGGAAATATCCAATGGTGCAAGTTTGCCTAGAAATATTGATGTAAGGAATGATGATACTAAAGCGATACGAGAAGTTGAAGCGTACCTATCAGGATGTTGAGTTTTGAATTTGAGGATTTGAGGACCAGTGAATCTATGGTGAGCTTTAGAGCCTGTTATTTTGCATAATTCCTCGGCTCCACCAACGGCTGCTTCAAATTCAGCGCATTCAGTAGGAGTACTATGATCTTGCCAATTAGGACTATATTTATGAGCCAAAGCGTTTGGAGAAAGTTGTGGAGTCAAAGGCACATTTGGGTTAAGATCATGGAGGATTTCTTCAGCWCCTTTTGACCAGAAAACAGATCCATGTTGCTGACAAGCTCCAGAGATAGCTTTCACTCGATTGAAAGGGAACGAATCATTTTTCATTTTGGTTAATAGGATCTCTAAAGCATCTATCCACATTGCAACTGGAGCATAAACTGAATTGTCGGCTGAGTTTTTATAGACTCCTTTTGACACATTATAGCTTGGGGTGTCGGAATCAAATTCCACAAAGTTCTGATAGAATTGCTTTAGATTTTCATCAACAACAACTGCTTTTATTTGTTGCGTTGATAAGTCGAATCCAAGGAAGAGGTCAGTCATCGTGAGTCACGGATTTCTGATGCAGGATATGTGCGGATATGTGCAGATTTTGTATGAAAGTTGTGCAGAGTTTTGTAGAATATTGCAGGGTTTTTGCAGATTATTGGTAAGTTGTTGATAATTCAATTGGAAAGAATTAACAATATCAATCAATTTCCTTCTAGTTTCTTTGATTGAATGTAGTCCAATAAACTGATTCTTCATACATTCGTACTTGTTGTAGTTTCAATCGCTTTGGTTTTCATATTAGGTTACTATTCAGCGAACCAAGTATATATTCAATTGGCTTGCTATTCCTATCTTTCCGTGACTGATTCGAAACTGCAGCTATTGAAAGGATTAACCAGCATTTAAATTGGTAGTTATCCTTTTCCCAGTCGAAATATAAAGAACAKTAGGAATTAGTTGTACCGATAATACATATTCATAGCTACTCGTAGAACGAACCATATACAGTTATACCCTTAATAGCAACCAGGCTAAAAGTCTTAACCTGATTAAATTGATTGTCGGGCAAGCTTGAACTTTAACTTTATAAAATATTCCGAAGTCAATGAAAATGACTAACGGTAAGAAACATAGGAAGGGAAGTGAGCAGAGAATCAAAAGAGTGGATATTTGAATTTAAAATCCAGGCTTTATTTCCTGGAAACACCCGAATTTTTGGGTAGCTCAGTGACTAGGGGGTTCAATTCTGGGGTTGAGATTACAGTTGGTTCTAGAGGGTGGGTGATGAATAGAACACATGACATGATTGTTGATGTGGATAGAGTATTACAGTCCAACTTAAGTAGGATAATATTGACATAAGGAAAAAAAATAAAGAATGATGTTTGCTTAATTTCTCCGTTATTTATCCCGGAATTCTCGTTTTTCATAGAATCACTTGTGTTTGCTTTTGTTTCTATAGAACGCGTAGGATAAGAATCAATGAGCAAAGAAAGAATCATGCTTGAAGGGATGAAAAATATACATATAGCTAAGTTTCTCGGGTCGGGTTTATACAAAGATAATCCGGATGTATGCCTAAAATAAGTAATTACAGTTTCACGTCTCATTCCACAAACTAGAAACTGTAGCGATATCTAAAGCTCATTGTCTCCGGTATTAAGGTTTGGCTTATCTTATTAAAGTTTGCTAACAAGGCGTGGGAAAACAACTTATACAAGAGATATTTGTGAAGAAAATATACATTCAAGAGGTAGCAAAATGATCGAAAATGTATCGATAAAATGGATTCATCGTTGATTTTCTTGGTTTTATGATGAATATTGGTTTGATTGTGTGGCAAGAAGATATTTGGCAACGGGGAAGGAGATCGTAGGTAACAAGTTGAAGCTAAAAGAAGAAAACCAAATCTCTCATACAGAGTGAATTAACATCTGATAATTCGTTAGTAATAAAATAGAACAGGCGTGTTTTATTTCATGACGAAGACAAGATACTTCTTTGTTTAGTTGGTTACAGTATAACCACATGAGAATAAGTGCATCCTATCTTCTTCGTCATCATAAACTATTCAAACAGTATTCGGTAGCACTTTGCTTCGAAATGAAAAAAATGGAAGGAACTACCTGAAGCAAAGTAATCATTTCCTATTTACAGTTCTAACAATTGTTCCGTGTAGTATAACATCCTCATCCCCATCTATTCCCTTCTATTACATCAATTAACCCAGCCAACATATTCATTTCTAGTAACTCATCCTTATTTTACCCACTTCTCTTGTTCTATACAGTCGATCAGTACATTAAAATGGCAATTATACTCTGAACTTCACTTGTTTTAGTCACTCTATGCCGAATCTTATTAGCTCTACCTACAAATTAAACATTTTAACCTGCTATTTCTCCCTATTATCCCATACGTACATCAAAGTATACTGAACAAAGGAATGCTGCCTGATAGCTATAACATCATCTATCATTCACAGCTCAAGTTGGAACCACATCATCAATTGAAAGAAATTCCCTTATTAATTTTTTCAACTCTTATTCGTATGAGATAGATTTTCAATTTCAATAACATAAAAACCTGTCTCTCCCACATTTTTACGCTTAGGTTGTCAATTGATTGTTCTCTTCATTCGATTGTTTGTTGCTTAGTAGTTCGAATGCTTAGTTGCTAATAATAACCTACTAACTGAATAATTATCACTAAAAGTCCTTATTAAAAATGACCGATATCAAATCAATGAAAAATCCATCATTTGTCCTTAAAAAGGTTCATGATGTAACTTATGAAGATAGACCAATTCCTGAAATTAAGGATCCTCACTATGTTAAAGTAGAAGTGAAGAAGACTGGTATCTGCGGTTCAGATGTTCATTACTATACCCATGGATCAATTGGTGATTTTATTGTTAAAGCACCAATGGTTCTTGGTCATGAATCAGCAGGTATTATCACAGAAGTTGGATCAGCAGTTACATCATTGAAAGTTGGCGATAGAGTCGCCATGGAACCAGGTATTCCATCAAGGTACTCTGAAGAATATAAAGCCGGTAAATATAACTTATGCCCTCATATGGCATTTGCTGCTACTCCTCCTTATGACGGAACATTAGCCAGATTTTATTTATTACCGGAAGATTTCTGTGTTAAATTACCAGAAAATGTTTCATTAGAAGAGGGTGCATTAGTTGAACCTCTATCAGTTGGTATTCACGTTAATAGACTTGCGGGCGTCACTTTTGGGTCAAAAGTCGTTGTATTCGGGGCTGGTCCCATTGGTTTATTATGTGCTGCGACAGCTAAGGCTTATGGTGCTACCAGAGTTGCAATTGTTGATATCGTTGAGAGCAGAGTCAAGTTTGCTTTAGATTTCGGCGCCACTGATGGTTACGTTGTTGATAAGAATGACAGCGCTGTTGAAACTGCTAAGAAGATTGAAGCTCAACTCGGATTCAAGCCAACCGTTGCTTTGGAATGTTCTGGTGCTGAATCTTCAATTGCTGCTGCAGTCCATGTTTTGAAAGCTGGTGGTGTCATGGTTCAAGCTGGTATGGGTAAAGATGAAGTCAATTTCCCAATTGCTCAAGTTGCTGCTAAGGAATTGACTCTCAAGGGCTCATTCAGATACTATGATGGTGATTATCCACGTGCTGTCGAATTAATTGCTTCTGGTAAGATTGATGTTAAAAAGCTTGTCACTCATAGAATCAAGTTTGATGAATGTGAAGAAGGCTTCAAGACCGTTCTACAAGGAAAGGCTATTAAGCTTATCATTGATGGACCTGAGTAAATTTGTTGCATAGAATTAGATGATGAGATATGTGTATGTAATGTGTACGTATATATTTATTTGTATTTATGAGATAAGTTGTTTATATGAATAAATGAATGAAAATATGGAGTATGATGTAGGATCGTATTCGTAGTTTCTGTCAGTACTATAAAAGTATGTGATCTGTTGGAGTCTGTTAGATCAACGGTCAGATGAGATGAGATGAGATGAKATGAGTTTATGATATGATGGCATTCCTTCCTTTCTTTCGTAATGATTAAGAACAAATACAAGTTCATCAAACGTGTAAAATGATTCTATAATGAGATCTTTAATAGCACTTAAGTAGAACACAAAAATTCTGTAGTATGATTTTTCATTCTAAGACGTCAGATCACATTCAAGCTCTCTAAGGATTCAAGAATTTAAGTCATGCATTCATCTCCTACTGTTTTTAGCACTCGCTATCAGAACTTATAATCCGTTTGAATTTCTGAAATTGCAAAAGGGATGAAAATAGGATACAGAAAATATAAATTGGTTGAATGATCATTCATGTAAACATATTATAAACATAGCGTAATCACATCTTAATGATATGTTTCTTAGAATTTCACCTGAACACAAATACAATGAAAAACTAAGTTTCCCTCCTTGTCTTGCCTGTGGTGATCCCAGTTTAATCGACTACTGCTCTATTTTTCTACATTCAATTAATCAAATAATCATAAAATGTCATTTAATTTATAAGTATGTATTATAAGTATGTATTATCTAAACTCATTAATCTCACCAAAATTCATTTACCTTTTTAAACAAAAATAGGTAAACCAGTTGGTGGCCAGTCATAAGGATCGTTGAATCTGAAGTTCCTATCATAACCACTGATTGTTGATAATTCTTCTTCAGTGAGGTTGAAATCTAATGTATTGAGATTCTCCTTTAAGTACTTCTCAGTTGTCGACATGGGGTTAACATGAATACCTCTTTGAGTAGCCCATCTTAAGACGACTTGAGCAGGACTCTTGTTGTATTTCTCAGCAATCTTCTTAATTGGTTCCAACTCAGTAACTCTGGCGACACCTTGACCGTGATCTAATTGAATGTAAGAAGCAGGTCCAAAAGTGGAGTAACCAGTGACAGCAATTCCACTCTTTAAAGCGTAATCAACTAAAGGCTTTTGAACTAAATAAGGATGGTGTTCAATTTGTAAAGAAGCAGGTTTGATAGTAGCTGATCTCATAAGGTCATAAAGAAGACCACCAGAAAAGTTAGAAACACCAATGTTCTTGACGAGCCCCAATTCAACTAATTTCTCCATAGCTCTCCAGGTATCAATGATTGGAACGTCTTCGAATTCAATGGTGCCTTTTTCAACGTCGTAGTTCCAGCCAGGAGGGTATCTAACTGCAGGATCAACATACTTCAAAGAAATGGGGAAATGAATCAAGAATAAATCAAAGTATTCTAAGCCCCAATCTTCCAAAGATCTCTTACAAGCATCAATGACGTGATCAGGATGGTGAAAAGTATTCCATAACTTGGAAGTGATGAACAGATCTTCTCTTTTAACGATACCTTCGTCAATTGCTCTCTTGACACCTTCACCGCATAAGTTCTCGTTGCCGTAATCTTCAGCACCATCAAAAAGACGGTAACCAATTTTGATAGCGTTGTAGACAGTATCGGCGACCTTTTCGGTGGGGATCTTCCAAGTACCCAAGCCAATCAATGGCATTTTAGATCCTGATGGAAGAACTGTGTATGATTCAGCAGCAGTCATTTTTAAAGTGTATAATTTAGTAGTATTACAGTCTATAGATATTAATCAACAGTGATCTATTAGTAGGCAAGGTAAAAATGGGAAGAACCAGAAAACTATTAGTAGCAAACAAGGAATCTTTCAAGGGTATATAGGTCTATTTTTTGGAACTCTATGCCTTTATATATAATAATAAATTCTCTATGTAGTCCTCCTTTTTGAATGAGTGAGTGACAATGGGTGGATTAGTACGGAGACGTTAGCGAGATTTGAACTTTAGGCTCTATTATGAGTTGAAAGATTATTCGAGTACTATAGACGGGGTGCTAGATTTGTATGTCACTTCTTAGGGATACAGGCTTTAAAGGCATCAAAATGTTGGCTGTTTGGTGCTTAGTTCGGAAAAAGTTTTGGATATTTTACCCCGGACTGATTTTATTGTTAGGGCACTTGAGCATCACAAGTAAGAGTATTATTCCGGTAAGGTTAGATTTGGGGATAAGGTATAAAAAATACCTAATTACTCCGTGTTTTTGAACTTTAATCTTCTTCTTGACTTAAGAAAGATAAACTGACCAAAGAGTGATAATGGCACACTATTGATTGAACATATAACCTCGATATAGAATACGCTAATAGTTGATTTATGGAGCTTCTTCACTAAATCCCTCTCTCTAAGATGACAGTACATGATTTGCGAATTGTTCTAATAGCGACAAAAGAATCTCGGGTTTATTCTTCAGACTGGTAAACTCTATTCAACAAGGTGTCAAAAGTATTAAGAGCCTTAGCAATAGACAAATATCAGAAACCCCACAAAAGATGTCAGACCAAAAAAGTTAAAAAAGAAATATTTCTTTGTAATAGGTCAGGAGGAACTTATCGGAGTCTTTTTCTTCTGATTCTTAGTATAAGGATGGAGAAAATGGCACTTGAAGGATTATCAGTCACCGGGTTTAATCGAACTTTAAAGTTATGTTCATTTTAATAAGCTCGGAAATAATTCAATGTGAGTACATGGAAGGTTGATTAATTGACCCGTGCAATACTGAGAAGCGTTGTCCTTAAAAGTTCTGAGTTTATTAAGTAATTATGTATACAAAATATATCATAGAAGCCTAAGTTTCTATATTAATCCTTTTTAGCTATGTAAAACGTAGAGGAGGTACTTCCCAATCGCTTTACAGCTACTTCTCCTATTTTTTTGATACTTTCTAATCTATGTTGTTATGGTCTATAATAGCCTATAGATCTTTCTTTATCCAGAGATACTACCTTTGTGTTATTATCTTCTTTCTTTCTTGTCATGTAATAACAATCATATCTGCAATCACATTCGAGTGGCGTTATTCTATCATTCAGACTTAACAACTCCACATGCACGTACGTAGCTTCAACCTTAACTTAATAATGTAGGTAGTATCTGATAACATAATTCTTATCATATGCAATTTCATGTAATCTCCTGTTTGCCCTACATAAGTATGAACTTAAAATATTATCAATAAAGTTTGGCATAGTAACTTTATTGCAATTGCAACCCGTAGAGGATAAATAAGCAAGAACTTTGTTTAGACTAAAGCGTTTCTGGGGTTCTCTGGGGTTCTCTGGGGTTATCTCGCGATAATTTCTGGGGAAGGTTCGTACGTTGAATACGATGGTTGCGTTGAAAGAGATAGTAGAATAATATAGTAATGTGATTTCTCACAAAGTATGAGAGCTTTCTAGTTGATATGCCTAAGGAGATGGTGCTACAAATGCATTTATTCCAAGGAAGTTCAGAACTCTTGCACAAAAAGAAGTAAACAACTGGGGTGTACAATAATGTGGGTAGTTTCTTCTTTTCATTAAGCGGGAAAAATAAACTGAACTATTCTTTGAAAAGAGTTTATTAATATAAGAACACTACTCTAGATCAAGTGGTTCTATGACGATTCTACGATGATTCGATTGTACTTTTCTGTTACTTTGAAGTATTATTTGTTCAATGAACATCGCATTTTTGGATTGATGATGGAACACTTGGGGTGCTCCTGTAGGTTCAATTTAACTCCATATGTAAAGATAGATGAATTTATTATCAGCGATAGCAATTCAGTCGGTAATTAAAACAAAGCTAACCAAATAACAAAATCCCTTCAGTGATAGTCCACAGCTCAGTGTAGCCATTTTCTGTTGTCTTTTTTGAGTTGAAAGTAGTTCTCATATAAATTCAGGAAGAGGCCATTTGGATTATAATGTACAATTAATTGATTGTACTATTTATCACTAAGCAATTTGTTTAGATGCTTTGAATGACATGTACTTATATTAACTAATTGATTCATGGATTATCATTTATCGATGATATTTAGCTCTTTCTTACTAATTCAATGATAGTGAGACTAGCGGAATAATTCAATCAAACTTTACATGAGTTAATCCGGGGGAACAGTTTGCTTAGCCTTATATAAATTATTTGATTGATTAAGCTCATAAGCTCAAATTCGACAACACTTTTAATTAGACTCTATTAAAGTATTTTATTTACTTTGGAAATTAGTTTGGTATTTTTGGGTTAGTTTATTGGGTTAGTTGATTGGGTTATCAATTCAGAGCTTGCCAGTAATTTCACTTATAACCAACTATGTTTTAACTAATTGTCATAAAATGCTGAAGTGGGTAAATGAGGGTGGAATCGAATTGTTTTGCAGAAATCAATGTGGCAACATAGAAGCTTGCAACACATTGATAAAGTTCTTATTGAACATTATCGAGTCTAACTAACAATGGCACAAGGGAAAATTGGTTTTATTGATGATTAGAATTAAACTGATAGATAATCCAATCGAATGCGTGGTCGTATTGAAGGGTCTAAGAACTTACCATCAAAAGGATGACTTTTATTAGAAATAATATTTTTCCGAGACTGGTTACTGTTTGCCGGAAAGAAAAGTAAAAGTAGTCTGACATCCTCTACCCAATGAAAATTCAAGGGGTTTAACTATTTGAGTTAGTCCTGTGATTCTTGCTAAATTAAGCTTTCTGAACCAGAGAAGATACAATCTTTGACTAAGAAGTAAAAACAGCAGTTCGATTTGAATACTGGCTGATAATGTCGAAAATCCCATATTGATGAATAAGTTCAATCAAATCAGTGTACGGCAACAGGTTGAGCTTCCGTAATTATTCTAGTTCCCTTAAATAATACTTCTGTATTTTGATATAAATGAAAAGCTGCCCGAACTCGGCAAGTAGTTGTGGACAATTTAAATTTTCAAATCCCCGCTTCAATTTGATTGATAACATACTTTAAGAAAAGAGAATTTCAGCTAGGCTACTTCAGATCTAGGATTTGATTTGATGATTATAGAAGTGA
Organism: Sporopachydermia quercuum; assembly: GCA_001599295.1. Classification (NCBI taxonomy): domain Eukaryota; kingdom Fungi; phylum Ascomycota; class Sporopachydermiomycetes; order Sporopachydermiales; family Sporopachydermiaceae; genus Sporopachydermia; species Sporopachydermia quercuum. The sequence continues at coordinate 1,252,518 of BCGN01000001.1, read as the reverse complement.
AACCATTTCGGAAAAATTCTACAGATTTAATCCGGAGTATCTTGAACGTTAGCGTTAAGGTTCGCGTTAATTTCAAGTGGAGAGTTGCATGTTGAACAAGTTTCAGCCCAATATTGGTTACTCGATGTCCAGAACACTAAATATACCTTGGTACTCTTGGCTTCAGATATCTTCTATACTTGATCTATTCGTTACAAATGGGAATTACATTTTCGCCAGACATGAAAAGTTACGAAATTAAGAACGAAACGGTTGTTCCGCAGTGGTTTCAGTTGAAAGCTTACTAAAATGTCAAAAGCAGCAACTTTAATGTCAAGAAATACTTATTAGCTAATTTCAGTCATTTGAAGGTTTTATAATCTCACGACTTTCTGATGATTTGACCCCAAAAAATTATTGTTTCGATTCACTATTTCAGCTTCGAATGCCAGACCCCTCATATTATGAAAACCGGAAAAACTATTTTTAAAGTTCAAACTTTATGTTGCCTTAGCCTTACAAGATTAAGTTTAAATGATGGAAATGTTTTATTTCCTGACTCCACGCTAAAACTCTATGAATCACCTGAGAGAATTCTTGAATACCTTCATCAAAATCAAAAGTTCATAATATAATACTTCGATTACCAAAAATAATGATTGCTTGTTTTCAAGTTTGAGTTAAGCTAACAGTACTTTGTTCAACTGTTTCTTCCTTTTTTTGATACAAGCACATCTTGTTAACGTTCAGGTGTTATTATTCAAAACGAGGACCATTGCAGCAAAACCTCATCTCCTCAGACCCTTTCTCAAAATTTTCAGCATCACCCTAATTTTTTCGAGTTTGACAAGGCTTAGTTTGGGCCATCGGAACATCAATATGAAGCTTTGAATCTAAGAACTTCCATGTAGAACAGGAATGATTTCATGACATCATATCTTGGCTAGCATCCATTTTCAAGAGAGTATTATTTAGGTTCATATTATCAAATGAAGCTTTACTCCGGTATGATCGCTTCCTTATGTTGGACAGTAATTTGGTGATAGGAAATCCATAGAAGAGTGATGGTTTGTCCGTTTTACAATTTGATTATAGCATTACTGTTGTCACCAAAAATGATTCGATATGTCTATTATTAAATGCTAATTGTAAGATGTATCTTAATTTCTAAAATTCTACGGAATTGAATTGAGTGGCTATATGAAGATTACTGATTCGATGTACATACAATTCACATCCATGGTACCATGCTCTTTGAAGTCCTATCGTCAATTAGGGAACTCAGACAATGGCTACAAGGGTCAATTGGTGACTGGAAATCAGATTCATTAGTTCAGTGTATAACCTGGTACTATAACGTAGCAGCAAAGTTCCCCTCAAAACTAATGATAACATTTATTTGTTTAAGAATTAATCATCTATGGAACATTTTCTATGAAAGGTATTTTTCCTATGTTACCAAATATATCTGTATATTTAATTTGTATCGTTGCGATTTGATGTGTGACATCTAAGTATCAGAAGATGTTGATATATTTAGGACGTAGTTGAATTACTCCACTTTATTATTAAGCTATGAAAAAACTGGGAAACGGTTCCTATCTTCTAACTAACGTCCAAGAGTAATATTCTCGTATAATCCAATAACTGAGCATTTAATCGATATTCAGCACAATTATGTAGGGGTATAAAAAAAGCCAGAGGAAAGCTATACTCATTCGTGGGTGAGTAGTTACCGTTTCAGACATTTATGGGAAGGTTTTGAAAGAAAACATATCAAGTCCTAACTTCATATTTTCGAAGCAAGATATGGTAGACATGGTATTGGACAGGCGTGATGGTAGCTAAGAATGATAGCAATAAGTAACATTCAAATCTATTAACGGACTCTCTATCAAAGGATAAAATAAGCAGATTTCAGTTTTATACATATGCAACGAAAGATTTCATTTGGCATTACAAGACTTACTACTCTTATATTTCCCCCTCAGATACACAGTTCAAAAATCTTCATTGACTTCCCAATCTGAAGCGACTATATAGCAACACCTACTACATTTTATTCAATATCAGCTAACCAGAACGATTTTTTCCGTTGATATCCTTGTTATTAAAGTTCCTTTATGCATTTCTTTCTTTTTCTTTCTTTTCGACATCATTCGGTGATGCATTGAGTTGGTTAGAGGTGCAACAACAAGCATATGATGAATGAAGAATCAAACCTTAATAGGGTTTCATGCTAACCTTAAAGCTCCGAATTATTAATCTGGGGTAATAAAGAACGACGCAGACCCTGTTAAGTTTTATGGGGTTGAGAGTAAGTAAATGGGGAAGGAAGAAACTACAAAGAGTTAGGATGTACTAGAATTCCCGTTAAGCCAGTTAAGAATAATCTAAATACAAGATTTAATGGTGGTTGCTATGTAGCTTGATTCAATGATAAACTTTAACTAGAATAATACTGTTGAGAAACCAAGTAATTCTTCCGAAATAGAAATTTTAGAAAACATTAGTGAAAAGGATGGTTAAGCCAATAAACGAGACACTCCAACTCCTAAAACTCACTCTACCCCCTTTCATAGTTAACAACCATGTAAAATACATGGGGCACGAACTGAAAAACCAAGTATAATCTTAAATATCTGGTAAAGGTGGGGAGAATGGAACAGACACTTTCCTATTAATAGAGCTCCGAGCGAACGAGGTAAACACAGACCCTTTAGCCTTCGTCATTGGTGTGACCTGGACTAGTGAGTCAGGGATAGACATGAAAATGGTAATAGTAGAAAACTTTATTACCAAGATAACTACTGAAATAAAAATAAGATTCAATAGTTTTTCCAGTGTCTAAACCTTACTTCGTTTGGCTCACTTAATCACTACAATTAGTATTCATTGAACTTTCGAGTCGAAGTGCTTGTTCTTCCGCTCCTTCAATTTACAGTTTATTATAATATCTACGTCTAAAAGAATGGTCATATTTAAAAAGTATATAAAGAGGTTTTCTTCTCTATGTTCACACCAGTTTTACTTATATTCCTATTCTTACTTATTTTCATTCATATACTATTAAATCAATATTTGATTGACTACGACTTATAAACAAACACTTCTAGAGACTAAATCCCCTTAAAGGATAAATCAAAAACTACTATTCACATTTACTATAAATATTCCATATTCTACTGGAAGAAAAAATATTACAAATAACACATATAGCCCTATATCCTCATAATGACTGAATTAGAGGGCACATTACCGAAAGGTCTTGCTGACAAGCGGGCTGCTATTGCTGGAAAAGTTGGCTTCCATGCTTTTGCTTCAAACAAAAAAGTTTCTCTTATTGCCATTTTTGCATCCCTTGGTGGTTTTGTTTATGGTTATAACCAAGGTATGTTTGGTCAAATCATGAATATGCATTCCTTTCAACARCAGATTGACGTTGAAACGATCCGAGATCCCACTACAAGAGGTCTATTGACTTCAATTTTGGAACTGGGAGCCTGGGTTGGTGTATTAGCAAATGGTTATCTTGCAGATGCTCTTGGTAGAAAACTATGTACCGTGGTTGGTGTGGTTGTCTTCATTGTGGGTGTAATTGTACAAGCCTGTGCTCAAAACGCTGACTATATCTATGGAGGTAGATTCGTCACTGGTCTGGGTGTAGGTTCCTTGTCAATGATCGTACCTTTATACAATGCTGAGTTATCACCCCCAGAAATTCGAGGTGCTCTAGTTGCTTTACAACAACTTGCCATTACTTTTGGTATTCTGGTTTCGTACTGGATTGGTTACGGAACTAACTACATTGGAGGAACAGGAGAAGGACAAAGTGATGCTGCTTGGTTGATTCCTATTTGTATTCAAATTGCTCCTGCATTGATCCTTGGTTTTGGTATTATGTTTATGCCCCAATCTCCAAGATGGCTCATGGACCAAAACCGTGAACAAGAAGCTTTAGACACTATTTGTTACCTTAGAGACAGGTCGGCTGATGATGAATTAATTAAAATTGAATTTTTAGAAATGAAGGCTCAACATGTTTTTGACGTTGAATCAGCAAGAGAAAAGTATCCAGATTATCAAGATGGTTCAAGAAGATCTAACTTTTTGATTGGTTACAACGACTACAAGGCATTGTTTGTTCATCCTGGTTTGAGAAAGAGAACCTTAGTTGCAGTGCTTACTATGTTGTTCCAACAATGGTCTGGTATTAATGCTATTTTATACTATGCACCATTTATTTTCCAAGATTTAGGATTAACTGGTAATACCATTTCTTTGTTAGCTTCTGGTGTTGTCGGTATTGTTAACTTCCTTGCTACTATTCCAACTGTTCTGTTTGTTGATAATTTTGGTAGGAAGAAGACTCTGATCACTGGTTCTATTGGTATGGCCATTTGTCATTTTATTGTTGCTGGTATCTCTGGTTCATTTTGGTACTCTTTCGACGATCATTCCGGTGCCGGTTGGGTAGCTGTTGTATTCATTTGGATTTATGTTGTTAATTTCGGTTACTCATGGGGTCCTTGTGCTTGGGTTGTCGTTTCCGAAGTTTTCCCATTGGCCTACAGAGCAAAGGGTGTTTCAATTGGTGCCTCTTCAAATTGGTTGAACAACTTTGTTGTTGCAATGTCAACTTCTGATATGATTGCCTCATGGAGATATGGTGCTTACATTTGGTTCGGTTGCTTCTGTCTATTAGGCGGTGCCTACATTTTTTTCTTTGTTCCTGAAACTAAGAATAAGACTCTTGAAGAAATGGATATGTTATTCAGAGATGATTCCGGTATTGGTGCTGCTGATGCTGCGAGAATGGTTAGAATTTGGGAAGAAATGGGATTTGTTGGAAATACCTTACCAGATTCATATTATAACGTCAGCGTCAAGCCAAGTACTTCTCATGATAATGGCAGTATCAATTCTAGCGAAGCTAATGAAAAAGCATAATTATATATATAATCATGAAGACATGCATGCATGCTACGATTTCTGTTGTATTATTAAACATTTACGATCTAATTTTTTCTTTTACGATGTTATATTATGATTTCACACTTATTTAATTAACATATACTCTATAAAAGACCTTGTAGAAAGTCAAACCTCCTGTATTAGTTACTGTCGGGCTTTTGCTGAAAACCAAGTCAGGATCGATATTCTCATGAAAACAAAATATACCATCTTACGATCACAAAAACCACTTTTTGGTATTTTCGAGCTATTCTGTCACTTAGTTTTATTTTATTTTTATTTTATATAGAATAAGGGACGGTAACTATGCCTTAGGACTTCTGTGGAAATGAAATAGGAGTACTCTTTAAGTACTACTTGCTTGTCAGTTTTTCTCTAGGGATTATTCCTGTCACGTTAGCATAAAAGCAAAACCAATTCCCATTTCTCAGGTCAAGAGGTGAGATATGCTTGTGCCCTCTATTTCTACCCAACTCATATATAGAGGCCCGATCAATGTTTCATTTTCAGTTGAGATGATAAGTATACGAAATACGGTAAGAGAATAGACGAAGCCTGCAAAAATAGAGTTTCGGAATAATCCATAGGAACAGTTTGAAATAGCCCTTACTAACTTAACTTTATTACAGATGCTTAGTTTTTGTACGTAACTATTTCAACCGATCTTCTCTTACAATTCATCCACGACATACTCACTAGCAAAATGACTATACTTCATCAATGAATATTGTCTGTAGCTGATTATGAAGTTACTCCAGGGAACTTCTATTTTACGTACTTGTTTATGTTTTGTTAGTTCTGATAGAAACCAGTAAGTAATTGTCAATGAGCTGCTTCTTGTCACAGATTTACCAGTTCATTTAGTTGGTTAGATCGCTAGAAATCTGTTCATGATACAGGATGGTAAAGAAGGATCATAATCAAGTACTTAATCAAATAGCCATGTTTAATTCAGCGGATAGCAAAAAATTGTGTGGTTGTAATATATCTCTTGTTTTTCAATATACTTCTTAATTAATATACTACAAAAAGAAATTCAGGCTAGTCAACCCAGTGAAAGGTGATCTTTATTTGATTCGCATTATGGGCCATACAGCCTATTCTCTTACTTAATTAAGCTCAATCTTAAGTTTGTTTCTCATTCTCTCGGGTCATTTCACTATATGGAACTTATATAAGCTTCATGATCTATTTATACCCATGACAAGTAATCTTTCAAAAGTTTCTCCTAATATATTTATTGTTTTCTATTGTCTTATAACAATGGCTATTTAGGTAAGAGAGAAATCCAGAAAATTGAATGACTTCTTGCAAGAAATCTCTTTGATTAGCTACAGTTGATTTTGTTTAACCGAAAGATTGGGGAAGTTTTGACTTCCCACAGGGTAGATTGTTGTTACGAAAGGAGCGAGTTTTGTTTTTATATCCATAAAGTTATTTGACCAAACTTCTCGGTATATCCCTTGATATAAATGTATTTTCTATTTTCAATTACAACCTGGTATCTAAATACAGCAACTGTGAATCAAACAATCTCAGAACTATTTACTTTTGATTTGATAACATATTCTGTGGTAAAACAAAGTGGGAATCAAGTATTGTATATACAACTAGTAACTGGTTTATCTATTAATCTCAAACATTTGTTATGATCTGGCGAATGTAACTTTTTATATAGGACATATTTTTCTATAGCTCTACAACTGAACGTTCAAATTCCTGGACTGTAGAGTAAATTCTTATATTTATAAAAGCAATTGCACGGCACTCTCTAATGAGGATTTTATACCTAATGATCGTAATGGTTGAAACAATTCTTAAGTTTCAATCGCGGAACAATTCATCGATTCATTTTCAACTTCAGAAACACTTTAAAATAATTGAGAGCAGTACCCGGAATAAACCAAGAACTAACTTCACTCAAAATAAGTGAAGCTTTTTCTATTGGGAAGCCGATGAGCTACTTCGGTTATGAAGTGGAGTTGAATTATGTGAACCATGCTAGCCAACAGTAAGTTTTTTCTCTATCACAAGTAATAAGAAAAGGATTGAAACAAGGGTGAAAATAAAAGATGAACCCTTTTCTTTTGATCTCAAATAAGGGAGCCAAATGAATATATTTTTTTAAACCGAAGTAACATAGTTGTCTAATTTATGGGAGTTTATTGATCTATTCATTCAGATGAAGAGTATTTCGATTAATCAGTTTTGTGTCATCTCTCAACGTTTATCATAGAACTAGAAGGTCGTTTCAAATGTCGTAGTAACAAATCATTGTACCAAACAAGAACACAAGAACATCTCAGAAACACAATTTAGACTTGATTCACAGAAATCATTCAAAGTTGGTCATAGGTGATTTTGTTGATAGTAGATTTCTCATTCCAATACTGTCCCTTAGGCTTAGTTTATTAAGCATCAGTAAAACAGTAAGTGTACGGAGCGGCTTTATATCAACCTAAATAATAAGATGATGATTTCTTTTACCTTCCTGAGTACACAGATTGCAATACTGATGGTGATTTCCGTAACAATTTTTGTTTCTTTCAGTAAAACTGATTCATTAAGCATTGGTTTTACAATAAAATCAATAAACCTAGGTTTTTCCTTCCCAGATTTCAGACTCAAAGCATGTCATCACTAATACTACTAACTCAACAGTAGTCTTCATTATTCCACCCCATCACTCTCAATAAAGTTTATCTATACCAGATTCAGTAAACATTAATTTTTTATATTAGCCGCATACTAACGTAGTAAAGTTCAGATTTATAACGTCTAACGGTATGATTTACTTTTTACATTTCAAACTGGGCTCAATTCTCAATTTAAAACTCCGGATATAAGTCCTTTACGTACAAATCTTCACCAAAGTTCAAACGAAGACTCGAAAACTACTGATAAAAATCAACCTATTATTCCCTCTTTAATCATAACAAATAGCCGTTGAAATTTCCCCAGATTTCCCCAGAATAAAGGTAAATGGTCAGTTATTTCCCCCTTGATTGATAACAAAAAGATTTAATAGCCTTCTGGTTATAAATACGCCATAATCCCTCCCTAGTTTCATCAAATCAATTCAGAATCCTTAAAAAATAAAAGGTTTTTCTTTCTTACTTTAAAAATTCAAATCGACTCAAGTCAAAATTTTGATAATACATTTTAAATTTCATACAAATTTCGATTCATTTACTTGAATTGAACTACTCATCACCCATTATCCTTAGTGAACTATAACTCGCGGATTTTTTTTTAATCTATTCAAACTCATTCACATACTATCTAATTAATAATGGTTGCTGTTAGTTCACAACCAATCTCTGCCTTAGCTAGTAAAAGGGGAGACAAGCCAGTAGGTGTCAAAGGTCTATTCAATAATGCTAAGGTTTTCGCTATCGCAATTTTTGCATCCCTTGGTGGTTTTGTTTATGGTTATAACCAAGGTATGTTTGGTCAAATCATGAATATGCATTCTTTCCAGCAAAGGATTCATGTCGAAAACATCAGCAATCCAACCACAAGAGGTCTATTGACTTCAATTTTGGAACTGGGAGCCTGGGTTGGTGTATTAGCAAATGGTTATCTTGCAGATGCTCTTGGTAGAAAACTATGTACCGTGGTTGGTGTGGTTGTCTTCATTGTGGGTGTAATTGTACAAGCCTGTGCTCAAAACGCTGACTATATCTATGGAGGTAGATTCGTCACTGGTCTGGGTGTAGGTTCCTTGTCAATGATCGTACCTTTATACAATGCTGAGTTATCACCCCCAGAAATTCGAGGTGCTCTAGTTGCTTTACAACAACTTTCTATTACTTTTGGTATTATGGTTTCGTACTGGATTGGTTACGGAACTAACTACATTGGAGGAACAGGAGAAGGACAAAGTAATGCTGCTTGGCTGATTCCTATTTGTATTCAAATTGCTCCAGCATTCGTCCTCGGTGTTGGTATCATGTTCATGCCCCAGTCTCCAAGATGGTTAGTTAATAGAGGACTTGAAGAAGAAGCCCTGGAGACCATCGCTAGACTTCGAAATCTCCCAATCAGCGATGAATCTATTAGAATTGAATTTTTAGAAATTAAGGCGCAACGTATCTTCGATCTTGAAACATCAAGAGAGTTATTCCCCGATTATCAAGATGGTTCAAGAAAATCAAACTTCCTATTAGGTTACAACTCATACAAGAGACTTTTTGTTCATCCAGGCTTAAGAAAGAGAACCTTAGTTGCCGTTCTTACTATGATGTTCCAACAATGGTCTGGCGTCAATGGTATCGTTTATTATGCAGCATTTATTTTTCAGGATTTAGGATTGACTGGAAGCTCTATCTCTCTGTTAGCCTCTGGTGTCGTCGGTATTTGTATGTTTGTCTTCACTATTCCTACTGTTATGTATGTTGACAGCTGGGGAAGAAAACCGACATTGATTGCTGGTTCACTGGGTATGGCTGTTTGTTTATTCGTTGATGCTGGTATTGCTGGTTCTTTCTGGGGTGATTTTGATAATCATTCTGGTGCCGGTTGGGTAGCTGTCGTCTTCTGTTGGATTTTCGTCTGTAATTTCGGTTACTCATGGGGTCCTTGCGCTTGGATTGTCGTCTCTGAGGTTTTCCCACTTGGTGTTCGTGCTAAGGGTGTTTCAATTGGTGCCTCTTCAAATTGGTTGAATAACTTTGCTGTTGCAATGGCTACATCTGATATGTTCAAGACTATGCATTATGGTGCTTACATTTTCTTCGGTATCATTTCGTTCTTGAGTGCTTTCTACGTATGGTTCTTCCTTCCTGAAACCAAGGGAAGAACCTTAGAAGAAATTGATGAATTATTCCATGATGATTCCGGCACTGGTGCCGCTGATAATGCTAGAATGGCCAGAATCTACGAGGAGCTAGGTCTTACCGAGAACACTGTGCCAGAAATTGATTTTTCAAATCCTAAGGGCGAAGTTAAGGATGAATTCATTGAAAAGTCATCAAGCACTTCAATTGATGAATCAAAAGCCTAATCAATTTGATCATCTCTTTGGATTAAATTTTTTATATGGTTTACAATTTCCAATCCTTGGTTTACAGTAGGTATCTAGTTTTTCTTTCATTTTCTTTATATAATTTCATGATTTATGTTACGTACTTCAAAAGAATGTTTTATGACCTGTTCAATGAAACTTTGTATGATTCACTGTAATGGAACTGATAATTAGACAATTGCTGGCTGTTTGCAACAGAGAGTCTGAGTTATGTGTTTTCGGCATACTTACTCAGAAGTGAGCAAAGTCATGTTTGTGTTAGACATATTCCAATAAATAGATAGAAGATTACATAATCAAAATGTCAAGAAAAATCTTTAGTGTAGGACCGCTAGTATTCACGAAAGACTCTAGAGTGTTCCTCGTGACAAGATCATACCATATAGTTTGAACTTAACAGCAATTGTGACGAACTCATGAGGTCACAGCGTTTTTCGATATTCAAGCATGTTTTAAAGAGGATGTAGTAGTTTTTATTCTCGCAAATCGTATATTGGTTCGATTGATAGTTCTCCATTGTTCTGATATCAATCATTGCTTTGGATGTTGAAATGACCACCGCAAAAAAAGGCTTGACTTGAATATTCATTGATGCTGAAGCGTAGTGGAATCATCCAATTGATGATAATACCGATTGACTTCTACAAATACCTCTTTTCTTCTCTCTTATGTTTTTCCTTTCGAGTTAAGTCGATTTGGAAGTACCACCCTACTCATAGGACTATTATGGGCTAAAGTCAACTAAGACTAAGGGCAAGGAAGCTCATAATGTGACAAATAAAGTTCTGAAAAGTCAATTAAGGTTAAAAAAGGCCACCACCTAGTACGAACTTTAAAACTCAATTCTGATTTGGAATATTCTAAGCTATTTTTATTGATGTTCTTTCCACATTAATTTCAATACAGCTGGATTTACTATGAGAAGATCCAAAACCTTAAAGCACCAAACTTCTACAATAGGATCGACACATTTCAAGTCCTAATGATCTCTTCAAAGTGACAGCCTGCAACCAAAACAGGTTGTTTACCAAAGCGATCGATTTAGGAGTTTGACATATTAAATGACAAATAAGTCAAAAATGGATCATCATGGATTGGCACTTTGCATTTTGAAAGCTACTTGCACCTTTTAATAATTCCTAATTTATGAAAAGAAGTTCCATTTCGTTCCATTTCCTTTGGCGTGGTGGAATTGAAACGGAAGAAAAAACGCGTTGACTAAAATTTTGAATTAGCAGATGATTTCATTCTACCATTTCAATAACTCTTTGTTCCCATAAAATCAAACTCATTTTTCTCGTATTTAATCACAACTTTCATTTTTTGACGCGTATCCTATGCATTGTCATGTAGCTACCATATTAGACTTGCTATTGAACGCGCTCGCTAAAGTAAAGTTAAAAGTAAAACAAATTTGAAACATTTTCGATATTTTCTCTAAATTGAGTGTGAACTTTGCTTGGAAGGGAAAGAAGAATAAACAAATTCCAACTATAATTAAGTTTAAGAGAGGTTACTCTTTCATCAAAGTACGAGTCCGAATAAGTTCTATGAGATGTACAACAATGGTTATAGATTTACTGAGTTCTATTATTCTCTGATAAATTCTGTGACGTTGTAGGAGTAGTAGAAAGAAGCAGGTGGTTATTATGCTCAAACGACTTGGGTTGACTATTCGATTATCAAAATTCCAATGGTTGATTTAAGAATTAGACAAAGATAGAAAGCTTCCAGATTGAGTAGAATGAGCTAAGAAGTTCACTTTTCATCTTTCACATCTAGGAAACACTTGACTGAATAAATCAATTACGGTTGACTTATAGTAGAGAAATCAAAACAGTGTGTCTGTGATTCTACGAAAATATGCTTTCCATTTTTCACACAGTAAAAACGTACAGTTTGAATCAATAAAACATTTCCTAGCAGGGGTTAACTAAGTTGTATCATGATATATTTGATATACCATACCTATGCCTATACACTCATCCAATCATCGTTAGCACCTCAAACTTTTTTATTTCACACATTAATTAAAATATTGTCGATCAATTCGCAGGGGGGCTTGAATAAATTGAGAGGAGTTTTCATGGTTCTTGTCTATACAATTATCGATACCATTCTAGACAGTGAATGGAAGCTTCATTCCACAAGAAACCATAATGCCAACATTACCTTGGCCGGACTAACTAGCTTGCTCATAATTCTCCTTTCACTGTGTATTCTACAAGTTTATCAAGTACTGCTTTGTTTTTTGATATTCATTTTTTATCGCTACGATATGAAAATACATAAACTCTAAAGACGATAACGACATAACTACGAATCAAATACTATATTCAAGTATCAAAACTTCTATCAAGCATGGATTTCTCTTGTACAAGTCCAACAATTTTTGCTTGATAGTAACAATAAAAAAGAAATAGAAATAATAGAAATGAGATTTATCTTTTTTTTTTTTCTTTCTTTCTCATTCAAATCTATAGGTAATCACTGCATTGTTATGTATCATCAAGAGTAGGATAGACTGGATTGAAAAAGCTGAAGTTGGAGGAACGATGTTTCAACTTTAATAAACTTTTATCCTAACTTAGTTTTTTCAACGAAACTTTGTTATATGTTACACCAAACCTTAATGTTTTATTTCCAGAAAGGGTAATTTGGCTTCAAAGCTGTGTTAAAGCTATTTTTTCGCTCCTTTTATTATATAATCGAGAACGTTATTATTTATTTCTTTCATTTTCAGCTTGTATGATGACAGAGATATTCGACAGGTTGTTTACTTTTTCTTGTTTTCATTATCGTCTCTTCGTTTGATCGTTTGATCTCTGTTCTTCGCGTAGGATATCTATTGCAATTGATTGAATTAGGCCGTTCGATAGTTGAATGATTTGATATAGAGATCAATTTGATACCATTGGTCTTAGTTCAAACTTTGGAAACTACTGCCAATAGAAAAAAGTACGGTATCATTTATTGACATTATTGCGAAGTAATTTATCTCTGATACCCAGTTTAACGTGTTAGCTGGCGTGAAGCGGAAATAAGAAGTTGAATAGGTATGTTGATTATAGCAATAGATGCTACCAAAATTCCGAACAATACGTATTTCAATATACAATTCATGATGCTTTTGTTGATTTCTAACGGGAGTAAAACCCGAATTGATTTATGGATGATTTATGGGATTGTTCCATTTGATTGGAGTACTAACAACTCTTTTTAGAAATAACTGGAAACAAACAGGGTTCACGTCATTATAGCATATATTGCTATAGGGAATAGTTATCACAGCAGCAAACCGAAAATGACCGGTGACAACTTGATGCTAAGGAATTGGACAACGCCATTTCCTCCATTTTTACTTGAAGTACCGCCCAAGAGCGTTTATGAAAGAGCAGGATTTGAAATCAGAGATCCAAAATCCCCGAGGAATAGTTTCAGATCCTCGAAGAATAGGTCCAGTTCAGGTTCAGGGTCCAGTTATGTTCAAAGAACATCAACGAGCAATAGCATGCCCTCTTGTTCGTCAAATGCCGATATCAGCAATAACATTAGCAGCAATGTTAATTACAATAGTAATATCCATGATACAACTAATGATACTAATAGTTTAAACCGACTACAGGATAAACGTTATCCTTTACAGTATTCAAAAAATCCTAATGTCAACAACAGCAATCCTTATAATGCAATACGAACAACTAGTCTGGATAGTATCAAAGGTAATTCAAATATAAATATGGTGAGGATGGATAAAGATTTCCATTCGAATCCCAGTTTGCCAACAGGAGCAAGTGATAGCTTTCAAGAACAACCATATCATACAAACAAAAGGTCTTTGAGAATTGATACTCATCTTGCAAATGGTAAGGAGAATGGTCCACGCTCGGCACCAGTTGTTCCAAATTATTCTACTGGATCTGTCAAGAAAACTAAAAATCCTTCTCCACTTTCAAGTCAAACATTCTTACCGGATGTCAATTCATCAGTTCAAAAACCATCAACATTGATGCCAAGTGCAACGTTACAAGGCCCCAATGGTGATGGCAATGGTAATACCAATATAAACAACGGATCAAATTGGTCATCAGTGACTACGATTCCTTTGAATAAAGCCTACACAGAATACAATAAGTTGAATAATAGTAATGATTCAACTGTTCCTCCAGGAAAGCCAATTGATGTGAATCACAAGCCAAAAACTTCTTCACTATCAAGTGGTTATAGTTCCTTTGAAACACCTCCATTGACCAATTTGATACCTCAGAACCATAATACTATCAATCAATTTTCACATCAGCAACAACCACTAAATTCGTACAATAGTAGTAATAGCTCCAACAATAGTATTGGAATATTTCAAACTGTTACTAAACAAGAAAGAGCACCAATGGATTCAAAAATAAATAATCCTTATAATAAGGGACATGGTCATAAATATGATGTATCAAGTGTATCTCAACAAAGTGGAGATTCATTTATTTTCACAACTGATCCAGAACCAGTTGGGAAAGATTATAACCAATCTCAATCTCATTATACCTATAGTAGAGATGATAATTTACTATCGTTACCAACGAATGATATCAATCGACTATCAACATCATCCTCCATATACGAGAATGAAATGGAGTATGATTCAATTAGAACTTCGCCCTTACATATTAACAATCCCAGCAATAGTTCAGCTAATAATTCTAATTCTGATTCTAATTCTGAATCAACTTCTCAGCCATCATTTTCGCCCATTTCCTCAGAATACGGAGAAAATGATACTGCAAATACTACTTCAAATTTATCATTGATGTCAAATAATAGCAGCAGTCACACCAACAGCAACAGTACTTCAATAATCAGCGATACTTATTGCAGAGGTTGTCGATTGGTAATAAATGGTAAATCTGTTTGGTCAAAAGATGGTACATTATCTGGTAAATGGCATAAACATTGTTTCAAATGTATGTTTGCTCAGTGTGGGAAAGAATTCTCATCAAAGGAAACTTTCTACGTGTTTGATGATTTACCATATTGTCAGCTTCACTATCATGTTCTTAACAAATCAATGTGTTACGAATGTAATGGAATTATTGAAGGGCAATATTTAGAAAATAACGTTAGCCAAAGATTTCATTTGAATTGTTTAAAATGCTGTAAGTGTCATTCTCATGATGCTGTTGCTCAAGGTTATTATACTTATGACGGTAAAATTTATTGTCATATTCATGCGGTGGATTTAAATAATGAGAATGGTTTTATTGGTTCAAACTTACAGAAACGAAGAACGAGGTATCTATTCACTTAGTTATTGTATATATGATTTGCAATAAAAATGAAGATTATTGATTCTTSATAAGCTTTTCAACTGTAGATGCAAAAAGTGTAAATAAAGTGAACACTATGCTATGCTGTCTTGGATGTTAATGGTATTCTATGGACTTCATTTGATTCATCTCTGACACGTAGATGATTGATATAAAGAGTAACTATAAGTGGTGATCAAATTTCACGAGTTGCGCCCGAGAATTAATGGGCTTTTTATTAACTCGAACAAATTGTGACAACTACATCATTGGTCATTTCACCAGATGTTCAGACGTGCAAACGATGWAGGTGATGATGAACTTACGGTGATAATCATAATCAACATGAATAATCGTCATATTTTGAAAGGCTCCTTCGAATAAGCGAGTTGATTATCTCGTGCTGTGTTAAAGAAAGTAGGGATATGGATTTGAACATCAATATAACATAAGTATGATGCAAGAAAACAATTACTGTAATTCAAGTACGAGTTCTGGATTATTGGCGAAACGACCCTAACTGATAGTTATTATACATACGGAACYTTRCTTAACAAAGACGGTGATTCTTACATATTTATAACGCCTTGGTTCCACCTAACACATAAGAACTTTCAGAGGGATTCTATGGGATTATCGTCTTTATCTTATCCTACAATTAATCTTCCCATATAAAACCATACAATCATCAATTTCATTAAACCATAAGAATCTTCAAGTTTATATATTATTATATTCTTTCCATTCTTCGCACTCTTTGCTCTCATTCCACTGTCCTCTTTTCACCTTTTATGTTTTTTTTTATATCAATTTTCATTTTGTCTTCAGCGCTTTCTATTTTTTATATTTCTTTTTTCTTGTCTCTTCTACCCAGTTGTCCCATTCTTCCCAATCCATCATTTAACAATAAAATAAAATAAAATAAAATAAAATAAAATCATCCAATCCAATCAAATAAGCCAATGCAAAGATCAATCAAAACTATTCAATTGAACAAAGTAACTCAGGCAACAAAGTATTCATTACTTGTACTAAGCTTTGGTAGATGAATATATACATCAGTTCCGTACCCTTCAAGAGAAATCAATTGTATATCACCACCAAAGTATCTTGCATATAATCTACTAATTGGTAATCCATAACCGAAACCAGCTAATGGTGCACCCATCATATTCGATCCAAAATCCCTTTCCATCAAATTCGGAGCATCCTTAACAGTAGTAAATAAATAGTTGAACACCTTTGGTACGTACGATCTTGGTATACCACCACCTTGATCAGATACCTTCACAGTAATATCTTCATTACCATCAGCAACAATAACTTTAATTGGAGGAAACTTCCTATAATCAATATCAGCACCATATCTTTCAACGGTTGCTCTTAATGAATTTTTGACAATTTCAAAAATCATATGAGATAAATGACCGGGAATGTAAATAAATTTCAAATTTGGATCACACACTAACTCCACTCTTGGTGCCTCATACAAATCATACCAATCTTCACACATTGATTGAGCTAATTGTATAGCATTCGTTGATATTTCACTTATATTTGAATTAGAACAAATAAGTCCGATGTAACCATCTTTTTGCAATTCTTTTAGTCTTTCCCCTTTGACCTTCCCTAATCCGACATCGCTTATAGCTATATGTTGTCCTAATAAAAATCTTATTCCAATTCTTGTTGCATAAAATCTATCTAAAAATGTTTGAATTTCTGGTTGGTAAATATTATTTATATCTCCTTTTAATTTTAATTCTTGATATTCTTTAATACCTTGAGCTATTGTTATAACAACACCATCGTGTCTTCTTCGTATTGAAGATATTAGATTCGAGTATGCTTCATTATAATCATTAACTTCCTTTGGCCATTGTTGTCTGGCACTCTTCAGAAGTGTCTCTACTGAATTTATATCCTGTAATGAAGTTAGACTGAGGTCTTCCGCTGTTGCATATGTTCTTTTCCCCCAGTTGTTTAGCAATAAGTTTGATGCAAATTTCAATATGCTATCAGATTGTGTGCTATGTTGATGTTGATGATGGTTGATTCTCGATAATACTTCACGATCTGTATTAATGCTCTGAGAAGGAGAAAGAGTGCTACTATGATGAGTATGGTGATTGTGATGACTGTGATGTTTATGGTGATTATGGAAATTATGACTATAAATACCATTCGCTGACGAGGCAGACAATAATTTCTGCTTTAATTCTTTCGAGATGTATTTATGTTCTTGAGTATTCTTAAAGTGGATCAATTCTTCAAAAGATCTTTCGTACCAGCTTCGGACTTTTACAATAGAAGGCATTTCTGACAATCCATCGGGTAAATTCTGCAAATCTTTCACTCTCTGAGCTAATCTTATAGGCATTTCATTATTGATGAATTGTGATGATCTGTAAAGCTGCGGAGGTGTTGGAGTTAGTCCAAACCTTGCCATTTGAGGCAAYGACAAGTTACTCGGATTGAACTTAGCATAATGGTTGATTGCCTTTTGCAAGGCATTTGAAGTCGTCATAGGTGATAATTAATAGTAGTAGAAGCAACTTAGAAACGAAATCTGATAACAGTGTCAGTTCGTTAGTTAACTCCGAGAAGTTCCAGAAAAGCAGGAGCTGAAGAAGATATATGTAAACGTTCCTCGAGACAACTTAGACCAGCTAGAACTTGACGACAGTCAGGACGATATCACCAAAGAATTTAAAACAATTGAAGCAGCTTGAAAGTACCAAAAAAGGAGAGAAAAATCCTAGTATCTTGGTTGAGCCATTACAAAGGTTATATAAGAAACAAACTAGAAGGGATGTGAGAGAAGATATACATGATATAGCAAACCCCAGACTTGTCGTGATTGAACGAATTGAGTCATAATTTTTCAAGCCAGCAAATGATTTGTATTACTTACTTTGTCAGGCCTGAGGAAAGTTTAGTGTGTACAGAGAATTTCGTGACAAACAAAAAACCTTAATTATAACARAAACTAATTAGTTTTCCTTATGAGTAAAACATTTGGAAGATGGATTAAAAAAAACGTAGAAAAACACATAGAAACTGATTTAACTGTTGGAAAAAAATTATTTCAGGCGAATATAAATTASGATGGGTTACATAAACTTTTTTGTGAGGAAACGAATGAAAGAAAAAAGATTCATTTGATTGTAAATCTATAATTGAAATTGAAATCTATGTCAGGAGTTGAAGCGAAGGTTCAAACTTTAGGCTATTTGTTTCGTAGCGAAAAGAACTGATTAGAGCTGTACTATTCAACAGAGTATGCAAATCAGCGCATTATACGTACTGTGCTGATTTCTAATAACAGCATCTGAACTACAGGAAGCCAAATTGGAGCATCACAAAATAATTATCAAATTATTTTCACTAGAAGTCTTCACAATTACTACTGTTATCTGTTCCCCAGATTTAGTCATGCATAATTTAAATAAAGTTGTGGAGAACGTGACATTTCACCTGAAAGGATACCCCATTTGTCTTAATCTTTGTTAATTACACATTGTTCCTTCACCGAAATTCGCATTATTCCTCCGATAGACCGAAAAAAAATTGAATGCAACACCAAAGTTTTACCATAATAAAGTTAGGCTCCTGACAAATACTTAAACCTTAAAATCGAACCATTTTTTTAGATAACTTCCCTCCATGACTAACAATGTCTATAATTTAAGCAAATAAAGAAATGACTGATTGGAGTATCAGATGAAGTATGAAGTAAACGCTGTGAAAAGTAGTGGAAAAACAACARAAGGGCTATTAAAACAGATATTATGATAGATTGAAGTAGTTGAGGTTATTAGGATTTTAAACAAAGAAAGAAGCAATGAAGAACAACTGCAATTATTCTATCACGATCTTCATCAACTTCAAATCCAATTAGTCCTTCTTCCTATTTTATTACCCGAATTATCATAATGCCGTGACTTTATTTTYCCACTGAAAAGAAAGATAATAAATTGATCATGACAAATTAACTGCTAGGAACACTTCCCCAGATTTTCTCCAGGTTTCGATAGCATATTCGTTCATTCAACTCTTGGAAAAGGGGCACAATTAGAGTGTCTATCCTATTGCATGTAATCTCAAAAAGGATATAAACTATTCCTAATTGCTCCGTACGCAATAACGGCTTGGTCCTTTTGGAACCCATCAGAAAGACATAGGATGTATCATTGTTTTCCTTGGAGCGTCTTCAAGCTTTTCTTTGGACATAATATTCCTCGGAAGTAGAGTGATTTCATAGTTTCTGTTCAGATACCCTGTTTAGGTTATATAAGTGCCAAAATTCGGGAGTATCAGCGAAAGTACATCTTCCTAATCGACATGGTATGTCTGAAAATCACTTTCAAGTTGTGACCTGCTTTCTTTTTATGAAAAGTATGCACTTGGTTTGCTCAGTTTAATCTATGATACCTTGTACACTCCAACTTCATTTATTTGTAAAGCATAAAACAAACGATTAGCAAAAAGACTCATTCATGTAAATCTAATCTAACCTACTCCCTAAGTAGGCAAAAGTTGCTATATATTCCCTTTCTCATTCCATATGATATTGATCTGACTACCTTAAGAAGCATTATTCTATAATATGAATATTAGAAGCCATCCCTCATTAATTGTTGCTTCAACATAATGCAACAAGAGATCAATATGTCCTTGTTCAGATCGAGGAATGTTGATAGTAAGTCATTTGGTACTATTTCAATCGGTTATGAAAGAGAAACGAGAAGATTGATGTTAACGTAATAACGCTACCCAAAATCTAAACTTAAAGCCTAGATAGTCTATGAGAAGGTATATAAACCGACAACCGACATTGGAAATCTTCTAAAGTGAAGAGTAGTTACGATGATATTGATACTTCATCTCATGTTAAGATTCTTTTTATGTCCTCTATTATCCCAAACTACAAGAGATTTCACAAGAAAAAGAATAACCTTCGTATTGTGAAAACATGAGCCTTGAATTAGATAAAAAGTTTCCTTGTATTAATTATCTCAATCTCTTCTTCAAAGGGGTTATGGCATTGGAGTTGGAACTATTAGTTTATCGAAAAATTATTGTACCACTTGAAATGTTATTATAAATTGAAGAAAATCTGAAAACTTAATATTGAGTTATTGTAAGAGAGATTTATTCAGTTAATGAATCTCAAAGTTCAAGGAGAAATAGCCTAATTAGTTCTTATCGATTGAAGCTTTTAGTAACAAGTTTTAATTGATATCAAAGTAAGGAAGTTTAGATTTCTTTCAGTAAGTTCCTACCGTTGAAATGATTAACGCAGCTCAGTTCATCTGAAATTTCCATGAGATTCGAGACAATTATACTCATCAGGGATGATCAGTAACGGCTGAGAATAATACCTACCCGTAAAGTCTAAACTCCTTAAATAATTGGACTGGAAGTCCTCAAAGCTTGGAAACAAATTGTTCGGGTTTCTTTTATAACAATCAGCTTTATAACATTTAGTTATCTAAATCCAATAATATGTAAATAATTGGCACATTATTTTCTCTTCAATTGAGCTTGCTTATCTTTGAAATCTCAGAAATGCTAGTAGTAACAAATTTTTCAACGGTCATACGATGAGTGAAAAATAAAGTTAAGCTGAGATATATTTCATTTTAACTTTATTCATTGTATCTCGATTGTACCCCTTAATTTGGTTAACACTCTACACAATTTTCTGAGCTTAAGATTGGAAAATAGTCAAACTGAATTGAAACAATGCAATGTTAGGTGTTGTACTGTTAAATTAGATTTAATTTTCTCCTTTATTGTGTTTGATGCCATATGATCTTCTGTTGTTATTGGATTTATAATTATTAAGCATCATAAACTCAATCCCTTGGTTTATCAAGAGAGAGATCTAAATATTCAACATCGATCGGGCAGTAAAAAAAAATCAAAGAAAACTACAATCTAGAGAGAATAAAAAATTAATGTAAATCATAATATAATCTATGCAGTATCATTTCTCACCCTTATCAAAGCATATAATTCGCGGCATATTTCGATAGCACCGGAGGTTCCGAGAAATAAGTAGACAAACTTGTATGGATACAAATGTTCGTTCAARCAAGATTCCTAAATGACCATTCAATCTGTTTAGAAAAAAAAGTATATCATTTTCGATTCATAGGAAACAGTTGAGCTACGGAAAACAGAATAGGTTAAGCTAGCCCCTGTCGTATTACAATTTCATTCAAACAGCATCAACCTGTGAAATTCAAAAATAAAAAAAAAACCGTCTACATCATTAATTATCCTCACTAGGATACAATACAGTAACATACATAACGAAACTGTTTTTCGGGGTCTTCGGAGTAATAMTTACTGGAGCGGGTGGTTAAGAAGAGGATCTCGCTTGCTTGAGGGACTGATGAAGAAAATAGAAATAAAAAGAACATTTGCAAGTGTATTATGAAGTTTATACCAACAGCTTTACTATAATGAGTAGAATCTTTCATTACAGCCTTTCTTATCAACGGCTTACATTCGATGTTTGATCATGAAGGACTTTAAGGTTCCAGTACACTTGGTCAGCTACACTTTTAAGGACTAGTGAGTCTCAGTTTTACTTCTAATCCTAGGTGACTATTAGACCACAAATCATAAGCGTTCACAACTAATAATTGTCTCGGTTTCTTTACTAAACTAAATCGTTTTCCAAATCTCGATACAACTACAACGCAGTACTCATCTTTCGTTTCATTTTGACTCAATAATCATTCAAGCTTGTATTAGTGGTGTAGTTTAATATTCACCTTCCAGATTCAGAATATACTCTCAATCTTACTGAACTATATTTTCAATCTTACGAAATTTCTTAATGTTTCTTCCTTTCGATTCTCTTTATAATTTGAGCCATCTTAACCTTATTCCAATTCCGGTGGTCATCTTAAACCTTCTTTGAAGAACATCATGAAAGTTTATTTCTTAGTCAACTCCTTTATTAACAATCAATGGCTCGCAATTCTCTCAAATGACTGATTTGAAGGAATATTCTTCCGATACTATACTATATACCTTTTAGTGAAATCTAAACTAAGGAACATTACATTACAATTGGCAAATCAATGAAAATTTATTTTTCTTGAAAATGGAGTTCTTGAAACATATAAATAGAGCTCCCTATGCTCGAACCCTGTAGTACTACTATTCATTATAAAATCAAGTAATTTAATTGATAAGATATCAAATTGTCTAAAATTCAAACGTTATAAAACATACACATATAACAACAAAAAGCGAAAAACAAAACAAAATTGTCGAATAACAAGTTTCAGTTATTTCAACCACTAGATCAAAATAATCTTTGATTTACTTCATACCTTTAACCTCAATAACAAAAACTAACTAATCATGTCGTATCAACTGAAAGCTGGTAACGAAGTAATTTCAATCAATGCTCCAACTGGAGCCGATATCCATTTAACAACCCATGGTTCCGACTGGGTTTGGGCAGTATTTTCTGTATTCGGTGCTACAACCCTTGCTTACATGGCTGTCTCTTATCTCAAGCCAGCTAAGAGATCTTTATACATTTACTCAACATTGGCCATTTCTTACGTTGCAATGTTAGCAAGTTTCACTGTTGCTTCTGATTTAGGTTGGACACCAATCCAAGCTCAATTCAATCATGTAACCGTTTCAGATCCTTCAGAAGTTCCTGGTACAAGACAAATCTTCTATGCAAGATATGTTGGTTGGTTCTTTACTTTTTCCTTGTCAGTTGCTAACTTATCTTGGTTAGCCAACTTACCATGGCAAAGAACTCTATACAATGTTGTATGCACAATGGCATACGTTGTTTGTTTATTAATTGGTTCCTTGATTTCTTCTTCCTACAAGTGGGGTTACTATGTGTTCGGTCTTGTTGCCTACTTATTAGTTGCTGCTAATCTTTTCACGTTTACAAGAAAATCTGCTTCTGCTGTTTCCGAATCTGTTAACAAGAAATTTACACTTTCTGCCTCAACATTGGTATTCTTATGGATGTTGTATCCAATTTGTTTTGGTTTATCTGAAGGTGGTAACGTCATCCAACCAGATTCTGAAGCTGTCTTCTATGGTGTCTTGAACTTATGTACCTTCTGGATTTACCCTGCTATTTTCGTTTATTTCACTTGGAATGAAKCTGATGCAGCTCCTGTTCAAGAAAAAGTTCCTGCTGAAACCCCAAGAGCTTCTGGAGAAACCCAAGTTTAATCTACGTTCAGCCTAATGGTTTATCAGGTGATAAGGGGTATCGGTAACCACTACAAACCTGAGGGTAAGAATGATTGCATTCAATCTTCCCTATATTCGTTTCGATCAATTAGAGTTTTCCTTTCAACTTTCTTTTTAATGTTTACCGATTTTCTCTCATGGTGAATTCGTTCATTATTGAATGTAGTTCCATTTTTTTTTTTTACGACTTATGAGATCACGACTTTAATTTAATTTACTAATTATAATAAATTCTAATTATTATGTTAAATCTAACATTAATTGTAGTACATTGACGCAATAGCTTTATCATATATTGAAGACTTCATTCTATATGTCAATGCTTTGCAACAACACCTGCGCCAGTTGCTTTACTCAAAATATATTTCTTATAATCATGAATATCACCATCATACTTCTTGACTGTTCCTTCTTCTGATACCCAGATCTCCGTGCACACGCTTTCAATGATTGAAATATCGTGAGAAACCATAAGAATACCACCTTTGTAATTACGGAGAGCGTCAGCTAATGCATCTAAAGCTTGGATATCTAAATGATTAGAAGGTTCATCAAGAACTAAAATATGAGGTTGCGACAGACATAAAGCAGCAAATGCAACTCTGGATTTCTGACCTCCAGATAATAATTCCATCTTCTGTAAACCTAATGTACCAGTGATACCAAATGATCCTAAATGTCTTCTATACTCTTCATCAGTTTTGCCCGGGTATTTTGAAGCCATCCATGCAACAGCATTCAAGTTAAGATCCATCTGATCAACATGATGTTGAGCAAAATAACCAACTCTTAGTCGTGGGTTTCTTGAAACTATACCAGATAATGGATGAAGTTGTTCTAACAATATTTTCAATAATGTAGTCTTACCACAACCATTAGCACCAACTAAGGCAATTCTTGAATCAAGTTGAACGTCCAGATCAACATTACTCAGTAAAATCTTATCAGGTGAATAACCAAATGATACCTCCTGTAATTGAATAATAGGTGGTGATAGTTTTTCAGGGTCAGGGAATTTGAATGAAACAATTTTATCTTCCTCGGGAGGTTCTAACACTGGAAGTTTCTCTAATTTCTTGATTCTCGATTGAGCTTCAGACGATTTAGCAGCGTTGTATCGGAACTTATCAATAAATGTCTGTAAATGTTTTCTGTATGCCATTTGATTTTCATATTCACGTAAAGCGTTCTTTCTTCTTTCTTCTCTTGTAGCATAGAACCCGTCAAAGTTTGTACTTCTGTAATAATCTAATCTTTCAGAGTGTTGATGGATAATATCAGTGGCAACTTCATTAAGGAAAGACCGATCGTGTGATACTACCAAGACTGTTCCTTCGTATGTTTTCAAATAATGAGCCAAATATGTAATAGATGGAACATCCAACATATTGGAAGGTTCATCAAGAAGTAGTAAATCAGGTTTACAGAATAAAGCTCTAGCTAAAGATAATCTCATTCTCCAACCACCAGAGAAAGTATTTGTTGCTTTACTCTGGGATTCTAAACTGAAACCAAGACCAAATAAAATAGAAGCAGCCCTAGCTTCTGCTTTGTCACTTTCCATTTCAATCAATTTTTCATCTATTTCTTGTAAATGTCCTAACAAGTCATCTCTTTCAGAATCAAGTTTATGAGCTTCTTGAGTGTTTTCACCAAAACTTTGCTTCAAGTCTTCAATCTCCTTCATTCTATCGTTGATTTTACTTCGTTCAAATAATAACTGTTTTCTCCATACATCAGCGTCTAACACTGACTGTAATGCAGGTGTGTCATCACCTCGAACTTCCTGTTCAACGTGAAGAATTGTGATATGTTGGGGAACATTTAATTCTCTTCTAGCCAACGCTCTTAACAAAGTGGATTTACCAATACCATTTTGACCAATCAGACCGTACCTTCGACCATATGACAATGATAATGATGTATCACTAAGAATTCTTTTACCATCACCAATGTACAAGTCAATATTATCAATATGAATGTCTTTTGATTTTCCTGCTCCTCCATTTGAAAAGTCCAAAGGATTAATCTTCATGAAGAAACTATCATAGTCTTCATTGTCAACTTCTTCCAAGAGTTTTGATGCCTCGTATTTCACGAATTTATTAGCTCTCTTCTCTAACTTAGCTTGAATTCGCTTCTCTGCTTTCTCCAACTTCTTCTTATCAACTTTACTTTCAACTTTTCGGGCAGTATGTTCTAAGTCTGTGAACCCATTCACTAAATTCAGTGAGACTGCTTCTCTTTGAGTTGACAACATCAATGACTTGTCAATCAGTCGTTTACTTGTATCACCAATTAGTTCATTCTTAGCTCTATTTTCATCATACAGTTTGATCAAATGATTTTGAATCTCAATTCCAAGTTTTTCAACCTCTTCTTGCAACCCGCCTGCGCTTACTAGCAAATTTGATATAAATGAAACATCTTTGGTGACATCAACTCTGCTTGCTGTATCAGGATCCGTTATTTGTTGTTCTAAATGTCGCACATAACCTACAGCATAATCACTTACTATACTGTCGATAGTAGGTGCAGCTCTACGGATCTTGCCTGATACTGAAGCCATTCTCGAACCACTCTCGCAAGAATTTAGCTAGTCTTCACAGTGTTTGGCAAATTAGACTGGGTTGTTGATAAACGAAATGGGGTCTTTGTTTAAATTCAAAAGGAAAGGATAGAGCGAACAATTTCACTGATGTACATAACTTGTTTTTCTATTTTGCTTGGTTGAAAAAAATAATGGAAAATGTCCTATAGTTTTAGAGGACATTTGAGAAAGCTTGAGACGAAACAATAATGGGACAAATCAGATAGTGGACATTAAGTAAATGAGAACACCCTGATATGAGACAGTGGTCACATGT